>NW_019014690.1:3212116-3265515 GCF_000150535.2 Carica papaya | reverse complement strand
CAATGTTTGGGAATTTATCAAGAACTTTGGCTCAATCACAAGCCAGAAATCCCGTTCTTATTACGTTCTCGTAATTACGCAGCCGCTCAAACAAAAGCTCCTTGAAGTGCTCTTCATCATCCAACATGAATTTCGCATTCGCAACCACAAAGTAGTACTTACTCGCTTCTTGCTGTATATTAAAACAATGTGATCAAAACCTAGTCAAACATAAACATGCATCTAATAATATAATCGATGGCGAAGAAGAAAAACCTTGTACCTTGTCGGTAGAAAGCTGGTCTGAGTCGGTGGCGGCCACGGCAGTCTTCCAGGAGGAGGCGGAGGAAGTTGACAAGGGGAAGATCGAAGTAGAAGATGCCAGAGTAAGATTCATGGGTAAAAACCGATTGCTGATCCCATTGCTGGGGACTGCAGCTAACACTTTGACACCATTGTTGGTGGTGATGCGCGCACCGCCCACCGCTGTTATACTCAAACTCACCGGACCTGACATTCACCTTCTCCCTTTCTTCCTTCTTCTTCCGCACCTGCAACTCAGCTCTTCACACGGAACACCACCAACCTTATCTATCTATGGATTCGCGGGTTATCTACAACTCACATCGCCAGTGTCGGGCCGTTTTCCTTTTTCTTGACCCGAGAGGTTGTGTTGTTACATCCCACTTCTTTTTTAAGCTGGGCCGAACTGAGCCCAAATCATCTGGGCCACATAGTTGTATGGCCTGTATCTGTTTATATACACTGTATATACTTCCTGGTGGGCACTATTCAAAAATTTCATGTTCTTTTTTTGAAATGGAAAAGGCCTATTCTTTAAATTTGAACTTAAGGTGGCTGTTGTGAGAAGATGATTTCGTAACACGTAATATTTTATCAAAAAGTTTTTTAATAATTGAAGATATTGGTGTTCAAATGTGACGATTACAAATAATATTCAAATTTCATATACTATTATTTTTGTGGAAGTAATTTATTAATATGAATAGTTAAATATTTTATAAAAAAAAATTAATTATATAACTTATTTTATAACAAAAAGAAATTATAAAAAAATATTCTTTTTAAGAAAATATCAAATTTAATATATTTATAAAAAAACACAAATAATATTATTCTTTTCATGAAATATTAATAATCAAACATGAGACAATATAAAAAGTTTTGAAGTAATTACACTGTGTGTTTCGTACTAATAATTAATTATAAAGTATCATATAAATATATCATTATATATTCTCTTCTCCTAACACTAACTATCCTGCCTTGTTTTATTGTTTTTATTAATCATTTTATCAAACTCTAGATCCTTACTTGGAAAGGGTTATAGACAATTAAAATATCAATTCTTGAATAAATAAAATGTGATTTTTATCCCAAGAAATTAATATATATAAAAATAAATAAATAAAAACTAAATGAAATTGTAAAATTCAAATCGTGAATTGCAATAATCTAAGAACAACGAACAATATGCGCATATGAACTTTCAATTTACATTATAAAAAATAAAAAATAAAAAAAACCGTGTAACTTTTTAATGATATATTAATTTAGATAATATTAACATAAAAAGTTATTATCAATTGTTAATACTTTAAGTTGAATCATTTTCCAACATATTCCACAAGTTGAATCTTTCTACAAGCTGCTAAACAGGTAAATACAATGGTTACTCTGGAGGTTAGAATCCAAGTCTAAATGCTTTCAACACCTTAACTTGAAATACATTTCATTACATTATCATTGTTATGCTGCTGTATCTATCTAACAAAAATAGAAATGAAGGATGCAAATCCATTACAAACAGTAATGTCTTTCTTGTATAAGGAGAAGCTGCAGTTGCAAGCTTCAAGAACTCAAAAGAAAAGAGAAGGGAACCTTGTGGCCCCCGAAAATAAAAAGCTTTACTTGTAGCTCACCTCCAAAAACAGCAGGAGCTGGGATGGTTGCTAAGACAGAATCAAGAATCGAAGAGAAATCATGTCAGTCCTGACGTAAGGCGTCGTCTAGCTCCAGATCTAGACCTACCCGGTTTTTAATGGAAGTAGTTGCATCAAGAGGTGTTTTGCACTTTTGCTGCAACTCCTTAAATCTGTTAACATCAAAATTATGCTTCTTAAACATTTTTCTTTGCCTTGAGAGAAAAAGCCTCTTCATCAGGTCTTGATAAGTAGGATCTCTAGCAGTGAAGAGGAAATAGGCATAGCCTATGACTATGCCCGTGGCTGTGGTGAAAAATGCAACGGGTTCCATCACATCCCATGAGAATTCCCAGAAAGTCAGCCGGAAAAAGAGTAAGACTTGTACCACAGCCGCCCCCAGCCCGGTCCAAAGTATTCGAGTAACCTGCTTATGTGCCAGCACATCTATTTCTTCCTTCCTTTCCTGCAGCATCTTCAGCTCATCCCTCACAGGGTCATCATCAGCAGTCAAGGCAAGGGGTACTGCTCTTCTAACCAGATCCACTACCTGAACATATTTGGGGATGAGATACCCAATAAAACTTAATATGATAAGGGTTAACCAAACTAACTAAATAAAACTTTTCTTTGAGGAAAAGATTTAATTGCATTTGCCTTCTAAAATATGTACCAACGACATAGACCTGTTGGACAGAGAACGGAACAAGAAGTTAGAAAGTGGGTGTCAAACCACAACGTAGATAAATTTAAGACAACACCCTGTCTTTCTAGTTGAAGTATTAACATACTATATGGGTGCTCAGCATAGTTTCTGAATAAATGCTTTCAAGGACATACAAGAATCATGGCCAAACCCAAAATAGGCAGAGAAATCTTGTATGGAAGATAAACGGAAACTTGCATCATATCATGGATACAGCTTTGAACATCAAATATGATTTTCAATTTTGAAAAACTAGATTTGCAGCAGAGTGCTGACAAATTACAACAAATTACAATTAAAACAGAATTAAAGGAAAGAACTGGAAGGACATGTGAACAGGCACCCAACTTATCGACTACCGCTCCAAATTACACATGCTGCATCCCAAGAATTAGTCGAGCAATAAGAGTTGCATTTGAAAGAACCATCAAAACAGAGGAGAGAATTCAACTTCAAACCATGTGTATGCTTAATTGTTAGAAAAGTTTAAAGTTGGAGCCAGAAAGAAGTAAATTTCTTTTGGGGGTGATTTCATATCCTGTTTTTATTCTCACCTTTATGATCATATAAGGCCGAAGGATGACCTAACCCATGAATTTTATCAACTGAATTAGAAAGGCTATCTATTCTTAGCAAAATGACTACACAGAGAGCGTCCTGTTTGAAGATTCTGGGGAGCAAATCACCTTACTGATAACCAATATAGTAAAGAGCATGGAATCCAGAAGAAAGGAAGGAGAACATGGTGATTTTAAGTAAGATAATAGCAACTGCTAATACCTGGTATTAAAGAGCATCAAATGAATTCAAAAGGTGAAAACTAGAAATCCCACTTGGAAGAATGTGAATATGTACCAAATCATATGGACTAATTTAACAAGGAGGAAAAGGAGGAAAAAAAAAAAAAAAAAAGAGGGGTTAAAATAGATTTAGAAGCAAAACGAAAGGAGTTACCTTGTCGGGATGAAGGTAGACCTTGTCGCGGAAGAGAAGGACGACTCCTGCTTCATCGAGGACGCGAGCAAAAGAAATAGCCTCCTCGAGAGATCTAGCCATGCCCATGCTCTCGCAGGCCTGCAAGAGGTCAGGGTAGGCAATGACTTCCTTCCCCTCCGCGGTAAGCTTAACCTTGAGTGCTTCCACATTCACCAGTCTCATCAGTTTCTTAGCCTCGTTAAACGTTATGTTATCCAGTTCTCCTCCTCCTCCTCCTCCTCCTCCTCCTCCATTATTGGACTCGGATTGATCGGAAAAGTACTTAATAGTCCTCCAAAGCGGCATCGGAGAAGGATGAGCAGGAGCAGGTGAAGATCCAGCCAACAACCTCCATGAATGAGGGCAAGAAGTGAGGTGCCTTCTCCCAACAGCCGCGCATATGTTATGCTTGAACACACCACCGCACCACAGCCTCCTCCACATTTTCCGCGTTCTCTTTCTACTTCTTCGTATTGTATGGCTTTTTCAACAGAGTGATACACTAATATTTACCGGTCGGTATTGTCAGATGATATAGTAGATAATGGATTAAATGGCCAAGTCGTGTAAAGGGTTTCTCGAAACGACTGTTTATGATAATGATTAATACGCCGTTGTGATTAAATCAGTCGGCTCCTCCATGTCCGTATCCATCATCACCATCTACTTCTTCTTCACACAATCTACGGATCTGCTTGGATAAGCCTAGGGGGAGAGAAGTCGGAAACTTATCCAGTCGAAGAAAATTAAGATACTAACCCAACATTTTATTAAATAATAACGATAATGTATTTATTTTGAAATGGGGAGGCGAGAAAAGATAGGCAAATCCACAGGGGAGGAAAAGACCGAGGGAGGAATACAGAGTTTTATTTTGGACGATGACGAGCAAATTATTTATTTATTTATTTATAAGATGCAGTGAGTTGGATTGAATATTATATTATGATTAATATGTGTAAATTATACGATTAAATAATGTATGAATTTATTTTAAAAAATTAAAAATTGAATCATGAAGTTTTAATAGTTTAAGTCTGCTCGCCTCTTAACTCTGAGTAGACACACCCATGCAAATCTCTCAACTGATTTTGGATTCATTAATAGTTTTGCAAAAAGACAACAAAAAGAAATTCTCCACTTTTACATGTCTAAATCCAAGTTGACAAATAAGTGTGAATTCAAAACTCAATTTTTCAAGTCAATTATAGGAAACTATATATATATTAATTAAAATTGGTTGTTATTTATTTAATAAAATTAAATTAATATTATCCACAACTAAAGAGATACTATAAATTAGGAAAACATTCCATGACCTCAAATATATAAATATTAATATTTTAATCATTAATTTGTTTTTTTTTTTTTTTTAAATATATATATTATTCTTGGACTGTAATAAATATCTAAAACCCACTGTAACATTCTCCTACATGTTGGGAACTTGACATCTACGTTTTCTCCATCGTGAGCACAACATGCTCGCCTCACTTATCATGTCTTGCTTTTCAAATTGCATAGATGACACCGGCACACCTTATGCACTCATATTATCTAAAAAGCATGGAAGCTTATGAACCATTATTACTAATTATCTTCAACTGAACAGCAAAAATCGAATCGAATCATGTAATCTTTTGTTAAATTTATGATTTTCATAAGATTTATAGTAAGTTATTTTTCACCCGTAAAATTAAAATCAGTATATGTGCATGAACTTTTAGGGACATACAAAAGCATGTGAACTTTTAATAGTATACTGATGAATATCATCAACACACATTCACAAAAAGTACGCACGCAGACATATGTTGATTCGTGCATTTCAAAAAACATAAAAAGTTACCATCTTCCGACATCCTTCTAGTTCACAAGCTGCTGAACTAGAAACTACAATAATGCTCATTCTGGATGTTAGAAACCAAATCTAAACGTTTATACACCTTAAAAGATGTCATATAAACCATATACTTTCAACTATAGTTAAATAACTCGAGATACATTTGATTACAATGTCATTCTTATGCTCCTCTATCAATCCAATAAAAATAGAAATGAAGGATGCCAAAATAGATTACAAACAGTAATGTCTTTCTTTTGTAAGGAGAAGCTGCAATTGCAGGCTTTCAAAAACTTAAAGGCAAATAGAAGGTAACCATGTGCCGTAAAATAAATAGCTTTACCTTTAGCTTGCCTCCAAAAACAGCATGAACTAAGATGGTTACCAAGACAGAATGAGAAGAAAAAATATAAAAGGCCCTAAAAGAGAAGGGTGGTCGAAAAGGAATCATGTCGGTACTCAGTCCCGACGTAGAGCATCCTCCAACTCCAGTTTCAGACCTTCCTGGTTTTTAATCGAAGCAGTTGCATCTAGGGGTGTTTTGCACTTTTGTTGCAGCTCCTTGAATCTGTTATTGTCAAAATTATGCTTCTTGAACAGTTTTCTTTGCCTTGAGAGAACAAGCCTCTGCATCAGGTCTTGGTAAGTTGGATCCCTAGAGGTGAAGAGGAAATAGGCATAGCCTATGATTATGCCCGTGGTTGTCGTGAAAAATGCAACGGGTTCCATTACATCCCATGAGAATTCCCAGAAAGTCAACCGGAAGAAGAGGGAAACTTGTACCACAGCGGCACCCAGCCCAGTCCAAAGGATTCGCCTAACCTGCTTATGTGCCAGCAAATCAATTTCTTCCTTCCTTTTCTGCAGCATCTTCAGCTCATCTCTCTCAGGGTCATCGTCAGCAGTCAAGGCAAGGGGTACTGATCTTTTAACCAGATCCACTACCTGAACATATTTGGGGATGAGATACCCAGTAAAATTTAATATGATATGAGTTAACCAAATTAACTAAATAACAACGAAATTTTGACTTAAAACTTCTTTTAGAGGAAAAGATTTCATTGCATTTGCTTCTAAAATACGTACCAAGGACATAGACCAGTTGGACGGAAAACAACCAGAACAAGAAGTTAGAAAATGGGTGTCAAACCATAATGGAGGTAAATTAATGACAACAGCTTGTCTTTCTAGTTAAGTATTAACATCCTAGATGGTTGCTCAAAATAGTTTTTGAATAAACGCTTTCAAGGACATACAGCAATCATAGCCATACCCAAAATAGGCAGAGAAATCTTCTATGGAAGTTAAAATGAAACTTAGATCATAATCATGGATACAGCTTTGCACATCAAATATGATTTTCAATTTTGAAAAAGTATTTGCAGCAGAGTGCTGACAAATTATAGTGAAAACAGAATTCAAGGAAAGACCTGGAAGGACAGGTGGACAGGCACCCAACTTCTCGACTACCAGTCCAAATTCTATATGCTGCAATGGACGAATTAGTTGAGCAATAAAGGTTGCATTTGGAAGAATCATCAAACAGAGGAGAGAATTCAACTTCAAACAATGTGGAAGAAGATTACGAGAAGATAACAAGATTGCCATGTGTATGCTTGTAGAAAAGTTTAAAGTTGGAACCAGAAAGAATTAAATTTCTCATGCCCTGCTTTCAGTCTCACCTTTATGGTCATATTAGGCCGAAGAATGTCCTAACCCATGAATTTTACCAACAGAATTGAAAAGGCTGTCTATTCTTAGCAAAATGACTCCACAGAGAGCCTCCTGTTTGAAGATTCACTGATAACCAATTTAGTAAATAGCATGGGATCCAGAAGAAAGGAACGAGAAAATGGTGATTTTAAGTAAGATTATAGCAATTGCTAATACCTGGTATTAAAGAGTACCAGATGAATTCAAAAGGTAGAATCTAGACATCCCACTTGGAAGAATGTGAATATGTACCAAATCCTACCGACTAATTTTTCACAAGGAGGAAAATCAGAAAAAAAAAAAAGAGGGGTGGGGCAGTAGTACAGAAAAAGTAGGGAAAAGGGATTAAAATAGATTTAGAAGCAAATCGAAAGGGAAATTACCTTGTCGGGATGAAGGTAGACCTTGTTGCGGAAGAGAAGGACGACTCCTGCTTCATCGAGGACGCGAGCAAAAGCAATAGCCTCCTCCAGAGATCTAGCCATGCCCATACTCTCGCAGGCCCGCAGGAGTTCGGAGTAGCCGATGACTTCCTTCCCTTCCGCGCCAAGCTTAACCTTGAGTGCTTCCACATTCACCAGTCTCATCAGTTTCTTAGCCTCGTCAAACGTTATGCTATCCGGTTCTCCTCCTCCTCCTCCATTATTGGACTGGGATTGATCGGCAAAGTATTTAACAGTTCCCCAAAGCGGCATCGGAGAAGGATGAGCAGGAGTAGGTGAAGATCCAGCCAACAACCCCCACGAATGAGGGCAAGAAGTAGGTTGCCTCCTCCCAACAGCCGCACATACGTTATGCTTGAATGCAAGACCATACCACAGCCTCCTCCACATTTTCCGCTTTCGCTTCGTACTTTTTTGGTATTATAGGGCTTTTTCGACAGTGAGTGTTACACTAATATGTAGTAGTTAGTAATGGCCGACGAGATAGTAGATAATGGATTAGATGGCCGAATCGTGTATCTTCCATGCCCATATCCATCATCACCTCCTACTTCTTCACAAGATATACGGATCTGCTCGGCTACGCCTAGAGTGAAAAAAGAAAATAAAAAAAAGAGAACCATTTTAATAATAATAATAATAATGTGTTTGTAAGTATATAAACAATTACTTAGTTTAATCCCTATTTCTTTATGAATATTATCAGCTAATCTAATTCTAAACACATGATTAATTATTTATTATCCACCAACACACAGCAGCACTTGTTTCTATACTCTTGCTTAGACATCTGTTGCCCAAAAAGACAAATTAAATTACGTACTTTCTATTTAATAACTTTAAAATTAATATTATCCACAAACTAAAGAAATGCTATAAATTAAAATACATAAATATGAGTATGATAATTAATCATATATGTACATGACCTTCAATGTGCTAATAATTTTTTTAAAGAATACATATACCAATAATTGATAATAAATATACGTGACTTGAGTTCATAACTTTTTCTAACAATCCTCTTTTTTACAACCTGCTGAAACAAGAAACCGCAATAGATATTAATGGAGATTAGAGACCAAATCTAAATGTTTATACACACCTTAAGAGCTGTTATATAAAACATATAGTTTCAACTAAAGTTAATAACTTGATTACAATGTCATTCCTATCCAATAAATAGAAATGAAGGATGCGAAACTAGACTACAGACAGTAGGGTGGTCTTTCTTTTGTGAGGAGAAACTGCAATCTCAAGCGTCAGAAACTGAAAAGAAAAGAGAAGGTAACCCAACCCATGTGTCTCATAAAATAGAAAGCTTTGCCTCCAAAAACAGCAGGAACTAAGATGGTTAACGAGACAGAATGCAACGAAAAATAGTACAAGGCCCTGCCTAAAAGAGAGGGGTCAAAAAGGAATCATGTTAGCCCCGACGTAAAGCATCCCCCAACTCCATTTTCAAGCCTAGCCGATTTTTAATGGAAGTAGTTGCACCTAGAGGTGTTTTGCACTTTTGCTGCAACTCCTTGAATCTTTTAATGTCAAAATTATGCTTCTTGAACAGTTTTGTTTGCCTTGAGAGAAAAAGCCTCTTCATCAGGTCTTGGTAAGATGGATCTCTAGCAGTGAATAGGAAATAGGCATAGCCAACGACTATGCCCGTGGTTGTGGTAAAAAATGCAATGGGTCCCGTTACATCCCATGATAATTCAAAGAAAGTCAGCCGGAAGAAGAGTGAGACTAGTGCTACAGCCACCCCCAGCCCGGTCCAAAGGATTCGCCTAACCTGCTTATGTGCCAGCACATCAATTTCTTCCTTCCTTTCCTGCAGCATCTTCAGCTCATCCCTCACAGGGTCATAGTCAGCAGTCAGGGCAAGGGGCACTGCTCTTCTAACCTGATCCACTACCTGAAAATATTTGGGGATGAGATGCCCAATAAATTTCGATGCGATGAGTGCTAACCAAATTAACTAAATAAATAATTAAATTTTGACTTCACACTTTTTTCGGAGGAAAAGTTTAATCACATTTGCCTTCTAAAGTATGTACCGACGGCATAGACCTGTTGGACATAGAACGGACAAGCAGTTACCAAGTGGGTGTCAAACTGCAATGTGGTAAATTTATGACAACACACTGTCTTTCTAGTTAACTATTAACATCCTAAGTGGGTGCTAAGCATAGTTTCTGAACAAATGCTTTCAGAATCACGAAACTTAGTCAAACCCAAAATAGGCAGAGAAATCTTCTATGGAATTTAAAACGAAACTTGGGTCAGAATCACGGATACAGCTTTCAACATCAAATATGGTTTTCAATTTTGACCAAGTGGATGTGCAGCAGAGTGTTGACAAATTGCAATTAAAACAGAATTCAAGGAAAGACCAAGAAGGACAGCTGGACAGGACAGGCACCCAGCTTCTCGACTACCACTCCAAATTCCATATGCTGCAGTCGACGAATTAGTTGAGCAATTAAAAGTTGCATTTGAAAGAATCATCAAACAATGGAGAGAATTCAACTTCAAACCATATTAGAAAACATAACAAGATCACCATGTGTATGCTTAATTATTAGAAAAGTTCAAAGTTGGAGCCAGAAAGAAGTAAATTTGTTTTGAGGATGATCTCATTTCCTGCTTTCAACCTCGCTTTATGGTCATATTAGGCCGAAGGATGACCTAACCCATGAACTCCATCAACAAAATTGAAAAGGCTGTCTACTTTCAGCAAAATGACTACGCAGAGAGCGTCATGTTTGAAGATTCTGGGGACCTAATCACTTTACTGATAACCAATGTAGTAAATAGCAGGGATCCAGAAGAAAGGAACGAGAACATAATGATTTAAATAAGATTATAGCAATAAAGAGCACGGGTTGGATTCAGAAGGTAAAAACTAGACATCCCACTTGGAAGAATGTGAATATGTACCAAATCCTATCTACTAATTTCACAAGGAAGAAAAGTAAAAAAAAAAAAAAAAAAAAAAGAGTGGTGGGGCAGTAGTACAGAAAAAGTAGGAAAAAGGGGTTAAAAAATAGATTCAGAAGTAAATCGAAACGGAAGTTACCTTGTCGGGATGAAGGAAGACCTTGTCGCGGAAGAGAAGGACGACTCCGGCGTCATCAAGGACGATAGCGAAAGCAATAGCCTCCTCTAGAGATCTAACAATGCCCATGCTCTTGCAGACCTGCAGGAGCTCGGAGTAGCCGATGACTTCCTTCTCCTCCGCTCCAAGCTTAACCTTGAGTTCTGCCACATTCACCAGTCTCATCAGTTTCTTAGCCTGTTCAAACTTTATGTTACCCAGTCCTCCTCCTACATTATTGGACTGGGATAGATCAGAAAAATACGTAATAGTTCTCCAGAGAGGCTTCGGAGAAGGATGAGCGGGAGTAGGTGAAGATCCAACCAAAAACCCCCATGAACGAGGCCAAGAAGTGGGATGCCTCCTCCCAAACTTGAATACACCACCATACCACAGCCTCCTCCACATTTTCTGCTTTCTCTTTGTACTTCTTATCGTATATCTTTTTCAACACAGTGATATACTAACATGTCCTAGTTAGTATTGTCAGATGAGATAGCAGGTAATGGATCTGATGAGTCAAATCGAGTACGAGGTTTCTTAATTTGCCGTGTTACAACTGTTTATCATGATATGATTAATATAGCACGAATGCCGTTGCAATTAAATAACTCAACTGCTCCATGTCCATATCCGAATCAGAAATACGAATGTGTTCGGGTGGGCCTGAAGGACCGGACTCACAGATGTATCATGTCAAAGAAAAAAAGCCATCAAACCAAACAGCAAAAAGTGAAAAGAAAGAAACCATTTCAACAATAATAATGTGTTTCTGAAAATATATTTATTTAGACGGAGAGAAGAAATGGGGCGGCGAGAAAACAGGCACCCCAAGCGAGCGAAAGACCGAGGAAGGAACAGGAACACCTGGCGAGGGAGGAAGTAAATCATAGTCTTTTATAAATCAATACATACATGGGTACTTGTGTATATATGTAACTAGATCATAGTCGCATCTATATTTGTAAAGCCACATCATCGCAAAAGCATTAATTATACTAAATATATATATATATATATATATATGCACACGTATTTGTAAAAAGTTTACTGTTGATTTATCTGCATCATAATGTTTAATATTATATAATAATTTAAAGTGCTAATATAATAAATATATAATTTTTTTATTTTACATGTTTAGTTCCGAATTAATTAATTTTAAGTATATATACATTATATATTATTCTCTAATTTTTTAATGTACATAATTCAAATCATGTGTTTACCTTATATGATTGAATGTCCCTAAAAAAATTAATATGACTCGAGTAAAATAAATATATTAATGACCTACAACTAATTTATTTTTATATACCAATTTAATTTATATCCATGTATATTTAATTACTATATAATTAATAATATTATTATCAATTATCACATGTTTAATAATTATAATAATAAATTACTTTAATTAATAATGGTTTAATTTTCATTTCTAACCTATATCTAAATATATCATTTTTTATTTAAAAATTTAAAAATAAATATGTATTAAATATAATTACATTAATTATATAGTCTAATAAACGTAGGGTGTGCTAGAAATTAGTATGTATATATTTGATTTAATATAACGCAATAAAAATATAAATATATCAATATTATATTCATTGACCAAATACCAAAACACCCCCGGAACTATACAAAATGTTCAAAATTTCCCTTGGAGTTTTTTTATTAGAAAAAAAAAAAAAAAAAAAAAAAAAAAAACTTTCCATTAAACTTTAAAAAATATAATAATATTTTTTTCTCCCTATTAACTTTCTCTAATAGCATATAAGCTCACGAATGTGAGACGACAATTGTCTAAGTTATGTGTTAATTTATGCTAGCGTCGCATCCACATTAGCAAACACCTGGATGACACATTAACTTTTTTCTAATACCCATTTTTCCAGCACATGTCAACTCTTTTTCCCTTATGCCTAAAGAAAATTGAAGGACCTCTAGAGGGAGTTACAAGAGAGAGCTTGCAGATGAAGAAGAAGACAATTGGGTGCTTACCAGAGGATATCTTGGTGGTCGGGACATTGGAGGTGGTGATGTAATTGAGGAGTAGAGTGATGATGGGTGGTTAGAGGATAATGGAGGGAGAGGAAGGGAAGGCAATGGAAATGAATTGACTTTTTTTTTTCATTCAAACTTCACGAAGTCAAATGTCTCTTATATTATTAATTAAGCTTACGTAAGGATAGAGATTAATTAGTAACTGCTACCAATTGTTGACCAGGAAGAGAATGATGGGGTCAAGAATTAAACGAAAATAATTTCTTAAAAACTTGTTTGTGCCACAAAAGAAATGATGAGGGTTTCAATATCGTTAGCATATGAGAATTTGATTCAGTTAATAATTTTGGTATTTGTAAGCGCCTACTAAATGTTCTCCATTATAAAAACGAGAAATTGTGCAAAGAAATCAAAAGGTTAGAGTTCGTTGTCAATGGCAACGTAACAGAAGTAGATGTTGGAAAAGTTTTTAATATTGGTTAGGTTCTAAGTGAAGTCAGCAGTTTGGCCGGAGGTGATTTATTAAAGATCTGGAATGAGAGGATGGAACATGATTTCAATGTTTGAACTCTTTAGAACTTAGAGTATGACCAAACTGGACTAATATTTTCAATTTAAAATTTTCTAAAATGAAGATCGAGTGAAATATTGTTCGGTTATATTATATTTAAATTGAATTTATCAATTCAGTTTAGACAAGATAATACTCACACCTTAATAGTCATTGTAGAATGTAAAATTTTCTATGCAGATAGAAATGATTTAAAAAATCTTAACATAAGCAATGACATAAGTGCTAACGTGGATCTTAAGTCAACAAATTTAAAACTCATATTTAGGTGGCTTGCTTCTTTTGGTGACATGTCAACCAAGTCACTAACGTCACAAAAAATTAATCGAGAAAGAATTTTGCCTCAAATTTAAAATTTCAAAAAAAAATTAAATAAAAAATTACTTCGAAAGAAACATTGAACATTTTATATAATTCAAATGACATTTTGGTATTTTAACCTATATTCATTTGAATCTCTTTCACACCTTTCAAGACAACACAAGTAAATAAACTCTCAAGTTAAACTACACACACACATATATATTAAAATGCCCAAATAATTACCACTTTAAGCCACAACATTTAAAAATATATTATTATTTTCATACTTAATAATACATAATGTTTAAAATTTTAATTTATTATTTTTTTATTTAGTATAATTCAACGAATATAAATTTATATACTAATATTTATTGAATCCCCTCCCACCTTTAGTTTTTCAAGCTATGATTGGATATGCGATCCTCCAATAAGAAGAGGAAATAAAAATAAAACCATGAAAGCTAGATATATAAAAAACACACACATTAACTTTCAATATGCTTCAACATTGAATTATACTGTTACTATTTTACCCAACCAGAAAACTGTTGGGTTTTGGGTTCCCTCCTATATGGAAAAACACACAAAAAATTTGAACCCACTTATTTTTTACCTATTAGGGGTTTTTTTTTTTTTTTTGTATACTACTTTAAACTTAATGAATAGTATTAAAACAAGTTTTCAGCCACCAAAAAGTAGATAAATAAAAAAAGAATTTTTGTTGAAAAAATTACATCCAACGTATTTTGTTTCTTTCTACGATCAGACAACGATCTTTTTTTGGATCAGACTGAAATTTGGTGAGTATTTAGAAGACTCATTGTTCTTCATTCTGCACGGTGGAGATCAATTTTAGACAGTTGAATTTTTAGTACTTTCAGTTTGAAATTACTGCTTACGTTTTTTTCCTAGTACCGACTAGTTTGACTTTCTCCGACAATTGGACAGTCATTTGTGGTCTGATGAGGTTGAAATTTGGTGGCATGTTCGGGATAAATTGTTCTTTAATCTAAATGATGGAGATCGAATTTGAATAATTAGAACGCATCCATTTCGCATGAACAGTAGCTGCTTTGGTGGCTCGTGTATCTCTCGTTATTTGGTTGATTTGTTGTTGAGTATTTGTTTGAGGATTATAGTGGTTGCTTATTGTTGCTGTAAATACTAATTTTTATAATGGAACTCTTTTTACTTGGATCATGAGAGGTCCCGTAGTTTTTATCATTCACATTGAAGGGGTTTTCTACGTTAAAAATTTTGGAGTCTTTGTGTGATTGTTTTTTAGCATCTTAGGTCAGATTTTATCATATTTATTTTAGCTGAATTTTTATTTAGTTTTCACTCCTCATAGATTCATTCAAGTGATTCCCTACAAGTGGTATCAGAGCTAGATTCACTAATTTATTAGTTGATTATGGATTTTCTTTTACTTGTTTGAATGATGGAAGTGAATGTGAGTAAAATAGTTTGTTTGGATGACACAAATTATTACAAGTATAAAGAAAAAATGAGGGTTCTTCTTGTTGTGAAAAGGTTGTATTTACCTTGTTTGCTTCTCAAAAACTTGAGTCTAAATCCGATGAAGACTGGAAATTTGAGAACTTACAAGTATGTGGTTTTATTTGACAATGGGTAAAAGATAATGTGTTGAATCATATTGCTAATGAAACAAATGCCAAAATTTTGTGAAAAAAGCTTGAAACCTTATATGTTTTAAAGATTGAAATAATAAGTTATTCTTGCTTAAACAAGCTATATGCCTACAATATACAGAAGGTTGTTTTATACTTGATCATGTGAATGAATTTCAAGGTATCATTGATCAACTATCAGGCATAGGTGTCAAATTTGATGAAGATGTTATTTGGCTTTGGTTATTGACTACACTTCCTTACTCATGGGAAAACTTTAATATATTTTTGACTAATTCTACTCCTAATGGTTTTGTAACAATGCAGTATGTAAGGACTGACATTTTGAATGAAGAGATGAGAAGAAGAACTCAAGGAACATCTAGTTCACAGTTAAAAATCTTTGTTACTAAAAATAAGTTGAGAAGTAAAAGTAAGGGTCAAGATCAAAATAGAGACAAGAGCAGGAGTAAATCAAAATTAAGGTACAAGAACCTTGAATGTCATCATTATGGTAAAATAGCGCATATCAATAAATATTGTTACAGGTGGAAGAAAGAGAATAAAGTAGACAAAGGGAAACAAGAAAAGAAGGGAAATGATAATAATATTGATCGTGTTACCACTACCACTTTAGATGATAATTTGGCTATAGTTTATCAAGAGAATATGATCAATGTAGCCTATGATGATACTGTTTGGGTTCTTGACAGTGGTACATGCTTTCATGTTACATCAAGGAATGAATTCTTCACATCTTATACTCTCGATGATTTTTGGGATTTTAAAGATGGGTAATGATGGAATGTCAAATATGATTGGTATTGGAACTATTTGTTAGAGACCTAAAATAGAACAAAGTTAAAGCTCAAGAATGTTAGACATGCTCCAGATATTAAGTTGCATTTAATCTCCACTAGTAAACTTGATGATGATGACTATTGCAGCACTTTTGATAATGGGTAAAGGAAAGAAGACTTCGGGTTTATATTGGTTACAAGCTTCAATCTCTACAGATCTTATTAATGCAGTTAAAGGGGATAACTCCTCAGAATTATAGCACAAGAGACTGAGTCATATTAGTAAGAATGGACTTGATTGTATAGCTAAAAGGAATTTACTTTCAGAATTAAAAGGTGCAACATTAGACAGGTGTTCTCATTGCTTGGCTTGAAAATAAAAGAGGGTTTTTTTCAAATATCATTCTTTGTCCAGGAAAGATAATTTTCTTGAGCTGGTGCATTCAGATGTTTGTGGTTCTTTGAAGGATAAGTCATTTAGTGGTGCACTTTACTTTGTGACCTTTATTAATGATCATTCAATAAGACTATGGAAAGATCAGATGCTTGGTGCATTTAAATAATTTCAAGCTTCTGCTAAGGGAGAAACTGGAAAAAAGTTTAAACATATTTGCACTGATAATGGTGATGAGTATTATGGGTCATTTGATACATACTGTAGAGAATAAAGTCTTAGACATCATAAAACACCTCCTAAAACTCCTCAGTTGAATGGTTTGGCAGAAAAGATGAACAGAACATTAATTGAGAGAGTTAGATGTGTGCTTTCAGATGCTAAATTATCTAACTCTTTTTGGAGTGAAGTTTTGTATACTGTTGTATATGTGATCAATCTAACTCTCACTATTGCATTGAGAAATGATGTTCCTAATATGTTATGGTATGGTAGATGTGTTTCCTATAAACACCTATGATTGTTTGGTTACAAATGTTTTGTACATGGTTCCAAAGATGAGAGGTCTAAGTTAGATGTCAAGACTAGACAGTATATTTTCATTGGTTTTAGGTAAAATGAGTTTGGTTACATATGCTATGACCCAGTTCAAAAGAAAATTATCAGAAGTCGTGATGTAATTTTTGTAGAGGATCAAACTATTGAAAATATTAACAAACTTGAGAAATCTATATCTCAGATTGGTGGTTTGATTGATTTATATCCATCTCCTATAACTCATATGTCTGATGCAGTTGAGGTTCAAAACCATGATGTGCAAAATGAGAATCATAATACATATGAAATTGGTGCTACTGAATATAAAGCAGTTGATGTTCAACAGAAGACACATGTTGAGGAACTTGAAGTTCCACTTAGGAGATCTACTAGAGATCGAACACATTCTATTAGGTATTCACCTAATGAGTACATACTCTTGACAGATGACGAAGAACCTGAATGTTATGAGGAGACAATTGAGAGTGAGCAAAAGGTAGATTGGATTGCGGCTATGAAAGATGAAATACAGTCTTGATCGAATAATCACCTTTGAATTAGTGAAGCTTACTAAAGATAAAAAAGCCTTGAAAAATAGGTAGATCTATAGAGTCAAGCAAAAAGAGAATTCTAAATCTCCACGATACAAAGCCAGATTAGTTGTCAAGGGCTTTGGTCAGAAAAGGGGAGTTGATTTTGAGGAGATTATCTCACCAGTGGTTAAGATGTCGTCAATTCGTGTTATTTTGGGGTTAGCTACTAGTCTTGATTTAGAGGTTGAGCCAATGAATGTTAAAACAACATTCTTTCATGGTGACTTAGAGGAGGAAATCTACATGGAACAACCTGAAGGTGAAAGGAAAAGAAAATTATGTCTGCAAATGGAGAAAGAGTTTATATGGATTGAAACAAGCACCTAGGCAGTGGTATAAGAAGTTTGAGTCAGTTATGATTCAACAAGGCTACAAGAAGACTACTTTTGATCATTGTGTTTTTATGTAGAGATTTTCTGATAATGATTTTATCATCCTATTACTATATGTTAATGATATGCTCATTATGGGTTCTAGTTCTTCCAGAATTGAAAGCTTAAAGAAAGAGTTAAGCAAATATTTTGCAATGAAAGATTTAGGGCCAGCAAAACACATTCTTAGCATGAGAATTACTCATGATAGAAAATGTAAAAAATTATGGTTATCTCAAGAAAAGTACATTGAAAAGATATTGCAACAATTTAATATGATCAAAGCTAAACTTGTAAGTACACTTCTTGCTATGTATTTTAGATTGAGTGTCAAACAGTCTCATTCTAGCAAGCAAGAGAAAGAAGACATGTAAAAAATTCCTTATGCATATACAGTAGCTAGCTTGATGTATGTTATGGTTTGTACTGGACTAGATATAGCTCATGCAGTTGGTATTGTTAGTAGATTTCTATCTAATCCATGAAAAGAGCATTAGAATGCCGTGAAGTGGATTTTGATATATCTTTGTGGTACTACTAGTTTGAAGTTGTATTTTGGGATTGAAAAACCTATTCTCAGTGGTTTTACAGATTCTGATTTAGTAGGGGATATAGATTCAAGAAAGTCTACTTCTGGGTATCTGATTACTTTTGTAGGGGGAGCTGTGACATGACAATCTAGGTTGCAAAAATGCATTGCATTGTCTACTATAGAAGTTGAGTTCACTATAGCGACTGAAGCATATAAAGAATTGTTTTAGACGAAAAAATTTGTGAATGAGCTAGGCTTTACACAATAGAGATATGTCTTATTTTATGACAGTTAGAGTGTTATTCATCTTGGTAAGAATCCTACTTTTCATGGTAGATCCAGACACATTGATGTGAGGTATCATTGGATTCATGATTTTTGGATTCTAAGTAGCTTGAACTTGAGAAGATACACACAGATGATAAAGGTTCTGATATATACACAAAGGTTTTACCAAGAGTAAAATTTGAAGCATGTCGACTGGTTGCTGGTATAGCAAACTCCTCCACATAGTCGAAAGGGGGAATATTGTTGGGTTTTGAGTTCCCTCTTATGTAAAAAAAACTCAAATCATTTTTGAGCTCACTTATTTTTAGCCCATTATGGTTATTAGAATTTTTTTGGGTATACCACTTTAATTCTAAGGAATAGTATAAAATAAATTTTCAGCCATCAAAAGGTAGAGAACAAAAAAGGAAATTTTTGGTAGAAAAATTACATCCAACGTATTTTGCTTCTTTCTACGATCAGACGGTGATCTTTACTCGAATTAGACTGAAATTTGATGAGTATTTAGAAGACTCATTGTTCTTCATTCTAAACTGTGGAGATCGATTTTGGACGGTTAGATTTTCAATACTTTTAGTTTAAAGTTATTATTCATGTTTTTCTTTTCTGCACCGACCAGTTTGATTTTTTCTGATGATCGGACGGTCATTTATGGTCTAATGAAGCTGAAATTTGGTGAGTATATTTGGGATAAGTCGTTTTTTAATCTGAACAGTAGAGATCGGATTTGAACAATCAGAACACATCTATTTTGCATGAAGAATAGTTGCTATGGTGACATTTCTCTATTCCTTTATTTATCTCTTGTTGTTTGGTTGATTTTTTGTTGAGTATTTGTTTAAGAATTATAGTTATTGTTTATTGTTGTTGTAAACACTAATTTTTATAGTAGAGCTCTCTGTGATTTTTATCATTCACATTGAAAAAGTTTTTTACATTAAAAATTTTAGAGTATTTGTGTGATTGTTTTTTAATATCTTGGGGCAGAAATGCACACATTAACTTTCATCCTGCTTAAACATTGAATTATACTGTTACTATTTTATCCAACCAGAAAACACCACATAAAGAAGAGTTGCCGAAATGCACCTTTGCGTTTCAAGGAGCCATTGTGGACGAATGAGTAACAGCGAAGACGAAGTGAAACTAGTATGTGCGAACTATCTCCAATGGAGGTAAATCTATTATTCTTGACAGAGGTAGACTGAATGAAACAACTAGTTAAAGTGTCGAAGGCGCGAACGAAGAGGATGATGATGAAGAAAAGAAGAGAACGGTAGAAGATGACGAGGAGTTGTTGTGGCTAGTGAAGCAGGCTCGACAAAGGAATGTGAGGAACCGGTGCGGCTAATGAAGGAGGAGCGTTGGAGGAAAAAATATATATGAAAAAGGAGGAGTGTCTGTTAAGTAGGATGAAGGAGGAGGCTGGGGTTTATTAAAAATATAGATAAATTAAATAGTTATATTATTAAATATATTTGTATTAATAAATACGAATTGTGCTGAAAATTTAATAATTTTAAATTATATAAAACATTAAATATTATTTAAATTACTTATATTTTTGTGTTTCTTAATAATTACCTTTTAAAATATAATAAATTAAAATAATAAATACATGTTAATATAATTACATTAATCAGTATATATTTAAACAAATGAAAAAAAATAATAGGCCCGCGTGGGAACACTGATTTAGTTGAATGGCGACATAGAATTTCAACAATCGGATTATCACGTTTAGTATTGACCTGTCAGTTCATCATCCAATTTAATTCCAACCTACCAACACCAAACTAACTTATAATTTAATTCATTAGTCAACTAGACTGACCAGACACCCAAGCAAATTACTTTCTCAATTGATTTTGGATTTATATATTTGGCAAAAAGACAAAAAAAAAAAAAAAAACAATAATTTCTCAGTTTCACGTGTTTAAATCGAAGTTGATAAAAAGTGAGAATTAAAACCCGACTTTCTCATGTCAAGAATCGCAAATCAATCCCCTAAGATTCTGAACATTATGTGTAATATCTAAAAAAATATCAAAAATTAAAAATATTTTTGTAGATTTATATTTTAATTTATACACAACTAAAGAGATATTATAATTTAATTTTTTTTTTAAATAGTATCCTTTGAATATTAGTATCTAACAACTTAAAAATTCCCATTGTTGGATCCAAACCTACTGTAACTTACTCCAACTTTGTTGGGATTTTGACATCTACCTTTTGTCCTATGACTCTAATTTCTCACTTATTAGTTCATGAACAGAGAGCAATCTATTTATAATTTTCTATTGGAATTTTACAATTTTGGGCATTTAAAAAATGTATAAATAAAACAAAAGATGTATGGAAGAATCCAGTGTGCAATTCTTGTATGATTGAATACACCCAGCAAACAACAACGTGCTCGTCTCACTGATTATGTCTTGCTTTTGAAAGAGTTTTTACCAACCCTCTAGTTATCTTCCAGAACCAAACCACATTCATCATTGCCAGCACAGGTGGCACCGTAAGCAAGCTATAGAATCCCAAAGGAAATATCTTCTTCACCTGAAACACACAACAGAAACTAATCTTACCTAGGAATTTTCACTGTGAGAGAGAGAGGGAGAGAAGAGATTAACGGCTCATCGACTATAGACTATCATATTTTTTGGTATGCTCATCATCTGTAAATTATCATATATTTTGGTATGCTGATCTGCAGGCTATTTAACATTGGAGGTTTCCCGATATGAAATTTTGATTTAAATAAACCATTTGAAATAGGTAAGAAGCTTTGAGGTTGTAAAATCAGACAAGCTTAATGCTTTGACTATTTATTTAGCTAAGCTTTCAATGAGTGAACTGAACTGTAGAGCATACTCACCTGATCAAAATGGGTAACCATGTGGAGGAAAAAGAAGATGAACAAAAGAATCCTAGCAATCTGAAAACAAGACACAAATCCATGGAAAATCATTAGCCACTGAATCAAGTTTGGTAACGCTTCTAAATAGCAGGATCTCCCGCTACATCAAATGGATTACTAGTGCTTACAAATTTCACAACTTGAATCCTAATCATTTAAGCAAGAAAAAAGTTAAAAACTTCAACCAATTTATAGTAGAAGCCCAAGAAATAACCACACAAATTTGCAGTCAAAACGTCATCACAGACTAGACATGGTATCACCTGAATTAGACTTAAAAAAAATAGAATCTCAAGAGATTTAAGATATGTTTTGAACTCAAAAGTTTTATGGAATTTATTAAAAATCTGCACATAATCCAACTAGAAAACGGTGAAAATCCTTTTTCCAAAATGATAAGAAGCAGGCTCATGTGAAATTCCACTATTGAAACAGTATTTTTAAATTCCATACCTAATAGAATTTAAAATCCATTGTTTTAATTAAAATTCGATATGAGATTGATTTTTTCCATCCTAATATCATTTACGCAATTCTCCTAACAAAAAGAACTGTGGATTTCTAATATGAATTCCAAAATATTCTTTTGGTCACAAATTAGAAGGGCAAGAAAATAAAAAAATTTAACTGCATGACAACTCTTTTAGAGGATTTAGATGCATAACAACATTATAATAAATGTTTCTTGTTTCTCTGTTCTCAAACAAGCAAAGCAGTAGGAAAATTCCAAATTCAAACCCTTAACAAAACAAGTTTTTTAAAAAAATAAATAATACTTCAAGAAAAAAAGGGGGGACCAGCCACACAGGGCCGTATCTCACCCATCCTTTGCATTACATTGGCGTTGATGCTCTGGTTCCACATTCCCAAATAAATGTTCCATGTTAAGGTTTTTTTTTTCTTCGAAAATTCCATGTTAATCGCAAGTTTTATCACCAGCATGGAATCAAACCTGAGATGTCTGGTTTTATAGGTTGTATACATATTATTTGATATTATGGCTACAATGTTTAACGTGCTCATTCAGTTTAGCTTTTTACCGCCACTTTTATGTTGAAAAAAAAAACATACTTCTAGTGTAAATTCACAGTGAAACGTAATTTTAAGGGGTAAAAATACAAATGAAGTTTTCCTAATTCTTCCTTCACAGCAGATAAAAAATTAAAAGTGAAAAAGAAAAGGGGAGAGAAAACCTCCAGAAATTCCATATACAAATTATTTCTGCCATTGTTGTTATAATATTATGTTTAGAGCTTTTGCTTATTTTAGCTTTTTGTTGCCACTTTTGTGCTGAAAAGAACATACTTTACCAAACACTAAATAAATTCTTTCTAAAAGCTTGATTTCAAAAAAAAATTCTTTCAAAAAGCCATATTTAATAAAAGCTAATTATGCTTCAGTTTTGTGCTTTTCCAGCAGAAGCTGGAGCTGAACCAAATGGATACTTGGGCTTTGTTACTTTTGGTTTCTCTAGTATGGTTCTGGTTAATTTTAACTACTGCTCTGGAAAATATTACGACTTCTCTACTAAACTTAAATGAGATAAAATACATGATCTTTTTGATAAATCTTTATTCTTATTTTAACTAAAAGTACTAACCACTTTTTCCTTAAAACAGCACTAAGAAGTAATGCAACAGTAAAACGTTGTAAGTACAACAAGCAAAACATTGATACGATTATATTATTAAGTTTAGGACTTCTACTTAAATAAAATGCCTCATGGCTAATTGGATAAGTATTATATTCATTAATGCCAGTGAACCTAAGGTACACAAATGTTGCAAGAGTGAAATAAATCAAGCTTCTACTTACCAGCCAGCCAAGGAACAATGCAACACCGTTGAAGACATAAATTTTGGAGCTCTTCTGACCACCAACATCCAAGTACCTGAATGATAGTTACAATTATAAGTCAATGTTGACAACCAAGTAAGAATATCGAAAGGAAGGAGTTTTGTGACTCCACATTACCATCTTAGGTTTACAAAAGGAGTTGTACACTCTGAGAAGAGAACCATTAGTATGTACATCTGTCCTTGACCACTTATGACAGAAAGGAAGATGGAAAACATGGATAGCCCATGATGTAGGATCTGACCACAAAAGATGAAGTTAAAATGGCAAAGGAGTTTAAATGGAACTAACAAAACACAAATCTTGGCCAGTAAAGTAACCTAAAAAGGAAAGCAGCAGGCTCAAGGAACTTGTTCAAACAACCACTACCTTGTCAATTGATGTATTAAAAATCTCAGCCAAACAAAATTCAGAACCCGAATAACCATACACAACTTGAAACCAGGTTGAACTGTGGAATAATAATTCCATACCACTAGTTAGTAAAATTTCTCCAAAAAGTAACCATTTTATGCCTCATACTTACATACTCCGGACCACCTAAAGATGGATAATGCCAAAGGATCATCGCCAAATCTGACAGAAAATAACCAATGGAGATCTGTACAAGAGTGGCCAAAAGTAAAAAATATAGAATATTTTTACAAAAAAACAAGAAAGAACAAAAAAAAAGGAGGGAACAGCTTCCAGAACAATACATAGACAACTATTATATGTTTCTTCATGCTTGTTGCTTTCAAAATCAGTAAATAGAAAATTCCCAAATTCAATTTGTCTTTGATGCACTGCATGCCATACATTACATGCATGTTCAATTTCCCTTTTCCTTCCTATTTTCCTTTCAGAAATGCTTCTAATTCAAGTAGTAGAAGCAGGGAAGTAAAAGAAAACACTTCTCAGTATGTAACTTAAATAAGTATATCACTAGGCAGTAGTCTGACTGGTTAATATTTGCCCACATCTTAAGGGGAATTCTCAAAGTGTAGGGTTCTATAACCATTTACACGGGTTTACCATCCTTGCCAAATAAGCAAAAGAAATTACAAGCTATATACAGATTGCAGCAATTCAGAGTTCATGCTACCCAGCTGGGAAGCAATAATTGTGACATGGGACAGAAACTTGGCCTTCTTGAAAGTAGAGTAATTGTGTAACTGACATTCTTGAATAAACTAAGCCTTTGTGTGTTGTCAAGGTAGAGGGTAAAAATTAATATAAAACTTTAAAAACCACTTCTTCTTTCTGAAAATAAGTTTTACCCCCAATATAGTCTCTGACAGAGTTGATGTTCTATTGACAGTTAAATCATCAAGAGAGTTCTCGCTGAAAAGATCTGAAAATAATAGTAGGTATAAAGAAGCCACTGCTACAACAAGTGCATGAAAAGTTGAGAAACCCCTGCACAGCAAGAGCCATTAATGTTTATTTGGTCCATCCAGAATCTGACCGTCAGTAAATAGTCAATTTGAAAAAGAACATCACCTATTGTTCCATTCTATTTTTTCTGCATCCCGCAGTTTTCCATATACTCTGAAGCACAGAAAACTTACCAAACCTGTCAATTCATAAACCTTCAAGGACAAAATACAATTAGTTGGCTACTAAGGACACAAAAATATCTAATAAACAATGAGGAGCTTTGTTTAAGACAGAAGTCTGAGAAAGCAGGAATTGAATATAACAAGCTATGGCCATAAAGCATATGCACTAGCAGGATCCTAACAAAACTAAAAATTCATTTCTTTTGTTGAATTGCATGGAACTAAATCAAAAGATTATCTTCAATGCATTCTTAGCTAAACAATAATAACTGTTATTGCCTATCATTTTCACAAAATAAAGCCAACCATTAACTTCGATCAGAAGCCAAGTAAATCCACGCAGAACAAAATAAAAAACTCAATGACAGTCACTACTAAAAGAAAGAATGTCTTCAAAGGTATTCACAGTATTAGCTGTCTCATACATAATAGCTAAAATAGCAGTTATTTTCTGTTCCCATAATTTCAATATAACAGAAAAAAAGGCCTTTCTTCCAAGAATCAGGGAGAACATGAAAAAAGAGCAAGACTAAAAAAGGCCTTTCGGTTCCCAAAGGTAACGTTGTGACACATTTTATAAGAAATCTTAATTTTCCCTCAACCAAATAGAGAAATTTGTCATACCAAATCTGTCTTATTCCCACTCTGGCCTCTTTTGCTACGTCTTGAATAAATTGAAGTAACAACAGTCTTGATAATTCCTGTGCTTTCAAGCTCTCACCCAACACTGCATACACTCATCTTCTTCACACTCAACCCAACCCTTGTTTTCTCATCCTGTTGAGCATTTGCAGGGGATCTTGAGACCATCACGGTCCATGCAATGCATTAAATTCAGGAGAACTTCCTTTCAGTAAAACCTTAGGTACTTTGGATATCTTCATCCTGGCCTAAGTAATGAAAACATTGTTAGAGATATTCAGACTATCAACATTGCGACCTATGTTGTTTAGGTATCCTCATCTTTGCTCTAGAAAAAAGAACCTTCTCCAGTAGCAAATAATGCAATAGCCACAAAACCTACCATCAAGCTTAACCAGATGAGCATCAAACTTTGATTCACAACCTCCCTAAAGCAGTAAATAATTCCTCTAGTCCTCCAAACAATAAGAGAATGAAGCTTTAGTTATCCATAAACACAAAATAGCTCCAAGCCATTAAATTAATTAAACAGGTACTACCATGCTAAGAAGCACTAAGGACATATTTTCTCAACTACTCTACCTCAATAATATTATTTTCCTTTATTTTACAATTGATTAGTGTTTGTTAACAGAAAAATTCTTACAACTCAGAAGCTTAACAAATAAACATTATTTGGATGTTCCAAAAACTGAAATTGAAAATGAACGTATTCTGTAAAGAATTGAAAGTTTTATCATGCAGCCAAAAGCAGATCTCTACGTTTTTCTTTTTTTGGAATTCCTAAAGAAACTCTTCAGTCCGCTAATCCTTAACAGGTATAGGATCCAATTCTAGTGGTCTGGGGTAGTAGGTACAACCTTGCTCAAACAAAGAAAAAGAATAAATAACAACAATTTTTATCGACAATAACGCAGGCTGCAGTCTGAGGCTAGATTCTTAAGAAATGCAAGAAGAAACATACAGCGCCGGATGACAATTAGCAAATGGACTCACAATTTTGCACATGATGATACCAGAAAAGACAGACGCTAGCCAGAGAAGTAGTTTGCTGGGGTCATGGATGAACATAAAACCAGTAGGGGAAGGCAAGTCCGTCATAATGCGGCGTCAAAATAACAATGGCAGCCAAACCAAACTGCAGCAGTAACACCATATAAACATAATCGAAATCAAAACTTGAATAAACTTTTACAACACTGCACCAGCAAGTAAAACTTCTGCTGTCCTTCTGAAGATATGAGCATCGATTAACAAAGCTAAGTAGACTACAGCGAGAGTTTACTAAAAAGGAAATAGGGAAAGCTGAAAAGATAAACCTCGCAGCACGTAAGAAAAATTTAGGATAATGAAAAGAGCGGCAGAACGGGAACGAAGCAATCAGAAGAGATCAAATTAATATATTGAAGAAGAAGAAAAGGAAAATAATAAGAATAAGAATAAGAATAAAGGAGGGGTGACCAATTGGCGTCTCATCTCATATCATAAGATAATAGCAGAAAGAAGAGAAAGGAATAAAGAAGAATAGGTTTACCTCACTTTTTGAGGAGTCGACTGAGATTGCAGGAGAATTATCTTGAATACTACGGCTTATCGATTTCAATCTGCAAACAGATAGGCTCCAAGAAATCTCAGAGAATCCAAAAGCATTACACAACCCGTGGGCGGAGCCGCGGAATGTGAAAAAAAAAAAAAAAAAGAGAATGTTGAAGTGTTTGGACCATTAGAATACAAAACAGATGAGAGAAGAGTACGAAGGCGTACCTTTTAACACGAACCAGACAACTAGCCCACTCTGTTTGTCAGTCGTCACGAGCGGCCCGTTTCATTTGGTAGTTGGGCTGATAAATTAAAATAATAACTTAATGTTTTTTTATAAATTAAAATATGTATTTACTTACTAAGGCTGACCATTAGCCATTAGCCATTATTATTTTTAATCCAAAAATTATTATTTTTTATTGATTAACAAGTCAATATCAAGTACACCTCCCTAATGTAATGATAGTCTCAAAATTTATTTTTATTTTTAAATAATTAAACAGGTTTTGAGTAAAATCTGGAGAATATTCAAAAATATTTTATTCATATTTTTAGGCAGAAATACTTTTATATGCGCTTCTAATATATTTATATTAATTTTTGTACCAACGTCAGGATGATATCAGGTAAATACATAATTTGAAATATATAAATTAAAATATATATATATATATATATAGAGAAAGAGAGAGAGAGAATAGTATATGATGTATATATATTTAAATTAATTAATTAATTTGGTAATGAAATATTTAAAACAACCACCAAACTTGTTGCGCAAGCCCTGCATTGAGTTATAGAGCAACAACTCATTCAAAATATTACATTAAACTGTTAAATGTATTTTTTTTTTTTTTAGCAAAGTTACATATAAAAATTTTATCTAATTTTTATTTACTTTATACCTTCTATTTTACTCCCTTCTACTATATATATATATATATATATATATCTACGCCTTACAAATTTTGAAGAAAACGCCGCACGTGCACCCATCACTTTCTTCCGTTTATATAAGTTTCTTCAATTTCCAAACCAAACTCCACCATTTTTGTTCTCTCTCTCTCTCTCTCTCTCTCTCTCTCTCTCTCTCTCTCTCTCTGTGCAAGCAACCCACAGATTAATCACAGAGAGAACAAAGAGACGAGCAACAAGGGTGTCCGTTGACGCTAATTCTGATTTTCCTCTCGGCTACTCTTGCCGAGATGCTTCGTCATCAAGAACCTCAAATCTGAGCCCCAACAGTTTACCGACGATGATCTCGATGTTGCCCGCAACGATTTTTCGGACTCCACCGCCCGCTTCTACAAGTTTTTGATTCTCTCTGCATTTTCTTGGGTTTCATGTCTCCTTCCTTTTTGTGGGAGTTTTAATTTTCTTGAATTAATAATGTTTAGAATTTTCTTCTTTTGAGTAATAATTTATATAATTATGGGCCGGCTTTAAAGTCTTGATCTTGAACGTGTGTTGATATGGCAAGTGGTCGGTATTTATGGAGGCATCTGGGTTCTTCTCCAAAGTCGTCTTGATCTTTTTCCTCATTCGCATTCTAATTCATTTCTTGGTAGCCTCAAGAAAAATAATCACGCTTTAGCTTCGGAGGTGGTGGTGTTAATTGATGATTCTTGTCGGTATATACTCTGTAATTTCAGATTGATCAGCAAATACGCATGTTGCTGTTGTTGCTGCTGGTGAAAAGACATGAACTATAAAATCTCTGTATAGATTTTGGATTTGGAGGAAGTGCAACAATTTTATGATGTTCTATTTGGAGTATTTTCTCAAGATATTTGGAGGAAGTGCAAGAGTCAAGGCGCTGCTCATATCATGTCTGGTTTACAGAGTCAAAGTGATTCTACATTTAAGTGTTTGTTTGTCGAGAAAGTTTTGATCCAAAAATGATCTGTTGATTTGCATCTCGCTATTTAGCATTCAACAGAAATTTCCAGGCGGGAAAAGGAATCAAGAGAAAATATCCAATCTTTTGAAAGAAAATGAAAGCAAACGAATTAAATTTAAAGGAAGATCAGGGAAGATGTCAACCCGATTTAGGTTTTGGCCCTTACGACGTGGGTTGATAGATGTTAACAAGTTGCAAGCGAAGAACCCCTTTCCCTTTTGTTCTTCTTCTTCCTTCCCTCCATTTTCTTTGAAATTTAGGGTTTTAGGAATTTCTTCTGCTCGATCCTTTCTCTTTCTCATCTTTCTAGGATTTTAATTACATCTGCTCCTTCCTTCTTGCCTGAATCTGCTGTGTTCTTTCTTTTTTCTTTATTGTTTCTTGTTTGTCGCTCTAATTCGACCGTCGGTACGTCGCTCTCCGTGCCAGTTAGAGTAAATGAAAATAAGATTCCAAGATTTCAAAAGTGGATTAATTACATTTTCAGGCATCAATTTTGTTCGTTTTATTTTTATCTTCACAGATTTTAAGTTCTTGATCTTATAACAATTAATAATTATATATTAATATAATATATTCTGTTATCAATATATTATATTTAATTTTAATTTTAAAAAATTATATCTTATATTTTCTTTTAAATTTTCGATTTAAAATTCGAGTAAACCGAACTTCAAATTTGAAAATTCTGTATATTTTTTTAGGTTAAATTTTTCTTTCTTCTTTTAATTTTATCGTAAAATTTTTGGGGTAAACTTCGAAACCAAATCAAACTTGTAAATGCGGATGGAAATTCATGTTGAAATCTAAATAGAGAGATAAAAAGCCACAAATCACTTTCTGGATCAAAACTTTCTCAAGAAACAAACACTTAAATGTAGAATCACTTTGACTCTTCACAAATTCCCAGTTTCCAATTAGCAAAGCGTTTGTTGCAGACAAGGAAGCAAACCCCCGATACTGAAATTCACAAATTTATCCAACCCAGAAAAGATTAAAGAAAAAAAAAAATGTCTCCAAATTGAGAATCATAACATTATTGCATTTCCACCAAAATCCTGAATCTACACAGTGATATTATGGTTCATGTATTTTCACCAGCAACAACGACAACAACGTGAGTGTTTGCTGATCAATCTGAAATTACAGAGTATATACTGACAAAAAACAGCAATTACCCACCTCCTCTAAAGGTAAAAGTGTGATTATTTATCTTGAGGCTAACAAGAAAAGGATTAGGATGGGAATGAGGAAAAAGATCAAGAGGACTTCGGAGAAGAAACCAGATGCCTCCATAGATACCGATCACTTGCCATATCAACAAAAACGTCTAGATTCCAGACTTCAAAGCCAAGCCAACCTAAACCCATATCAATTACATCACTTATTACTCAATAAGAAAATCCTAAACTAACTTTCAAGAAAATTTAAACTCCCTCAAAAGGGAGGAGATACGAAACACAAGAAAATGCAGAGAGAAATAAAAGCTTGTAGAAGCGAGTGGGTAAGCGGAAGAATCTTCGTCGGCAACGTCGGATTCATCTGTAAGCTGTTGGCGCTCAGGATTGAGGTCCCTGAGGACGAAGAGTCCGGCAAGAAGAGCCCAGAGGAAAATCAGAATTAGCCTCAATGGACACATTTGTGGCCAGTCGCTTTGGTTCTCTGTGTGATTTATCTAGGGTGCTTGCAGAGAGAGAAACAGAGAGAAAAAACAATGGTGGGTTTTAGATTGGAAATTGAAGAAGCTAATCTAAATGGAAGAAAGTGACGGATGCATTCGAAGCTTTGTCAATTTCAGTTGGCATAATTCTTCTTTTTTTTCTAAAAGAAAATTTCTAAAAAAATGTGAATGAGAAAATTCAAAGTGGATTACTTTTGCAATCTGACCTACCTAATTCCTGTGGATTAGTGTAGTGGAACGTGGAGATTGGAGAATTAGACATCAGAAATTGATAATGATTAAACGAACGTGTATTATCCGGCCCTATTATGAAATCTTTATGTTCTTCGGACCATCCGAAATGCTGATATGAAATGCTCTGGGAATGATCTGTTGAACTACTGTCACATCTGCAAATGTCTCCAGAGCAGCTTCGCCAGTGTTACCGTCTGCATATGTTTCATTTGCAGCTTTTTCAGAGTTGCTATCTTCATCATGTTCTCCTCCATTATCCAACTCATTCTCACCCTCAAACGTATTCTCACATCTCCTTTGGTATAGCAGGGAAGTTCATCCATGGAGCAAACTTGGGCCTCCATGTGTTTTGGCAAGCATGGACGAACAGCACCGTTATGTGCGTATTTTGTCGAGAAATAGTTCACAGTGATGTTCAAGCTGATAACACAGAAACAAAAAAGATCAATTACTGGTTTGGATCAAACCACAACTAGGCCAAAACTCGAGATGTATACTATTCCAGGCTGGAACGCAGGGCATTGTATATGCAAGTTTAATCTTTATTAGCAACTCCAGAAAAGGATTTAAAACTTGCAGCTTCCTGCTTTACCGCCATTGATTCTGCTGGATGCCGCCACACCCACTCAAACTGCAAGTGTCATCCAGTAGAACATCAAATATGATTTCATCAACCAACATTTTATCCAAAAAAATGCATTAATTCATTGTTACTATAAGAAGAACTTGCAATTCTGAATCAATAAGCAAATTTAGAATGAAAATTTTAGCAGTCTCAAAACTGTATTTCCTATAGAAAATAGTTGAAGAATAGTCACTTCCTTGTTTTTGGATTTAAAAGATCATCATTGTGCACCCCACAATTCACATTGCTTTCTATGTATAATTTTCTTCCAACAAACCACATATACAAAAACCTGTATTTCCTATCACGCAGAAAAAAATAAATATTTTAAATAAAAATTCATACACTTTAAATAATTAAGTAACACGTGCAGATCAATAATACAACAACTTTCTAACAATAATATACGAGATACATAACCTAATTCGAATCTACACCCTCGTTCAGAGAGGTGGAAGTATCAAACATTTAGTTAAGAGAAAGTTAGTAATGTGAAAAAGCGATTAAACATTCGCATGGCCGAATTTTTATTTTTATTTTTTGTTTGCTTCATGTTGTTTACTTAATTGGCTGCATATCTTTTCATGTCATCAATAATGAGACACCTTTCAAAATCTTATTCAACATTCCTTCAGTATTCGAAATTATATTAAATTTTATAGAATATATGACCTCGTCTCTAAGAAAATTCTTGTTTTCGGAGACGTAATTTTCGGTTGAACGTAATTTTTCTTTTACTCCTTCAAATAATAAAAAATTAAATGATTTGGTCTAACCTTATGTTGATAATTTTCTCTTAGATTTTATATCGGGTTATATAAACTTTGAGTATTTGTTAATTTTTTTCATTAATATTTTTTTCCAAAATGTATTCATATAAATAAATTTTGGATACTGAATTACTTGTTAATTTTTTATTTTAATTAAATAAATTTATTTAATAAAATAGATTATTTGATAACCAACGGTCGATTGAGTATAACTTGATTACATACAAAAGAGAGAGCCATTCTTTTACCATTTAACCCCAAAAGAACTCTTTATTTCACATTTAAAATTGTTGACAACAGGGGGGGTATAATTTTCATATTTTTAAAAAATTTAAGGCATTAATTTATTTTTATTTGGTTTTTCAAATTTTTTAACAAATTTTTAAAATGCTAAAAATTTTAATTCTAATGAATTACACATAATATTATACAAAACTAGTTAAAAAAGAATATTTTGGCATTTTCTAACACTATATCATTAGTTTTATTTGTGCTTAAAAGATTCCATATATTCTGAATTCACAGTTCTCATTTTCCAATAGCATGAATTTCACTATACATTTGATATAATTATATGTATTTAAAGTCTCACATAACCCCTCTCAATGTTCATCAACATACTTGTCTATATGAGAGATGTCGAGGATTTTGTCCATCCCTCTTTCCACGAGAAACCTGTTAAATATTCAAAAACCAAAATTATAGTAATAAAAATAAGGTTAAATTGTTAAATTAGTTTATAAAATTGCACTTTTTTATAGTTTGGTTCTTAATAATTCTTAAAATTGACACTGAATTTGTTTCAAATGTTCTATAAAAAAAAAAAATTAACGGATTATTTTAAATTTTTTTAAAAAATTCAAATTTAATCTACTTAAATTTTAAAGAATAATTTAATAATTTATGCTAAAAACAGTAAAACCAGGCGTAGAGACTTACTTCTGTCGTAGAACTCTTATGATTGACAGACAGCCTCCATGAATTGTTGACTGTACGTTGACTGCAATATTCGGATTGTGAATGCTCTGTCGTATATGAACCCATCCAAACTGCCCATGTTCTTCATCTGAAACTTTAGCCCTGAATCATCAACATAATGATAATAATTAATTAATGAATAATAAAACAAATACACCTAAAAAACCACAGATTAATGTTCCTAATAATCAACAGTACCTGTACATGTGTGCATCGATGGCAGCTGGCGTGTCATTCGAGTCAACCAGGCAACCTTCACTCACCCAGCAGTCTCCACACGAGTCTAGTTCCCACCCTTTAAGCTTTCCATCCTGAGATGATTGATCAATCAGATTGTTAATTATAATTAACTCAGAAATCATGAATTAATCTTCTATATTAACTTACCTCGATGTATTGCCTAAATGTTTCAATAGCTTCACTTCCTTTTGTCTTTGCATGTCTAGCCTCTGAAATTATGTTCATTCTCAGTTCTACGGATTCTAAAGGCTCTTCAAGATCTTTTATCAGACTACCAATCCCTTCCTCTGATCCTCCAAGCTTCATCCTCACCATTTCGATTATAATCTTCACCACCATGTAAGCCCCTGTTTTGTTTAATACAAATTCATTTTTCTTCCTTCTTTTTCAGATTGAATAAACAGAGCACCATGCAGAAAGTTGACCGTGAAAATTACCATCGTCTAAGAAATAATTTTCTTTGAGAGCACCATGTCCGGAAGTTTCCATCATGAGATGTGTTTCGACGCCATCTTTGTTAAGCTGAACTCCCTTATCAATCACGTTTCTGTAACCGACCCGATACAGACAATGGTGACCTCCTCTGTCGGTGATGAATTTGGTGAGTGCCATGCTTGTGCGAGCATCGGTGACAATGGTAGTTCCAGGGTGCTCTCTCAACACAATGGCGGACATGAGAGCTATGAGTTTGTCGCCATTAATGGGGTTCCCTTTATTATCGACAACACCACTGCGGTCAACGTCTGTGTCAAAAACAATGCCGAGGTCAGCAGAGTTTTCGAGTACAGCAGCTCTGGTGAGTGCCATGGCGGTTTTGTCTTCTGGATTTGGAATATGATTAGGGAACATCCCATCTGGGTTTAAGTGAAGAGACCCAAATGTGCCTGCACCGAGCTTGTCGAGAACGTCCCATGTGAAGAACCCTCCTGATCCATTTCCAGCATTTACAATTATCTGCAACTCAAATCCAATTCCAGATTTTATCGTATGAACTGAAAATTTTGAAGAGAGAAAGAGAGAGAGAAGACCTGAAAGCCTTTAAGCGGGGTGTCGTAATGCAGAGGATGGTTGACTCTTTGCTTGATGATATCACGGAGGTGTTTAGCGTAAGTACTCATAAAGTCAACTCTGGCTGGCGGAGTGTTGAGAATGGTAGACACTTCAGTCAACCTATTGGCATATTTAATGGCGGCTCTGCTGCATATTTCTTCTACCTCTGGCGATGTTAGTCCTCCTTTCTTCGTGAAAAATTTTAGCCCGTTTCTGGTGTAGGGTAAGTGGGATGCCGTCATCTGCAATTAAAAATTCATATTTTCTTGCATCATTTTCATTTCATAAGAAACCCGAAAAGCTAAAGTGAATCATTTGTTTATGATGTTTTAATTTCAATTACCATTATTGAAGCATCGTATGAAAATGGAGGCAGCAATGTGCTCATAAAACAAGCAGGAGTTGTAGCAAGTCCCATGTCAAACGCCAAGCATCCAACACGAGACAGACCCGAAAACACAGCTACGCTCAGAGCTTGACCCGACACTCGGGGATCTTTACCGAGCGACACTCTAACATCTTCAACAGGCTGTCCTTTCTCCTCCTTCAATTCGCCGATAACCCATTCTCCGAAACTCTCTGCAATGGCCTCCACCGCCGGCGGTGTAAGGTCCACCGTCCGACCCTTTTCTCCTTCCAGTGCAACACCGCGAACATCCGACCCGTTTTGCAGCCTTCTAATCTTATCCATTTCTTCGTCAATAACCACTTCATTGTATTTGGCGGTGCTGGTACTCGAACACTTAACATGTATTGGAACTTTAGTTGAACGAAACGGGATTGAGAATTTAATGTTGTTTTTGTTTGGTTTTGTTGATGCGGACGATGATAAGAAGCTCGCTTTATGGGCACTGGTTTGCAGAGACATTGATGGTGTTGAATTGGACGCCATGGGAGTCGTGTTTAATTTTGAGTTGAGCTAAAGATTTTTAGAACCAGGCAAAAGCCAAGTTGGGGAAGATAAGAGTTGGAACTAAAATAAAACTGTAACCTTACATTCAAATGGAAAAAATATCTATGAATAAACTTCCAAAACAAGTTTGATTTTTTCCTTGTTTTACATATCCGTGGAGTTCCCTCTGTTTATGTTGCTTTCTTTGATGTGCAATTGATATTTGATACTTCTCCAGTTCCCATGTGAAAAATATCAATCTTGGTATATTCTAAGTATGTACCACATATTTATATATACATATATATATGTATATGCATGTCTGTTGCATGCAAAGTGCAAACTGAAACATTAAGAGTGAGTAGACATGATAACGGTATAATTTTGAGTTCAACCAGCTTCAGAACAATTTCTAAGAACTGCAGGGAATCATAATATGTATATGCATATATATATATATATATATATATAAAAGTTTTACATCCCACGGTTGGAAATGAAAATGAGTAGGTTACAATCTATTTGAATACGTTAAATCATACAATGTCAATAATAAAGAAGACTGATAATCAGTATGTATAGTTAGTGCGAAAACTAGCGAATAGTAACTGGGTATAGCTGACATTTTACAGGGTTGTATACATACACATATATATGTATATATGTTTCAAGGATCCTAAAAAAGCTTTAATACAAAAGAGTTGAGAAATGGGGTTGTGGAGATGAGATGGAACTGGTTCTCCATCTTCAAGGGTTTTTAGAAGGTCAACCGGCTTTTACCATGGTGAAATGGCTTGCGATGTGGACGAGGGAAACAAAGATTTCCCCCTTCAATATCCGATTCCATCAAACCGCTCTTATGATGATTCCCATTACCTGCCACCCAAAAATATTATTTTCAATAATAAATAAATTATTTTCAACCTCATCTTTTACCTTTTTATTTTTCTTCCCAAATTTTAAAAAATTCAATTGTGGTGCATCAAATATTTTTGCTTTCTTCAATGTAATTAATAGTAGAGATTTATATTAATATTGGGAATTAATCATGTTTTTCCTTATAATTTTTTTAAAAATAATTATATTTTAAAAAATTAAATAATATTTATTCATCAATAATAATACAATTAACTTCCTAATTAAAAAAATTAACAAAAATCAACATATTAATCCAACTCCAACCCACAAACTTATAATAACAATTATTAAGCTAAAAAAAAATAACAAATGTTTAAAAATATAAAAAGTAATTAAGAAAAAACCAATCATTTATTTATCTTACGACAGAAACTGCAAATATACCAAGTCCAGCCGAAGAAATATTGGTACATACGTACAGACCATATTGTATATAGTAAGAACACACACATTACAGTTTATGTTCTTCATAACAAGCATCTATAATAAGTTGAAGCAGTATCTATTACATCTGCAAATTGATTAATTAATTAATATGACCAATTAAGCAGAGTAATTTTATACGATAATGGTACCTTCACTTCCCAAACCCTTGCAACCAGGAACTTCAATCCATTCGAGTTGGATTCCAACTTCGCCGCACTCAACGTTTCGCAGTTTTAAGCGCATGTCTTGGGTGATCTTGCCGTTGTTCCAGACGACGCTGCTCTCGTCGGCCAGGCAGTTGTTCTTGCCGGGTTGAATTCTCTTGATTGCACACCCATTTGGTAGATTTGACAAACCCATCTGTATGGCTGCTAAGTAGGGTTTAATGTCTATATCTGCATCCCCCATTTTGTCATCCACAGTGAATGTATCCTTGTCATAAACTGTCTGCACATAAGAATTTCCACGGTAGTAATTGATATTAGTTTTAGCGAAGAGAATAATGGATATATAAAAAGGGATGAGATGCATATATGTGTGTATATATGTATTACCAAATGGATGGGAATATTAGGATCTGTAATGGAGAGGGTGAATTCATCATTCCATTCAGGATTGCAGTTCTTTTTCACGACGCGACTCTTCAATTTCTGTAACACTTAAAAATAAGGTTTAGTCCACGGTGTAAAACAGAAAGCAAACAAAGAATTAATGTGAAGTTTGAGCATCAGGAGAAAATAATTGATTGAATCATAATGGAAAAACTGGGTGAAGAACATATCAGAACAAGGCAAGGAGAAAATATTGGGTTTGGTATATAACAAATCATGTGAAGACAACCAAAAGTGATCAATCAATCATGGATTTTCCTTGTTAATGGGATTTTTGTAAACAGTAGAAATGGGGAGATTCATTTGCAGGTCTTGTGTGCTTGTTAAACCCTTGTTAATGAGACAATTTAGAGTTTGACGTCAAACCCAAAAAGAAAACCGGTGGGAAAACTGAAACCAAATTAGGGAAAGAAAAGAAGAAGACGACCTGTTCGCCCATGGTTATGACGACATAAGGATCACTGGAGCAGGTGTCGCGAACGGCAAGATTATATCCTCTTTGAAGCCGAATTCTGAGAAGCCCCAACGTGCTATCCATACCCAGAAATCACAGGAAAAACCCGAAATAATACAAAGAAGAAATTATCAATTTCAACTGGGAAATTTTGATGTATTTACGAGTAGAAGAAGAAGAAGAAGAAGAAAATGTTAATTCTGGAAGAAGTCGTGGTTGCAGACGTAATTAATGGGGTAATAATATATTAGATTAATGCGAATGTTAAATTTGCAGAGGAGAATTAGAAGACAAAAATGCGAGTACCACAGAAAAAAACAATCACCATCATAACCATTTTAAGCTCTGTGTGGCTGACCGGTGTTTCCGCTGCACTCTTTCTTATTTTAGCCTCTGTTGGGCTTATCAACAAACCTTCTGTCCTATTCCTAATATATCATTTAATTGTATACGTCAAGTTGTAAATAATAGTTTCATTCAAGGAATTTAGCCAAGAGTCATCGAACTAAGAAAAATAAAAACACACTCTCATAAATTGTTTTAAGACCTCAGTTTAATTTCATTATATTTAATTATAATAATATCCAAATTCAGAAACTTGTTTATAATTTACCTTTTGTATTTTTTACGAAACTAAAATCATCTATTTGTTCGTACTCGGCTATTTTTGTCTGCGAGCGAGCCGGAGAGATCAAATCTTGGATTTGATGACTGACATACTCGTCCGAAGTCAAAAAAAATCAGCTTCACATGGGATTTGAGAAGAATCACGATTTAACCAAATGGAATATTCTAATTAAGAAAGGGTTTTATAGTGTATATATATAAATATATATATATATATATATACATACAGTCTGATAACTGGGCGAGGCATTAATTAAAAAGGGTATTCGCCATTACTTCTGCTGCATAGCAGATCATAGGAATGCATGTGATGCGAACGTGTCTAATCAACGAACCACACAAAGGGGTGTGAGAAGGATATTTTATTTCAGAAAGCAAAGACGTCCAGGAGCCTCTCGTCAGAAACTCTTCCCATCTGCTTAAACTACGTATACATACACCTGGTATCAGATTACATCAACCGATATTTCCTTTAATAGCCACTAATGGGTTAGGAAACCCTCCACCCTTGAGGTCATGAGGAGACATAAGATGAGTTGGTTAAAATATGTTTAGAAGTAGGGTAAGTAAGTAACCAACTTGTCCCAATTTTCAAAGCCCATGGCTAGATGCTGAGGTATATTTTGAGGTATATCCCTCCCTCCCTCATCATATAACAGTCAACTAATAAGAAAAAAGAAACGTGGGTCGTGGAAAGACAGATTTATGAAAAGCATAACTTAAAGAAGAGATAAATTAAAATAATGGAAGGAGGGGGGGAGATGAGTCGTCAATTTCAGACCATTGAAAATGCAAATTAAAACTTATTCAGACATACATACATAAATATATATATATATGTATGTATATATTCTTATTCTTTCCCCTGCATGGAACATCATATTTTCCACGCCATTCAAATTTTTTTACAGCTTATTATATATTCCTTCTCATCAGCACCTAAATATATTAATAATCAAAACCCATTCCAAATTACCATCTAATATACGTTAAATATTCTCATTAGCAGCCAAAAAAATAATAATAATTAATTTTTTTCTTCAATTTGCAACAAGAAGTCAATTCGTTCCTGCAATATTTTAACCAAAAAAAACAACGCGACAAAATAGTGGGTATTTAAAAAAAAAAAAAACAAATGCAAATTGTACGACTCGGGTGTACTATGAATAGGAAAAGGACAAAATTGTCAAAAGGCAGAGGGATCCAGGCGTAAAAAGTCAAAAGCCTAAAAACCTGCCCAAATATATTTAATTACATTAATATAAAATTAGCACCGTTAGTTATTATTATTATATCTCCAAGGCATATCTCGTTAATTACATCAAAATATTTGTATTTTATTAAGAATAAATTCTTGGTGTTATTTGGTGAAGGATGCCAAAATCTGCATGGACGGCAACAAAATAAAAACCCATCAAAATATTACATCACACATAAACCACCCCAAGCAAGGAAGAGAGCATTTGAAAGTAACGAATTTATTTATGAGACGTAAATTTAAATTGTAAGAATTACATTTATTTACGTACTTAATTTTAAACACTATCGACGTAATAAAAATATGATTCAAAAATATAATAAAATAATAAAAAATTATATATTTCATTCAAATATAAATTATTTTAATGTTCAAATCTTATCATTAAACTTAAAAATTAAGAATAAAATCGTTCCAGTTTATAATGATATGATCATTAAAAAAATATGATTTCTCTACAAAATAAAATAATTTTTTATTATTAAATAATTCTATTATTCGTTCGTTCTCATGTGATCACCATTTTTATATGTATCTAATTTGAATTAAATGATTACCCCTAATTCTAATAATGCATATAATGATATCATTTATATTTTATAATAAATATAACTACAATTTTCTCTCGGTTAAAAGAAAAACAATATATAGTCTTCCCATAAAAACTAGTAGCGTAAAATAAGTTCAAAAATATATAGGGAAAAAAAAAATCATTAAACAATTAATATAAGTTAATATAAAAACTATACATATATATTTATAAAGAAAGATATAAATTTACAAACAAATAAATATACAAATTTGTTACTCGGTTAAAGTAACGCGAGCACTTGACCAGAAAAGTTAGAGAGTATGAAAATCAAATAGGAAAGTAAATTGGCAAATATTTAATTTGAATAAACTTACGAAAGAAGCAGACAACTTCCCCACGTGTCGTCTTTAATTGACTAGATACTCGGTTTTTTAAAATTAGTAATTAAAATTATTAAATCAAATTATAACAAATAAATCTCTAAAATTAAACGGGATGATACTTACGAAACACGTTCCCTTCGGTGGGGAAACACAGAGCCGTGTTAGTGTAGGGTTGAGAGAGAGTCACTCGCCGCACAATTTCCTCCATTTTAACCGCAACACGGAAATAAACCCTAATTCTAACAGCCTCGGTTACTTCTCTCTCTCCGTCCTCCATTCGTTTAAATACTTCATCTTTCTCCTCTCACAAATCACAAGACCCAGGCTTTCAAAGCTCTCTCCCCCCCCCCCCCCCCCCTACCTAATCCCCTCTGTTTCTTTTTTTTTTTTTTTACCGAGAAATCTCTCTCTAGATTCCGAGAAAACGAAGATCCGAGAGAAAATTGAGTCTTTTTTTCTCTTCTTTTCTGGCCTCCAGATTTCGATATATCCTTGTTGCTGTTGTGAATGGTGGAAACAACCTTGAGTAGTAGTAATTTCATGCTCTCCCTTTGTAAAACAAGGGTGAGCGCTCTTCTTCCTCTATCTGCAGCTTCTGCTTTCGCTTTCGGATCCTGCAAGGAAGGCTGGTACTACCGCTGCCTCGGCGTCGACCCGTAAACTGAACCGACCCGCTCCTGATTTTTTGTTCTCGTCATTCTTTCATTCAAGATTCCTCCTCTGTACAATTCTTGGCTTTCTTTTGCGAGTCGTTTCTTTGTTGTTATTCTTGATATCTTCTTCGTTGTCGGGAAGAGGGATTAAGATTTGTCGGTTTTGGGAATTTGGGTTTTGAATACTGTGGAGATGTTGCTGTACAACAAGCAGAAGAAGAACCAAAACGCCAAGGGCAATAGGCTCCTCATCAGCATCAATGTGCTGGGAAGTGCAGGACCGATCCGCTTCGTGGTTAGCGAGGAGGAGCTTGTTGCAGCTGTTATTGACACCGCCTTGAAGTCCTACGCACGCGAGGGGAGGCTTCCGATTCTCGGCTCTGATCTCAATGATTTCCTGCTTTACTGCCCCAATGCCGGATCTGAAGGTTAGATAATGCCAGACCCCTCTCGATTGTCTGTCTAATTTATTTGCTCGGCCTTTGTCAGCTTGTGATTTGTTGGTAGCTGCAAATCCAAATCCATCTCGGGTTTAGGTTAAATTCTTCACACAATTCAGCCTTTATCTTCGTTTTGCGTGCTTAGGATTTCCCGTTGGGTTTTAACTTCATTCTAATGATAATCCAAATCTGATCAGAACTGTTAATTTAGATTTTACAAGTGAATTTATGTTGGATTTATTTCAACTTCGTTTTGGTATCCGATTTGCAGCACTTAGCCCCTGGGACGCAATCGGATCTCACGGAGCTCGTAATTTCATGCTCTGCAAGAAGCCACAGACACAGAAACTGGAAGACGATGGTAGATCGAGTGCGGCCATTACTTCCCGAAAGGGAGCAGGTAGCTGGAAGTCATGGATTAACAAGTCCCTGAATCTTAAGATCTCTTCCCACTAAATGGAACATTGTTTTGTTCTATTGGAATCATCATGCCATTGTTGAATTTGTTTCTTTTGTTACCCTTCTTTGATTAGTCATGTTAAAGACTACTATTGGTAATGTCACTTAAGACTTTACTTTATTATGATTAGAAGAGAAAGAACCTCTGTTGTTCTTTATGAATAAACTTCAAATTCCACCGAGCCGGTTGGCTTGGCTTGCAATAAAATTTCTTCTTTGATCATATTTTGATGATTTTTTTTTCTTGCACAATTTGGCAAGTGGCAACTCGGGAAATTTCTGGACATGGAGATTATGGCAGGTGGGAAGGCTAGTATGCTTTGAAGTATGAATTGAGCCACAAAAATTGGAACCCATCTGGGAATTTGAATATTAAATAATATTTGTGTGACAATGAAATTGCTTTTGAGCTGCGGTATTAGTCTAGAAGAGCCATTTTAGTAATTTAGTGGGGACTCGGGTGTTTGTTTTGAGAGAAAGTATCAATGTGAGAGAATTTGTGGGTTCCTACCAGTAAGTTGAGGTAGGTGATCTGCGTAAAACCAGGCCCTTGATTCTTGTAATCTAATTGTACTTTTGATTACCCATTTGTCTAGACAAATAATCCACTTGCTTTTTCCAATGAAATTTAGCTTTCTTCTCTAATGGGTTCCATCATATCTATACACATGGAACAGGAGACTACATATTACATATGTTATGTCTATTTCTCTCTCTCCCTTAGTTTGACTTATTCTCATCTACCTTCACCATCAGCATATCTTTTATCAAAGAATTAGAGATTTATTGGATGAATAAGCACAAGGTCTTTCATAGTTATTTGAAGAGGCCCAATTAAGTACATTTGTGGGTCAAACAATTATCATGATAAGCCATTATCTCAATGATGAAGTTGGGAAGGACCTGGGTTGATGAATATGAACTGGAAAAGGGAGAACTGGTCGGTCCAAGGCCGCAAGTAGAGTATACTCCCACGGCTTTGATCGGATTCTTCTTTTCCGGTTCTGCAAGGTGAAGATCACAAACCAAATGAGCAGCGTATGCAAAGTGGGCGCCCATAAAAGTGACTCTACTTCACTAGCGGTGTTGTTCTGATGATTGCCACGTGCTCTGTTAAAGGATATGTCATGAGATTGCGTCTATAAGTGATTGCAACATAAGCTTTTCAGAAACAAAATCCAATAAATGCCAAAAAAAAAAAATCATGCAATTCCAGTTGAAATTCAGAGAAAATAATGAGATTTCTACCACCCCACAAACCATCCATGGTAACGGCGTTGTTCTGAATTCGTAGTTTGCCCTGATCTTTTGGGATTTAGAAAAATAAATTTTATGAAAATCAAAAAGTTGTAAGAGTGTAATGGTGGTGGGGGCAAGAGTATCGGAAATGTGTACCGAGAGGTACGGTGGTGGGTGTGTGAAAAGGATGGATTATCTCTAAATCTTCATCATCTTTTTACAGAGATGGAAGAAGCGTGTATCTCCATCTCTCTTCTTCTTTTCTCTTTTTGGGAGGGCCATTAAAACGACATTTCATTTCTCAACTCAGTCGGTTTGTTTGCTTCTTTTCCACAGCTGTTTGTTTCGTTTATCAAGTCCAGATACATACAAGTTTTATAGCCACCTTATCTTCTCTCTATTTTGGCCAAACATTTTTGAAACACCTCCTGTTTTGATTTTTTTTTTTTTTTTTTTTTTCACATCCTCCATATTTGATGTCAGATTCAGTTATTCAATTAATTTATTTTTTTAATAGAAAGAAAAGACTAGTTCGATTTTTATTTCGTTGTAACTATTTTAATTAAAAGAATTTAACATTTGTTTCTTTAGTTAGAATGAACTTCACTCACTCAGCATAAATAGAGAAGCTTCACAATTTATCTTTTTAAAACAAAAGCCCAGACCCACATAATTTAATTTTGGGCCATTGACATTTCAAATGAATACATAATCACTTCAAGGGCTTATTATTTTTTGAAATATCTATATAGACACTACATATAAATATACAGAAATATATATGTCTGTTTTGGAATTAAAAAATTGTGGAATTGAGAGCACTGGGAGAGACATACTGGGTTGGACTTTTCAATTGCAGAGCCCATCATCATCTCTTTTGGATTCAGATCAAATTATCATATCCTCACCTTAAAATGTATACTGAACACTTGACCACCTAACCAATGGTAAAATCATTGAAAATTGCTTTTTCACATACTTGTAGTTAGGAACATGGACTCATTATTTTAGGGTTCCATTAATTAACACAACAATTTTCAGATACACCCAATGAAAGATGGGCTCAAGGTACACCTTAAAATATATTCTCAGCTTAAGAACAATGAACAAATAAATTGTAAAATGGAAAAAAAGGGAAATAGAAGTCAGAATTTAATAGAAACGAAGGAAATGGCATGCAAAAAAAAGAGAAAGAGTTTCTCAAAAATAGGGATTTCTTGTGATTTTGTGCAATTTTTTTTTTTTTTTTAAAGAGTCTAAGTTTTTTCTATAAAGTGCTCTGCATATTGTTATTTTCGTATATGTTTTAATTTATGTTTTTTTTATATATATAAATTTTTTTAATAAATACTGAAAAGAGAAATATGAATATTAACGTTTAACTTAATTAAATACGTATTTTTAAAATTTATTTTTTATGCCTATTTGCTAACTTTGCCAACTAGAGTGAAATATGTACTAAACAAAGTTCGTGTACACTTAAAATACTTCGTTCTAAAGAAGTTGAGAGTATGTGAACCCTCGTATGTTCAAATTTATGATCTATAACATGAACCCATCTTTCAAGTGTAGCTTCAAATTTTCTCTATGAAAATAAAATAATTTCATACTTGATTACTTTAATATTCTGACTTCTCAAACTATCATGTTTATAGATATTTAACGAGATTTTTGATTCATTTATAGTGTTAATTCAATTAATTAATATTTTTCTTTCGTGACTAGGCATGTTACTTCCGGCCATGACTACAAGATCAAAACTAGAGGTCTTTATTCTTCTTCTTACAAGACTCCTCACACAATTTATTTTGTAAGTAAGGATTTTCACGTGAGTTTCTTAATATTTATAAGTTTTATTCTTTTCGTCGTTACTTTTTTTTTTTAAATTGGTCACTTTCATTAATCATTAAGCAAATTAAGTACATCTTCTGATATAGTATGCTACTTTATTATTCTACCTGCTCACTCATCTAATAGATACATATGATATTGCTTGTAACATCATCCTATAGCCATCTACAATGAAACAAAACTCGGACTGATCTTCGTCAATAGAGATTAATGCTTTGTAAACTAAGAGTGGATCCATCTCCATCACCCCAGCATCCAGAACCTTGTTGAGAATAAATTGCAGAGAACATCGATAGCCAAGCAGTTCTGCAAGAAAATGTGAGCAACACTCTGGAAATCTACCCGTGAAGATTGTCGACACAACCCCTCTGAGTTTCTAATAATGGCTCCAAACCCTGACTCCTTTTGTAATGAAGCCACCATACCATCTATATTATATATTCATTCTTGCAACCCCAGTTCTGATATATGAGTTATTGCATAATTGCAATGGGTATTCACACACAGTCTTTACTGTAGGACTAGTTGATACTGACAATCTCAATTCTGATATATGAGTTACCCCAGTTTTTTTTCGTCATTACTTATTCATTCATTTTTTTTTTTAATTTATATAGTACATTAGATGATAACATGTTAGATTATAATTTTACGTATATGTCTAAATTTATACAGTTGAATGATAAATGAGGGCAACAATACTTATAATAACTTATTAATTTTAATAGATTCACTATTTTTTATATATAAACTGTTAGAATGTAATTTTTTATTTTGAATTTATTTATTTATTTATATTTCATATATATATTAAAGTATAGCAATGTTGGTAACTCATTGCATCTTTTTTTTTATTCTTTTCAATCAATAAATATTCTGCAGTTCATTGCATTAAGTCTCAACTTGAAATCTTGAACTAAAATTAAAAAAAAAAAATCTTTGAAAGATAAATAAAAATTAGAATATATGTTGACGATATTTTTAGTATCGAATATAAAAAAGTGAAAGGACAAACGAAAAAAGATAATCAATATAAATAGTTTACTACCTAAATCCTCTCTTCTTCTTTTTTTTTTTTTTCTTAATTAGCATTGATACATAATAAATTATGAAAGAGAAACTCTACCAAACTTTTTTATATTATATTTTTTATAATTTTTATTCTTTTGATAATACTAAAAATTAATTTCAAAATAATTTTTAAATTGATTTTTTTTTTTGTTGGGGTTTCCAATCACAATCATTTATTTGAATGATATATATTTGCTTAGATTAAATTGAAAATTTTGAATATGGATTTCCCCACCACACTTATAATGTAAGCATAAAAAGTGAGAGTAAGAGTAGGAGTAGGCATCAAAAGGCAATAGAGCATTTACCCTATTTTCTAAATTGGGATCCGCCAACTTTCTAATGAATCCTTCTCTTTATTCCAACCAAAGTAACCCAATAACACCACCTATCCATATTCTATTTCTACTAAATATTCTTCACCCACTTTTTCTTTTCCCATTAAAAGTTTTAGAAAAGTTGAATTGAGGCCCCAAAAAAAAATAATAATAATAATAATAAACTATGGGTTAATTTTAGGAACTAACAATAAAATTACTTAATAATTGATTTCGAAACTATACCCGAGAAATCTTTAGGTTAAAAACATACGAAAGCAATATTCTCTCGACAAGAAACTTATTTAAGGTTAAAAATGATAATTTTGAACGAAGTTAGAAATTTTACGAAATTTATTACAAACTTTATGTTTAATTATTAATAGATTATGGAAACTTTACTATGATATAATAAAAATTAATCTTATACGAATTTTCATTAGTAGATTCATAGTTAATTTAATTAATATATTGAAGTTGCTATTGAACATTTTTTGTGGTCTTTTTTTTTTTTTTTTTTGAAAAGAAATTCGTTGTTATGGGTCTATATCTTCTTTTTAAACTGAGTTCCAAATTATATATGCTTTTTCCATTCAAAATTTATTAGTATCAAATTTTTGAAATAATTTTAAAAATTTAAGAACTAATTTATAATAAAAATATATTTAAAATTAAAATACAATATTAATTATATATGCACCGACTATCTAAACTCTACTTCCAAAACATTAAAAGAAGAGAAGGAAAATGTGAAATGTGAAATGTTCATGTAGATTGACATGGTCTGACTAGCTGTTGACAATGTCGAATTCATTGAAGCTAGATGTAGTCTATCAGGACTTATTCATTGGACAAAACACACACACACACACACATATATATGTATATGTATATGTATATGTATATTATTTTCTTTGTCATTGGTTATTAACCCTTCATTTTTTGTTTCGAAATTATTAAAATTTGCTATAGAATTATGGCAACAACCATCCTTTTGTCTATATAATACCACTATTCATGACTCACTCCCATATATATATATATACACACACAATTACACATGTTGTATTTATTAATTCATTATTAAGTCCCGACACAAATCCTGTTTAACAATGACTGCCCTTCACAAAAACCGTATAAATCAATAAAAGAATGTTTGCCGAAAATAAAAATAATTCTCTGCAATTTTACTTTGACTTTGCCTTCTTTTAATGCTTGAAAAACATTGCAAACCCACGGTGGACCCAGAAATTATTTTTAAATAAAATCATTTCCTTTTCTCTTTTGAACCAAAAAAATAAATTCTAAAAAGATGATTAAGAATGTCAAGACCAAGATCAGGGCTTGGAATGTGATGTGATATAATTGCTTAATACACTTAATTAGTCAAGTAATAATCCCTATTCATTTCTTAACCGTGCCAACTTGTTGTATTAACTAAATCTAATCATAATTAGTGATAATAATAATAGTTGAACGAAAAATAGTTTTCTTCGTTGTTAACATCAATTTGATGCGGAAGATTTCAAATTTTGGGAGTATAAAGAAAAACCCATCACTTGGTTTGAATAAACCTACGATAATTTATATATGTATATATATATGGAATTATATTACTGTAAAAGAAGAGGGTTTTTTGTTTATTTAATAGAGAAAATTATTATGAAAGGATGGGCGTATTAAACTTTTCCTTTATATCTCATTCTTTGCTGTCTGTGTGCATTTAATATTTGATGTCTGCCTTCTGTGTTGACAAATCCTGAGCAATCTTTCTCTGTGTCGTTTGGATCTTTCTTTTATTATGCATGGTGAAGAAGATGATGAAGCAGAGGAGATCTGGGTCCATTCTGTCGTCTGTCACGCATTCTTCGTCATTTCTTAATTTCATTGGGTTTTTTTTTTTTTTTTAGCAAATTTCTTTTCTCTTAGAAGCATTTAAAAAAGAATTTGATCCGATTGGGATCAAATTGATGCAAAAGACATGCAATTTTTGATTTGGAATCCACCAAAACTCAGTGGGTTCTACTCTTCCAACCCATTTTGAATGTTGCCACTCACTAAAACTTGATGTCTGTGTTTATATATATTATTCTGCAGTTGCCAATTATAGGCAAAGTTGATGCAAATCTTCCTACAATTAATTAATTAAATTATTTTGATTGCTAATTCCTTTTTAAGAAAGAAGAAGAAGAAGAAAAAAAAAAAGATCTCAGAAAACACCCGAAGCTGAGAAAAAAGAAAAAGAAGAGAATCCTGGTGTGTGTGTATGTATATATATATATATATATGTGTGTGTGTGCGTGCGAGTAAAATACAAAGCATTAAGGTCGAAGAAAGTAGCATCTTTTTCTCCACTTAAAAAATGAAAATGAAAAGGGATGCTATTTCTAGTGAGTGAACAAAGATTTTTCTTTAAAGAAAATCAAAATTAGGAAGGTGTAAATTTTTCTTCCCCAATATTCCATGCGCGGAACGTCGTAATTAAATGACAACTACATTAATATATATATATATATATGTGTGTGTGTGTGTGTGTGTATAATTTAAAGCTTAGATTAGTGTCGTTTTTAGATTTTATTCTTATTCTCATCTTAAGATGCTTGATGGTGATATATTTTTTTACATTTTTTTATAACTCTCAATAAACGTTTTTATGTAAAAAATTTAATTTCCATTTAGAATTGAATTTCACTAACAAAAAATCCTAACCTAATAAGTTACATTAAAATTAAAAAGTTTGACTAAAAATTGAGTTGAAAAAGAAAAAAATTATCAGTAACACTTATATCATGTTCGTCTCATCAAAAGTGTCGTCTAGGCCAATTCAATTCTAGTTCAAAAAATTTTTGATGATTGACTCATAAACAAGTCTTTAGGACAAATGAAGCCTAAAGACCTCAAATTTAAATGAAGAACTCTTAATCTGTTATATGTTGAAAGTTGAATAACCGGAAAAATATATATATATATTTATTTACTAAATTTTGGTTAAAATAATAATAATAATTTACCTGCTAATAACAATACAATATATTTTTAAGTACTGATTGTATTCAATTATGTATTAAAATAACAAAGAGACTCATTTATTAAACTAAATACAATTACTAATACTTAAATTAATGCTAGGTAATTACGCTTAAAAGTTAAATTTATCCACTCAAATTTTATGGGCAAAAAAAAAAAAATGATACTTAGTTTCTTTGACAACTAACACATTATTTCCAACTACTAATAATTTCAAAGCTCCCAAAGCAATTGTTTCTCCACCTTATTTTATATGAACAAATATATTTATATACCTTCGTCATTCATACGTGGTAAAAAAAATTTTCTTCATATTTATCCGTTTAATTTTTTATATAATCAATTCAATTTATATATAAAAATAGTAAAGACCAATATTGTTGAATCAAGACAATAAATGCATATGAAATAAAATAATTTTTTTCTTTGATTTAGTATTTATTAGTTATCAATGATAGTTCAAAATATATATTTTTTTTTATTACGGTATTAAACCCAACAGTTTAGATATATATTAACCACAATCATATACTGATATGTAAAAAAAGTTAAAGACAAAAATGTGTGAAAGATTATAATGTGAAATTTCAATCAAACATAAAGTGTGTGTATTTTTTTTTTTTTCTCTTTTAAAAGTAAATTTGGAGATTTTTAGAAAAAAAAATCAGTAATTTTATTCAAGTAAATGTGGAGATTTGGGATCAAGTGAGGTGTGGAAACTAAATCGAAATTCAGTTATGCCACTATTTTAATTTTAATTTAAAATAATAATTGAAGTTTCGATTAAAATTAATATTATATTAATTATTAAAAGAAATATATATATATATATATGGAAAGTACTTAAAAAGGAAAAATATGTAAACTAGAAATTTGAGGCGTAGAAATTAGTGGCCTTCTCTCCCAATTTTTGTTGGTTAGTGTTGCAATGCCGCCTTTTAATAAAAAAAATCAACATTTCATTATTATAAAAAATTAATTAATATTTACTACGAAGTCGTATTTTCTTGCAGATGTATTTTTTTTTTAATTAAAACAATGCATAAATTTACATTAAAGAAAAAAAAAAACCATTTCATTTGCAGCAAAAACTATTTATATATATATTTTTATATTTATATATATATATATATATAAAATGCACATTGATATTTCTCTCTCATTCACCCCGAAAATTACAAAAGATTCCAACCGAGCCCAAAAGATCCGAGAAAAATTCCTAAATAAGAAAAGCTACATCAGAAATTTTTTTAAAAAAATAATAATAATAATAATAAATTAGAAAAAGAAAAGAAAATTGGTAGAGACAGGCTTGGGAGTGGTGGGTCTCAGCCTCACCCAGCCACCCAGCTCAGACGAGCACATTGACAGCCAACCCCCCACTAGGGTTTGGTAGGGCACCAACCGAATCAATTCAACTCACTCCCGAGTCAACTCAGTTACCCACGACGGGTTTCCCCCCCAGTTTCCAAGCCGAGGTGGCGATCAGTGGACGCGTGTGCCACCCCAGCATCAGACACCCATTGTTCTCTTCCACTCTGTATCCATCGCCTCCCGCGAACAGAGCCAACAACATGCTTGCTTGCTTGAACGCGTTTGACCCTAGGTGCACGGGCGCGAACCCGGCCGATCCCAGGCGGCTCCGCCACTGAGCTAGTGTCTCGTGCCGCTCGGTTCTGTCAACGCCTTCGCATGCCACCACGTTGCAAATCTGCTTCCCCAAGTACACCTCCGACATCACCTTGTCTTGGTTTGCTCACCGATCCTTCCAACGAGTCGAACAGAGTCGAGTAGTAGTGCAAAGACTCGGTGAACCGGTCCAAGAAAACCGGCCCGTTGTGGCTCGCCTCTTGCTCGACGATGGTAACAATCTCCGGTTTCATTTGCTTCACCACCGATAAAACCTTCTCAATCGCCCCAGGTCGAGCCAAGAGTTTGTGCAACTCGAACACTGAGTTGACGGCCACCGACTCCTCACCCGGCCTTAGTTCAAGCATCGATGCATCCAAATCCGCCAAGCTATTTGCCACAAATCCTCTGTACTCAAACTGAACGTGAATCGTCTCCGCCAACTGAGCCAACTTCCAGCCGACTTCCTGAAGATGGTCAGAGTTATCTTGGGTGGGTGGCCCGATGCCAGTGAGGCGGAAAGCGGGTGGACCACCGGGTCGAAGGGCGAGAGCTTGCATCAAAGCCGGCCACTGCATGCCCTGATTCATCGAGAAATCAATCACGTGCACACGCTTCTTGCCCTCAAAAGCCTCGAGAATCGCTTGGTTAGCAGTGAAGTGAGCGAACTTGAGGTAAGGGCAGGTCTCGTAGAAGTGCATCTGAAGAATATCGGAGAGAGAATGGTCAAGTGGGTTTTGCGGGTACAGCCTGTAAATCCGGCGAGCGAGAGCCTCCGCGAAGTAAGTGGCCACCTTCCTCATAGCCCCAGCTTGAGAAATAGCCAGGAAACCGATCTGCTTCACTAGCGCCTCCGCTAGATTGAGGTTGTTACGCTGAACGGCTTCGGCGCAGGCCATCAACGCGTGCACGAGACGAATCCCGTTCTCTTGCGAATCCACCAGGACAACCGGGCGAGTTGATTCAGCAGTGGCGGGAATCCCAAAAGATGGCATCGACGAGGACGAAAATGCTTCTGAGGTTGGGGCGGCTGACGAGGGTTTCAAGCGCTTATTGCTGCTACCTTGATTGGACGATAAGGAATCCAAATGGGCCTGCGTTTGAGAACAGAGAGCCTTACCCGGAATTACTTTGAGATCGTAATCGGAAGAAGAGGACTCATCGAAAACCCGGGACGGATTACACGGTGGAGCCCCAAAATCGATGGAGGTGATAGTAGACGACTCAGCAGGAGCAAGGAACGAATCGTCAATGGATGGAACAGACAACATGGGATCCAAAGCGGAAGTAGAAGGAGGGTTAAGCTCCGTTAACATACTCTCGAGGAAACTAGACAACTCTGACGGATTGTAATGAACGGTGTCGGTTGCGAGATGAGAGAGGCCGTCGACCTGAACACTACCCATCATCTCCTCCAGCTGTTCGAGCTTTTGGGCGACATCTGCCATGTCCGAAGTTCTGACCTTGTAGCCAAGCACAGCGAGCAACTCATCCATGCCGCCATCGTCCGGCGGCTCATCTCCGGATCCCCACATGGTGGACTTTCCGGCGAGACAAGAAGAGGATGAAGGGTCGGGTTGGGGATGGGGATGGGGATGGGTATGGGGATGGAGATGGAGATGGTGATGGTCTCTCTTCATTATGGTCCTTCCTCCAATGTTATGGCGGTGTTAGGGATCTGGATGTTGAGATTTGCGGTTAAAAAGTTTGGATAGGTGTTGAAAAATCAAGGAGTAGTGAGAGAGAGAGAGAGTGAAGAATCTGGGCATTGGGGAGGGGGGGAGGGGTGGGGATTGGAGAGCTTTGCTTGGTTTTTCACCACTACAAACACTTGACGATCGGAGAAAGAGAATAAAAAATTTAAACATAAATTTTAAATATAAAAAAAAAACATAAT
>NW_019014690.1:3149280-3183600 GCF_000150535.2 Carica papaya | reverse complement strand
GCGTCTATCAATGAACATATGCGAGTTTCATTCAAAGAAGCTGGGGCTATCGAGCATTTGGTTCGGCTCTTGGACCATAGTAATGATGCTGTAATATTGCATGTTACACGGGCTTTGGAGAGGTTATCCATCAGGTATTACCATCCCCCTTTTTTTTAAGTCTATTTCAACATCACCAGCCACAAGTGTGTGACGGTCTTTTGGCTTCAAAAGAAAAGTGAGGAAAGCCCCAATATTTTTCCTTTCCGTTCCTTTGTAATGCTTTTTATCAACAAGAACTCCTATGATGTTCCTCTTGGAAAGATGATAATTTTCCAATCAATAACTATGAATATTCTTGAACCAGATAGGAGTATTGTGGTTTTTGATGCTGATGCAACAGTCTCATCTGGCCTTCTGGTTGGATCGAAGCAGAAAGGGGTAGTGGGGGAGGAGGAAGTTTATAGTGGTCTAGTTCTTCTGTTTGCTTAATCTTTATCATGGATATAATTTCTTAGATCACTGTCTGGATTTAGGGACAAGCTTGTCTCTCTATTTTCTGCTGTTCCCATTTGCTGCAGTTTGTAAAAGAGCATTGTCTGTGAAGGATCTCTGAAGAGCCTTATTTTTCAGCATTTTTCTGTGAAGTAGCTATTCAATACATGTAATGCTGTCATTTACGAGTGTTTATGTGCATGTGCATGTGCATGTTAATGCATGATGCATACAAATGCGTATGCATGTAATTTCCAGGTTATCCCATGCCGAGATAATTTCTGAACTTAATTTATGTCATCTGTGCTTGACTTTCTTGTGCAGTCATGTCGTTTGCCAGATAATTGAAGCTGCAGATGTCATCCATCCTCTAGTTAATATCCTAAAGCGTGCAGAGATATCTGAAGATGTAATGGAAAAGGTCTTGTATAGCTTCTTTTTCCCATCAAAATTTTCAGATGACGTCTGAACGGGTATATTTCAAAACAAGAGGGATAATTTGGTATAAAAATTTTCATGATGGTTGCAGACCTTGGATATACTTGCTCGGATCTTAGACCCTACTAGGGAAATGAGATCGAAGGTTTGTTGTTCCTCTCGTTCTGGATATAGTAAGAACATACATTTTTTTATTGACTTATCAAGTATTTTAATTCTTTCCAGTTTTATGAAGGACCTGTAAATGGATGTAAAAGAGGGCTAGAGGCAGCGAAAAACCGTGATGATTCTATTGTATTAGATGAGGATAAGACTGAAATATCCACTTCAACATCAAAAGGCATTTCCAGGTCCTTTCCACACCCTTTAATCCTCTTCTTTTAGCATCTTTTCGTATGTCAGTACTTTTTTCTTTGTCTAATTTCTGTTTTTCATGGGGGGGTTGTAATTGGTGTTGCTATGAAATAATTGAATTGGATGACTAATTATTCCAAAAGCTCTAGCTTGTAGGAAAACCAAAATTTTTTGACTTACATTTCAACAGTTGCTATAGTTGTTATTTAAATATATATATATATATATATATATTTTAACAGTTGCTATGGATTAAGCAAGCAGAGAGAAAGGCAAGAAAATTGAATAAGTTGAAAAGCAAAAAAATTGAAATGCAAGAAAATTGAATAACTTGAAAAGCAAAAGAATTTAAAGGCAAGCAAATTGAATAAGTTAATCTCTCATCTAAATGTTCTACTTGGGACCAGAGTAATACATGCTCATGTGCTATATTTCTCAGACTGTAACTTTGATATACCCATGTTGCACGTGTTTCTAAAAGTACAAGTGCGTGTCCCATGTTGCATGTGAAAGGCTAAGGGTATTTTTGTAAAATTGCACTTATGTGTGTGAGTTGTCATTCTGTTGACATTAATGACCTGGAAAATATTTGTCACCACACCTAAAACAGACTTAGAAAATTTTCTATCTTCTATCTCCTTGTTTTGGTTACCTTTGAAAGGTAACACCCGTTGACTCTTTTGTCGTTCTAGACAAGCCAATTAGTAGCTGGACTGTACTTGAATGAAGGAGTATGCTATCCCATACCCGTAAAGGATTGAATTTTGGACATTGCCACTATGGTTGCTCCTGCAATAGCGCCAAGCTTCAAAACTTTGATCATAGGCCTTACCTCCGCCTTAAAACCACTAATAAAACTGGAGATACTTCTCTGTAAGAGTTGGATTATCAGCTCGCAGATTCTCAAACTGCTCTTGGTAATCAATCACTGATCTTACTTGCACCAACTTATTAAATTCTTCTATAATCGAGACGACTGGACCCACCAAATCATCTACATGATTCCACTACAAACACATCCGACTCCTGTTCCTAGTTACCAGTTATCCAGCCTTGAAAGCAAAAATCAGCAGTATCCCCTGAAAATAAATAGGCGTTCTCCACTCTTAGATCGTCTGAAACGATTTGGACATAGAAATAATTAAACTCACCTTCGAATCCAAGATTGTGGATTCTTGCTGTAGGAAGCGGGAATTTCGACCTTAGGTGCTAAGTGAGGAACACATGTCCATGATTGATCTGGATTACTGCTGTCCCCGGCCTCCTGAGCCTTAGGCATAGCATGAATTCCTCTATCATTCTTTGGAACACAAGGACTTACCTGAGCATTTGTCTCACAGTTTCATGCATTTCCCTGCACCATTTCCATGATTTGCTCAAAGCCAAACTGGTTCTATCACTGGACTTTGTACATCTAGACCATGAGTTATTGAGTCGTTGATCCATTTCCTTAACTGTTTCATCAATCTGCTGCATTTCCTGTTGATCCAAGGCAGGAATTTTACCTTTACTACCTGTAACCGGCACCACAATAGCTTGTGTTTTCTCCGAACCTCAAATCTTTGGTGCCACTTTGTCAAGAGCCTTAGTCATTAACTCTTGATGGAGATGGATAGGAAGAGTAGAAGAGGGACAATAGATGAGGTGAAGGTGAAAGTAGAGACAAGTGAGAAAATTCTGGGAGTTCTCTGAGTTGCTGAGTTTTTGGCATTATTTTTTGAGAATGAATTTGCTTACTCGATCCACTAGCTAATCCCTATTTATACTGCTAGGAAACAGAATCCCTGCTTTAACTACTAAAACAGAAAAGAGAATGACAACTCAGACACGAGTGCGATTTTGCAAAAATACCCCTAGCCTTTCCCGCTCCTCCTCCTACGAAATAGATGACTTTATTTCCTCTCTGTGTTTATGCAAGGTGTTGAAGTCTTGTCAGACACTTATACTTCCCTAGCTGTTGTCTCTTTTTTTGCTCCCATTTTACTGGAAGAGAAGAGGAACTAATTGGCTATAGTCAGAGGGAAAGAATTTCCAGATTTAGGCTAGAATATAGATGACTTTTTTCCCTACAGGAACTCTCAAATTAACGCAACAAGTGCAAATTTTAATTGGGTTTTCTTCCTTTTGAGGGGAGGCCTTATCTTGTATGCATGCACCATGCTATTTCATCTTTCATGTGTGATCTGGCCACATGATTAAGTAGTGCAATGGTGATTCTACAGATTTACTCTTTAAAAGTTTAAAATGTTGACTGTTTATTGGTTTAGGAAAGATGTGCGGGACTCTGCATTCCTTGCTCAACTTGTCAAGATTATGAAGATTGCTTCCCCAAATCTGCAAAGAAAAGCAACTTCCATCCTTGAGTTTGTGTCAGTTGTTGACCCAAGCATGGATGCTATCATTTCAGAGGAGGTTGCATCTGGTTTAGATGCTGTTTTCCAACAGAAGGTCTTTACAGGTATAGGAACCAATTGCATAATTTCTCTCTTTCCTTTAAAAACCCTTGTCCTATTCAACTTCAAATAAGTTTCATTTCCTATAGCCAAAAATAGTCAGGGATAGATAAGCAACTACATGAAAATACATATGCTTGGATAGATATGCAACTACATGATAAGTTTCATTTCAAATAAGTTACTCATGCTTGGATCTGTTGGATTGGGAACCAATTGCGTAATTTCTCTCTTTCCTTTAAAAGGCCTTGTCCTATTCAACTTCAAATAAGTTTCATTTCCTATCGCCAAAAATAGCCAGGGATAGATAAGCAACCACATGAAAATACATATTTGGTTACTCATGCTTGGATATGTTGGATTGCCATTTCTATTTTTGCCCATGCCAGTGAACATAATTTTTTTCTTCATTTTGTTTTTAGTTTTTCTTCGTGTAGGTGGGGATTGTTTGACAAATTTAAAGTTCTTCTACATATATATATATGGTGGCTAAACCACAGTTCCTGTGTGAGCTTATCTTTATTTGGACAATTCATCTTTATCTCCGGCCTGCTAATAGAAATCTGATTACCCCTGGTTATTTGTGATGTGTGAACTTTTACAATGTATCTTAACATTTTTTTTCCAGACATGGAATCCGATATAGAAGCCCAGCAACCGGAAAAGTATGCCCTTGAAGTTGAAGAAGCTGGTCTTGCTATCTCTGCGGCATCAAGGTTGCTAATAAAACTGCTTGATTCTGAGCAATTTTGCCGGACCACAAGTTTTCCTCATTTAACTAATTTGCTCCGGAAAATTCTCAAGTCGAACATCCCGCTCCATAACAAGGACTGGGTTGCTGCTTGTCTAGTTAAACTAAGATCTCTGTCCAGTCCTGACCTCAACTCTGAGAGTCCAGTCAACATAGAGGTAACTCGTTATGAGACAATTCCAAGACTTATTGAGCAGATAAAGTCCTCATTCTTGCCAGAAGCACAGGAAGCTGCTGCAGTGGAGCTCAACAGATTAATATCCGAAGAGGTGGTGGATCTCACTCATGCTGTTGCCGCAGAGGGGGGTATATTTGCACTCGTGAAGCTTCTCGAACAAGGGAGTGAGAGGGCTGTAGAAGCTGCCTTGGCTATATTGTATAACATGAGCATGGACAGTGAGAACCATTTGGCAATTATAGCTGCAGGAGCAGTGCCAGTGCTGAGGAGGATCGTTCTATCAGAGAGGCCACAGTGGAGACGAGCACTTCGGTTGCTGAGGACTTTACCTACATGATGAGGCTAATCATGGAGTAAATGACTTGAATAATTTGAAAATGATTATAGAGTTGAATGTATTAACCCGTGATGTGAGGTTGAAAGTTATATCTTTCGATGGTAGTTGCTGAGGGTGTACAAACATTATTAATGTTCTTGACATGCTAGTTACACCCGAGGTACAATTGGTTTTTTCTCTTTCATTTTCTACTTTACAAAATGAAAGAATTCAAGCAGTTTACTTGATTGTCAATTGTAAAGTGTAATGGTTTATAAACTTTAATGCATTTTACTGTGCCTAGATAGCCAAGAATATGGCGATAAAAGGATAAAAATGTTAACAAAATTTATTTTCAATTCGGATATATTTTTATATTAGTTGTTCTATAAATATTGAACATAATTTTTGTTAGATATTAAATCTATTTTGATCTAAAAATTTGGTGAAACTAATAAGTTCGGTTTAAACGAGATATTTATATATTCGTAAAATAAAATATATAAGTTATTAATTATTTTTTGAATATTTATTTTTTAATTCAAGTTAGATTATTATTTTTATATTTTTATTTAAAATATTTTTATAATTAAAATTTACATATCACTTAATAAATAAAATATATATTATTTTTATGTAAAAAAATATACATAATTAGTATTTTACCCTTTTGCCCTTAAGCAATGGAATTCCTTTTAAAGAGGAAATAAAATCTATCTTTATAGATATTTTTGTGCTCTGATATTATTTTCCACGTGTAGGCTCTCCCAGTCATCGACTACTGACTGAATCGTTTATCTTGCAGAGGGGAGAAGAGCAACCAGAGGAAAGCAAACCGTAGAGAGACACACAATGCCTTGCATTTCCTTCTTTTCCACAACTAAACCCACAACTTTTGCGTCTCTAGCAGAAGAGACTCCTAGTCCTCGACTTCCTACCTCAAAACCTGCAAAGAGACCAAAACTCAGAACAAGAAACAAACCACAACCACCGCACTTACAGTCGCAGTCCTATAATTCGCCAAACTCTTCCATCATTCAAATAGAACGCGCCATTGGCGCTGGCTCCTACCGCGACACTGACCCTGGGTTTGTCTTCGTTTCCATGCTTAACATACGCTTCGCTTTCTTTTCCCCAAGTCCGTAGTAATGCTTTTTTTGTTTCTTTTTTCCTTTGGTTATGGATTTTTCTGTGTGGCAAATGGTTCGTCTATAGACTGGGAATGAGCGAATAACATTGGATCTTGTATGTAATTAATGTTGCTTTCGAATTTATAAGGTTGGTTTGTTCACATTGCTTCTTTAGGGAATTGAGGAAAAGGAACACGGTGTTTGATGGGATTTTGCCGACTGGAGGCGATAAATTTGAAGGGGAGATTGAGAAGAAAATCAGAGAAACTGGAGAATGGCTTAGCAGTCGAACTGAAGCGCGGTTTCGCTCCTCTGGTATTGTTCCTTTTCCTTTTCATTTTTGGTTCTCTTGCTATTTTGGAATTGTGGAAGTGGTAATGTTGATATATATTAAGATTTACTTTTTTTGCTATATTTTGGTCATTTGTGTCTAGGGTCATTTGCTCACTCTACAGAATTGTTGACTGATAATTCTTTTATATATCAATTTAGCATATTTGGATTCCTCTTATCACTTTGAGGATTACACCGAAGGTCAGAAATCACTTTTTCAGGATTCCTGAGGTTAAGTGCTTATGCATTTTGCAATTCAACAGTTTTTAGCGTTCTTCTATGGGAGGTTTTCTATAGAGTTTAGCATGCAGGAGTATCATTGAGGGTTCAAATTAGATCTTGGAGAGGCATTTTTAAGAGTTTTTCCTGATTACAGTGTATCACAAACTGATATAATGCAGGTTTTATTAGTTTTCACGAATGTGAAGTTTCTTTTTTGTTTTTTGTTTTTCATTTCAAAGAATTTTTCCCTTCATTTAGGTAAAGAGGTAGAAATGGGAAAACCATCATTCCTCTTGACATAACTGTTATTTACTCAGAATCATCAGTTTCATCAATTTCGTAATGTAGTTCTTGAAGTCACCTTTAATTATGCGGTAACTGAGAAAGATAGTTTGTCAGAATATAGTCATTGTAAATATACAAAAGGTCTATTTCTTGTGATAGGTAGAGAAGTCTACGAGTTCGGCTTGTCAACTCCTAAAGTGAAAATTTTCTGTTCATTTGTTCCAAAGTGGCCTAAAGTTCTGTTGCTCGTTCACATTACTTGTCACCAAAATTGAGACGCACCTTTGAAGCTTCACTAAATCAGAGTTAAATTTGATAACTGTTCAATCAAGATGCAACTTGCATCTGCCTGCTTCTGAACTCCAGTTGATATTTTTTCCATTTGATGGTTTACAATCCTGTAGGGAAACAAATTTTGATGGTTGTATTTCAATGGATTCTACCAATTTGGACTTTATCACTACTAGTGGCTGCTGGAGTAATAAAGTTACCATTCAGCATGCAGTTACTGGAGGACCTGCTTATGTGAATACATTTTCCAGGCCGAACCAAATCTATTGTACACAGCTGTATAGAATATCCAACTTACAGGATGACGTACCTCTAAGATGATGTTACAAGTTACAATTTTATCAGCATCTGGATGTTCCAGGTAATTGCCAGACTATATACAGATTTTGTGTTTACATTTTATATGCATAGTTCAAGTGGTCAGTTTATGCTTAAGTTATTCTTTAACTTTTACTCTAAGGTAATGTCTGCTGTAATCTGAAAAAAGCCAATTTCAAGTTACTCCCTTGCTATGTAAATGAGTTATTTACCTTTTTCCCGTCTAGTCCATGTTGAAAAATTATTTAGACTTTAGGCTAGGTTTGGTACATTATGTAGATAAGGTATCCAATGTCAATTTAGGAGATAATTTCTTATGTATAGTGTAACATACTACTTGTTCTACGGTGGACTGTTATTCGTTGTATGGGAGGTGTATTCATTCAGCACAGTGCTTCTTAAAAAGACTAAAATTCCTTTTTAAATTTTTTGTTTCTATATTTATTCCTTAATAAAGAATACTACAACCTGCAGTTGCTGCCATTGCTGTTCTTATTGTTTCTGCATCTGCCACTACCGCCACCATCATAACCACTATCATCACCATCACTAATGTCTCTTCTACACCCAATACTACAACCATCACTCCTATTGTTGCCACTGCCGCTAATGCTATCAGCAGAACAGCTGTAGCCATCACCATTATTATCAATTCCATCCATAATACTACAGCCACCACCCTTGTTGCCTTCACCATTGCCACCTTTTCTATCTCACTGTCATCATCATCGCAGCTACCATATTGCCACTGCTGCCACTACCATTATTGTTGCTGCCACTACTATCACTAGTATCGCTGCTGTTGTCACCACTATCTGTTCTACCTTCACCACTGCCGCTGCTGCCATTAGCACCTCCGCTACTGGAGTCACCACCACCGTTACCACCACTACCGTTTTATCATTTTCATTATTGTCATCATCATTGTTGTTGCCATTGTCACTTACCATGCTACTGTTACTGCTATTAATGTTGTTGTTGTAGCAACAGCTGCAACTATCGCCTCCATTGTGGCTTGCTCCACATAATTCCCACAGCTGCTACCATCTCCGTCGCTATCACTATTGCCACGTCATAGTCATTGTATAATACAGACTTTAGATGGAGCACTCGAGCATGTGCTTGATCATGAATTTTTTTTTTCATTTTCTTGGCATGCCTAGCGAGTGGTTAGTATTTTATTTGGTTTGAATAAGCTATGTAGAATCAGGGACATTGCAGTACTTAACTTTCACTCGCGTAGAACTCTGTTTTGCTGTCAATTAAACATGTCAACATATGCATGATCCTGGGAGAATCATGGCCTCCATGCTGTTAAATGCATTTTGACATATGTTTCGAGGAACTACTATAAATCATGGCCTTCAGTCGTATCTAACATGCTCCCTTGCTACTATATAAGTTGCCTTTGCTGTAATTGATTTAACTTGGATTCAGAATTTATTTTGGAGGCTAAACCTACCAATTAGTGTGACAATATTAATGCTAGATACATAACTTTTATTCCACTTCAACATACCCATTCAAAATGTATTGAGATGGATAAGTATTGAGCTGGATATTCACTTCGATCATGAGAAAGTCCGGTCTGGTCAACTACAAGACCATCATTTCCGGAGTCAAGGACGATTGGTAGATGTCTTTCCCAAAATCCTTACCATGAGATGTTTTCACTAATTGAGAGCCAATCTTTGGATACATTTACGCTTAGATTGAGGGGGAATAAAACGGTATATCAATATTCTGTTTGCTTCCAGATTTTATTTCAAACGAGTTCCCCTTCAAGGTGGACTTTCCCTTGCAACTCATGTATAAACACATCATAAATGGAATAAAGATTCACCAAGTGAGATTATTCTGAAAGTTTATAGTTGCCACTCATCTTTGTCTTCTATGTTGGTCACTATAACTGTTATTACCATTACCACCAGCATTATTAATATGACTTACGAAAAAGATTTATATTATTAAATTCTTATCTATACCCATGGGAAATGTATTCTACCTAATCTAACTACCTTACCCAATCATATCATACCCACTACCTTCCAGGTACCAAATGTAACCTTAGAGTTATTATCTTTTTTATCTTTGGCAGACAATAAAAGTAGGTTTCTTGATATGCTAAGTACGTATGGTGATTCTCTATATGATATGGATGAAAAGCCTAATTATTTGTGATCCATTAGTGTTATGAGCTTATAGACATTTCTAATATTGACAGTTGAGTAGTTATCTACGTTATATTTTGATTTACGAGCCATTGAGTAGGGTCCAATTGATTCCCCATAATCCTACATTTAGATTTCTACTTTAAACTCTAATTAGGTAGCCCATTTATTTGTTTTTGCGATTAGAGAAAGAGAGGAAATTCTAGTCATCAACCACATCATAGGTGGGGTGTAAGGTACCGATTATCATTAATCTAACATGTTAAAAGTTCACTACGAGAATTCACCGTTCTTGTTGTCTAATCACTTCAGGTTTGTACCTCGGTGCCAAGGTTTTAAATTTCAGACTTTGTGATGCAAGATACTGATGCTCATTTATAAGATTATTCTTGTAGCTGTGTGCTCCGTTTATAATTGGGCTATGTTTGCCATTTTAAGCAGTACAGTGCTAGATAGCTGAATTAGGAGGTAAGCTACTCATCATAGAGTTTGTGACACGAAGTAAGCAAGCGAGTAACCAATATTTACTCTACTTATGCATCCGGTGATACACCAAGCACATACTAGAAAATGTCAATAATGCCTTTTAACCAATATATTTAGAGAACACCAGTAGAACTAATATAATAATAAAATGGAAAAATAGCTTTAGAAAAGTTTAAATGTAGAACAAATAAAATATATTAAGATACTCGCAATAATAAATGAACTAAATCAATCTAAAAATATTATTATCTTCTCCTCCCTTTCCACAGCAGAAGTTTGCAACTAATCCTATCATCCCCAAATCCATTGTACAAATCCTGAAGCAATATTTTCCATCAATTCAAGGTTTTGAAATCCTTGGCATAACAACAAGAAATACAAAATTGCCATAAATCGAGATTGTTGAGGAAGCTATGGCATGACAGTGGAGCTGTACTGGTGGGAGTCAGGGGCCAAGCTGGAGGCTTTTTGGTGAGTATGGGTAAGGATCTAAAGATGGAGTTGTGGGTTTCCGTGATGGTGATGGAGCACGGTGAAGTTTGAGACCGAGAGATGGTAGGTTTAAGAGCATGGTTGTGCAATGGGCAGCAAGATGAAGAGGGAGTTGGGTGAAAAAGTAATTAAGGAGATGATTTGGTGGTTGATGACCAAGTTTATAGTTTTCTGGTGAGAACTCCAATGGATTTGCCAATTTGGTCTTTGACAAATGATGGATGCTTTGTGAAACAGAGTAGAAAAGGAGTAAACTAAAATTTTTGAGGGGTTGGTGGATAAGCTTACCCTAAGCAAATGAGGAAGGCTTTGTTCATCCCAATAAGGTTCATATCTAGTGGGAATAGGATAAGGGTCTACTCCACCCACTCTTATTTTTAAGTTCCAAACCCTGAGCAGGGCAGGGGTAAAGTTCTGTTATCCCACCCTACTCGGTATACCAAAAGTGGCCTTAAACAATAAGGTGTTCACAAACTATGTTTAAGAAAAAAGAGGATGTCCACAAGCTATACAGTTATCGTTAGAGACAGTAGTGAAACCATTTAGAATCGGATTCTTTTCAGAGTATGGAATTCAACCTGAAATCTCTGTTCTTCCACCCTCCCGCCTCCAAGGCTTCTCTGGTGGTACTGACCATATTATCTAGGAAGCTTAAGCTGCACTTGGAGTTGGTGCTCCTCAACAACTTACCTAGTATAGCACTGGTAATATTGCCTAATTATTAATGCATGTTTAGTATATATGGCTTTAGAAAGACTTGGGAATTCTGCAGAGATTGATGGGGAATGAGTTGGCTTTTAGAGAGCTCACAGATCAGATCACTAGTTGAGCTCCCAACTACCATTGTTTTTTAAGATTTCTTTTTCTTTGATACAGGAAAGCAGCATATGATGAGGCTGCTGTAGAGTACACTATTGAAATTGAGTTTTTAACGACCATAGCTACTGGTAAGTTGCCTACTCTTTCTTTCCCTTAAAATCAACCCAACCTTGAAAAGCACAGTTTCTTGGTATATTTGAGCAGAATCAGCTATTAAATATATATATATATATATTGTGAATTGACAATAGTATTTGTATTTGGTCTTTAGCTGTGTGTAGTATGTGTACAGTATTCAACCATTTGAATTTTGAGAGCGCAGCCAAGTCTGATGGCTGCTGTTTGTTTGGCTTAAAAGAATAAAATTACAAAAGTGTGAGAGCCCAACACAACATTAAAATGATTCATGCGTGATTTGACTGATTTTCTTTTTTTGTATCTTGTAGTTGACTACTTCATCATTTCACGAACGTCGTGTGTTGTCATTGTAACGCCGTCTATTATGCCTGAATACACTCTTCAACAGTTAAAATCAACCGAACATCTATGTGAAAACATTGCTAAAATGATTGTAGACTTTTTTTTTTTTTTTTTTTTTTTTATCTTTTTTCTAAAAAAATAAATAAATAAACTAGTTGAAATGTACGACTAAATAAATAACTTCCAAAATTATAGGAAAATAATTTTCAAAATGAATGGGTAAATTCTATTTTGGTGGGATTCCCTCCTCTATTTAAATGAAACTTATTAATTTAATGTATGTGAATTGCTCATCATACTAGTAAGAAACTTTTACCAATAGGGTAAAAGTAAAACTGCTCCTCAAAGAAAAGAACAGCATTGTTTAATTGCTTTGTTCCCCACTACAACAAAAAAAGCCTAATCATGCATTTGAGGTTACATGTTATGTATATAAATTAGTTTATTATAATTGTTCAGGGGAAAGTAAAATAAAGGGGGACGATGTACAGGAAATCCTCCACCCAAAAAAAAAATTCTGATTCCTTTTCGTAAAAGGAAGTATTTTCATTTTCTTAGTATATACATTTCCTGATTAGCATTTATGTTTTTGAATGTGAACTCACAGATTATTGCTTCTTTCTCTTTCTCTCTAAATGGGAAGTTCCAGTTGAACTTTGAATATATATATATATATATATATATATATATATATGCTTGTTTAGTTTGAAAAATATTGTGGGTTGAATGTGAAATTCACAGCCTCTGAATTCTGATGAATATAATTCATAACATTGAAAATAAAGTGGGACACATTGTCAACACAACTTTGTATGGTTTCCAGATTATTCTTGCTTGGTAGGTTGCCAGCTAACTTCTGTATTTTTGCTTCATGTGATGATATGTATAAATCGAGGTGGCCTGCTCTCTCAACTCTTTAAGAAATATTAAAAACACCGTTCCAGAAATATATATATATATATATATATTAGAAAGAGAAAGAATTCTTTTACGATTAACATTCATAATCACTCTCACTAATTTATGTAAGTAAATTAACATAAAACTGTCAGTAAATTTCAGTTTTCAACCATTAAAATGAAATGGCATTCTTCATTTCTCCTAGTAATGGTTGATTGGTCTAATTTTCTTCAAAAAGTTGAATGATTATGTTGGCTCTGTAATAATATTATCCCCATTAAATTACTCAATAAATATTAATTAATTAATTTTACTCCCATTTTTCTTTACTTAATTTTATTTTTCCTAACTTTCTTTTCCTTCTAACGTAGGTAAATGAAAATTTAAATTTATATAAATAGTTATGTGAGAGTAACATATAGTTTTCTTTATAGGTAAATCTCGTAAAATTTATTCTCAAATATTAACTATTAATTGTTTACGGTAACATTAACAAATTAGTGGAAATTTTAAATCTTATATTTTCTACTAATAAAAACCCTTTTATCCGAGTGAGATTTTAAATCTTAATACATTATTACTGGGTATCTTTTCTACAAAAAATACTTTATCCCAACCTTATTTATTGAAAATGGTATTTGTATTTTAATTGATAATTGCAAGTATATTACATGATTATGGAATAAATCTATGTTTAAGCAAAAAAAAAATATATATATATATATCTGATTATTGAAAAATAATATATCTAATAATTAAAAGAAATAATGCTCCTAATTTTTTTTTTTAAAAAATAGAATAATAAAAAAGTGAAACAACAGGGTCAGAAGGGGGCCGCCAAAAGGCTTCAGGTCACAAATCCTCAACCGAAAGAAAGAATCAAAACTAAACCAAAATATAAAATATAAAAAATAAAAATAAAAAGAGAAGTTATACACACAAAAGATCGCAACAAGAAGAACAAATAACAGCCTATATTTGGCAATAGAAGAAGAGTATCTATCTATCCTCTTCTCTCTCCCTCGAGTTGATCAAAATTCAATCGCTCTTCTCTCTCTCTCTATCTCGCAGACTTTGTACAGAGAAAATCAAGGCCTCGAAACCACGTATCAATCCCAAGAAACAAACAACTAACCAACCCCCAACTATTCTTCTTTTTTTTTTTTTTCTTTCTTTTTTGGTCCAAGAAAGTGAGAGAGAAAGACACAGACGAGACCGATCTGAGCGGTTTGCGGGTACAGATGGGAACGCTACAGACGTGGAGGAAAGCCTATGGCGCCCTCAAGGACACCACCAAAGTCGGCCTTGCCCATGTCAACAGCGATTACGCAGTACCCTTCATTTCTTCTCATTTGTTTATTTTCTTTTTTCCTTTCTTTTTATCTCTGTTTTATCGATATATGTCTATGTATCTAAAACGACTCAAATCCTTAGTTTTTCGACAACTGTATATTATAGATTTGATTTTAAATTTTTTTTGAATTAATCTTTTGGTGGGTTTTCTTTGATTCGATGTTCTATAATTAGGATTTGGATGTGGCGATAGTTAAAGCTACGAACCATGTTGAGTGCCCGCCCAAAGAAAGGCACCTCAGAAGTGAGTGATTCTTTTTCTTTTCTTTTCTAAAATTTTAAATTTTAATGACAAAGATCGAAATTTGTTCTCTGGGTCTTGAATAATTGAAGGAGATATATGAGATTTTCTGATCTTTTTTCTCTTCATTTGATCCTGCTTTAGAAATCTTGTTGGCCACATCAGCGATTCGGCCCCGAGCAGATGTTGCTTACTGCATTCATGCACTGTCCCGGCGATTGGCCAAGACTCACAATTGGACGGTAATGGTGCTATCAATTTACGCGATTTGTTTTCGGAGAGCTTAATCTTTATTTTGTATTTTATTTCAAAAAAAAAAAGTCTTTATTTTGTATATTAAGAAGCATTCTGTAGATCTATCGAGAATTCCTTTTTCTTCTGGAAATTAAAGTTAGCTTATCTTTAATTATTCTCATTGCATTGCATGGTTGGGAAATCGGTTCTAATTCTTCTATGTCATGTACTGGAAATATTGTTGGAAATTTATTTGTTAAAGATACTTTCTTGAACGTGTACTGAATGCTTTTAGGTGATCGAAGAGTGATAGCTTCTATCTGCATTTCGGTAACAGTTTTAATGCATTGTTAGCATTAAGTTCTTGATTTGTTGGACTTGTTTATCTCGCTTGCGTTCATATTTTTTCTAACAAGCTTCAGCTATACTTTCTTTCCTAGTTTCCACTTGATGTTAAGTCTCTTCGCTTCCTTTCTTTTTCTGAATAATTTTGGACGTTTGTGGAGGACTGACGGTATTATAGTTTTTGAGAGGAGTTGTTCTTACCTTTATATTTTTTGTTTTTTCTGAACAATTAGGGTGGTGTATGGAGGATTCAAATGTATTTCAGTTTCAGAATGTTGTTACACCAAGCATTTAGAGTGGAATACTTGTCAAATTATGTCTCTTTAACCTTCAAATGGTTCTCATTTTGCTGGATCTAAAATTGTGAGATGAAGCTGACTTGCAAAATATTTCAAGTTAAGCTAGTTTGATGGTCTGAAATAATTAAATTTTTTATATATTTGGTACTTGTATGATAAATGTAGTCAGCACTTGCTCTACTCTTAGCATATTACAAGTTCTATGACAAGGTCAAGAGGAGTTTCCAGTGTTATCAGTAGGGAGAAACTCTTGAGAAAGACGCCCTTAAGAGTTGAGTCTCGAGAGCTCATTTTGGCTGGAGGACCTAATAATTTTGGCGGTGGGCTAAACTTGGTTAGGTTTCATTCAGCATGTTATAAACCTTGAGAGACAGAAACATTCAGTGATTATTTAGGAATTTAAGAAAGCCTGCATCACTTTTTGAACTTAGAGGTGGGGTTATTGCATATTCTCATCTTTGGTGGATTTCACTTTAAGCTTTTCCAATCTGGAGTGCAAAAGGAGGAAGTTGCATAACCCTTAGGAGGCTAAGTTGCAGATCTAGGTGGTATCACATTAATAGAATAAGGATACAATAGCATTTTTTCTTTGATAGAAACGAGAATGCATTCACAACGCACTGGGAGCAGTGAGTTGCTACCTGTCTACAGAAGCTATGAGGTCCAACTCCTCCTCGTTGGCGAGACTGTGACTAAAATCCAAGAATAAAGAGAATAAATCCAAAAATTTCAAGCCCAGTGAGGGGTTTTCAACCCCCTCAAAACATAGAAAAAGAGACGAATGCGGAGCTTAACCCTTTTCAGTATATTTATTGATATAATTCAGCTAAAAAACTTGGGTGCATCTGTAGTTTTCTTCCTTCTTTTATAAACACTTAGCTGTAACCAAGGATTTAATAGTATTATTGTTGTTGTCATTTTTTTATATTAATATTATTAGTTTCATGAAGAATATTGGGAGTTAAAACAAGAAAAGCTTCATTCAGTACTTAAAAATTGTTGACAAGATCATGGAGGGATCTTGTGTCTTTCAGCCTTGTCAGAAGTAGTGGAAGTTTTATTTCTAAAAAGTTCTGTTCACGCATGATATCTTCTCCATCCATATGTCTGAAGCTCGTTCATTCTGTTATAAATAACGAACTGTGTTTCAAAAAAGCGTATAATGGATGGTATCTGTGAAATTACTGGTTTAAAAATTGTCAGTAGTTAGCTTGTCATTCTAATGTCACCAGTTCTTATTGTATTTCCTTTTTTACTTCCATTTGTTTCAACAGGTTGCCTTAAAAACACTGATAGTAATTCATAGGATGTTAAGGGAGGGTGATCCAACTTTCAGAGAAGAACTTCTAAATTTCTCTCAGAGAGGACGTATCTTACAACTTTCTAATTTCAAGGATGATTCAAGCCCGATAGGTGAGTTTGGATGTCATTCTCCTATCTTCTATTGACCATTGTTACTGCTTTCTAGGCAGGTTGTATACCATGATTTGTTATATTGGTCTTCTAAATCACCATTATTTTTTCCTTCTTTTTTTCATGAACCTGGTCCACTTGGTAAGATCCATATGAAAGCAAATCTTTCAAAATGCCACAGTAGTATTCCCATTTCATCTTAGCTTTGCCTGCCTTTTGGCTAAGATCAAATGTAGTATTTCAGTTTCATTATTGTAATTGCTTCTATGGTATATGAATTAAAATTTATAAATTTTTCTACCTCTTATGTAATATAATTATATACATCCTTAAAACTTCAATATTTGTTGTTTGCATTTTGTCTCTTTCAGCCTGGGATTGTTCTGCCTGGGTACGTACATATGCTCTGTTTCTGGAAGAGCGACTTGAATGCTTCAGGATTTTGAAATATGACATTGAGGCTGAGCGCCTACCAAGATCTGCCCAAGGGCAGGATAAGGTACCAGTTAATGAATTATTTGAGAATTAATTATCCTTAACCTCAAATGGACAGTGTATTCAGTTTTGTTCTTTTGACGGGCAGGGTTACAGCAGAACTAGAGAATTGGACAGTGAAGAACTGTTGGAGCAATTGCCTGCTTTGCAGCAGTTGCTGTATCGTCTCATTGGTTGCCGGGTACTTTCTTTTAGTTCTCTTCAATGATTAACTTTTCTTTTCATATGAATGCTATGCCACTGTTTTTGGTATACGCTTTCTTTTTGGCTTTGCATTATATCTGGCATATGATGCTAGTATTTATGGGTTAAGTAGATTTTCTGCCTATTTTTTCAGCCAGAAGGGGCTGCTGTTGGCAATTACGTCATACAATATGCTCTTGCTCTGGTACGCCTGCTATCTAAGTTATCTTATGCAGAAATTCATATCTAAAATTCATGATAGAATTTTTATGTTGGTGATTGTGGTTCTGAGCCACCAATATTAGTACTAGTCAATAAGAATTTAGCAAAATTTTCATTTGTAAGGTGCATTATCTTCGCTATTTTTTAAGCAAGCACGGAAATAAGAAACATTAAAGCTCCGCCAAAAATTTTCTAAAGTTGGCTCAACTTTGGTATGCATGAGTTGACATATATATGCAAAATTAGTAGGTCCGTCTCCTGACTGCTGCATTTTATGGAAACAAGTTTCTCTGCTATTAGGACTATTGCAAAGTTGAAGAATTTAGAACTTGAATTTTCAAGGTTCCAATTTGTGATGACAGTGATTGTGGTGATGTGACAATTTGGTTCTTTTTTTAATATAAGGCTTCACTAGCTTGTTTTCTCTTCTCTCTCTCTCTCTCTCTCTCTCTCTCTCTCTCTCACACACACACACACACACACACTGATCGATAAGCACTTGCCATAGTGAAAAATTATCTTTAAAAATTCATCTAAACATGTTAAAAATTGAGAGGGATTCAAAAAACTTTTCCAACAACATGCTCAATCTCCGAAGCCCAAAGTTTTTCTAGAGTGCATTTTGCTCAGCCTATTCTGCAGGTTTTGAGCAAATTCTTGGAAGATAGTTTCTAATTTAAGATTTTGGAGAATTTAGATAATAGTGACAAGATTTGCCAGCAGCAAGTTGTCTAGCTGTGATAAAAAGACTAACCCAGTGAAGAAATGCAGAACCAGAATTTGGAGCACATCAAGAAATAAACTTGCGCGTCAACATTAACATCCCTGGAAGGCTTCAGGAACCTAAAACCAGAGTCTCTGGCAAAAAAGCCATGAAAGATTTTTGTTGTTTCCTTTTCTTTTTGAACATAATCCTTTTTTAGGTTGCAGGTCCTTTTTTTGGTAATAATACTTGTTATTTTATCAAAAAGGTGAAATGGATCTATACCGTATGAAAGATATGAAAAATTTTGATAGAAAGAAAGAAAATGATAAGATCAACGAAGCACATTTTGTTGAAGATCTGCTAACAAACTAAAGTTCCAGCGATAATAATCATAATCATGAGAGAGATGGAGGGAGATTTACCACTAATTTCGTGTTGAGCAGGTAAATAGAGGACTAAAAGCAGAGATGGTGATACAAGAGAGGGAATTGAGAGGAATAGGTGTAGGACCAAGGTGCCATTTTGTTAATTTAGGATGTTTTTTTCAAGTTGTCATCTGCTTTTTTTTTTTCTTTTCAAGAAACCATTTCTATTGTTTTCAGACTTTACAAGGATGTGTAATATATAAAATGAGGTTTTTTAATTGTTTGGCTTTCACATATGGTGGCCCTACTAATTCTATTTGCTTTCTTAACAACACTTGTGCTGGGAAGAAAAACTATTGATCTTAGGTATTTCCATCCTCCTCAACAGGCTTTTAGTGTTCTTTTTCTCTTGTATTATGTGGATGGGGGGAAAAAACGAAAATGGAGCATACTTGATAAAATAGCTCTGCCTAAGATTCTTTGTGATGTTGTTATCATGTACAATTTTCAGGTATTGAAGGAGAGTTTTAAAATTTATTGTGCTATTAATGATGGTATTATCAATCTTGTAGATAAGGTAAGTTGATCTTTTATGGGTATCTAATATGCTACTATTGCCTTTTTTTGCTTTTCTTCTTTTAACATCCCATTTTTACTGCAGTTCTTTGAAATGCCAAGACATGAAGCTCTAAAAGCCCTTGATATATACAAACGAGCTGGTCAGCAGGTGATGTTTCATTGATCTTGTTAATGTTGAAATTGGAGGTGATTATTTTTGGTATATGCAACAGGCACAGTTGTTGCTATTTTGGATGCCTACTTTCTTTCCACAAATTATTTACTGTCATGTGATTATAAATCTAGTCTTCTGCTGCAGGCTGGTAATCTGTCTGATTTCTATGAAATTTGCAAAGGGTTGGAACTTGCTAGGAATTTTCAGTTTCCAACTTTGAGGGAGGTAAATGATAATGTGATTTAGTGTTCTAGTTCCCTCTCTTAAAAAAAAATAAAAATTCATGCACTTATGTTAATTTGTTTTCTGTGGTAAAAATTTCAGCCACCACAATCCTTTCTTACAACAATGGAAGAGTATATAAGAGAAGCACCTCGGGTGGTTTCTGTTCCAAGTGAGCCACTGGTCAGTATGAAAAATTTTAATTTTGCAAGTATATTTCTTGCAAAACCACTAGGGAGTTCTATCATTTAAATAATAAATATATTCTGAAGGAACTCTTGAAAGAAATGAACTAGAAATAGGCAAGAAGGTTGTGGATATTCTGAAAATTTATCTTGACTTGTGTCCTCGATTTTTTCTCAGATTATCATTTGAGTCATGAAGAAATTTATTGAACCGTTAAGGAATCTGTTTAAAAATGAGAGTTACTACAGATAAGAGTTGCTCTCTGCTAATCATGTAGGAACTTTACGAACTGAAATGAATATATACCCTTCGGAAAAAGAAGTGGAATAAATATTATTCTAAAAAGTGATATATATGGTGAGAAAGTAGATAAATTTTAGAAAATTTGAGAAAAATTTCCTTATGATTTTGACAAAGTTAAATTTCCAAAATATTATTCTAAGAACTGATAGATTTGGGTTGATGGTGGAAGAGAATAGAAAGATGAAAAGAGATGTGAGTCGAGGAAATGTACCTTCACCATTTCACCAATTACTTCATTTGGTCATAGTTCTTAAATCAGAATTTACTCCATGAACTGAAGTTCCAGCTGTTTGGTTGATCCTTCTGTAATTAAATTGTCCTGGAAGGGAACACTCCTTTTAAGAAACTGATATGTGGTTATCATAAGCAGCTTCTAACGTACCGGCCAGAGGAAGTGCCCCCTGCTGAAGATTCCAAATTATCCAGTGAGGAACCTGAACCACTTCCCATGGATGATGTTGCTGTCTCGAATATCGAGACTGTTCCACCACCTCCACCTCCAGCTCCTCAAAACAACATGGAGACTGGAGATCTATTGGTAATCAATCATTTTCTAGTCTTTTTTCAATTGATTATCTGTTAGCAGTGTGCCTATTTTGCTTCTTGTTTCTTGATTTAATGTTTCCCCTTTTTTTTCATGGGAGACGGAATTCAGGGATTGGATTATGCTGCTCCTGATGCATCTGCAATTGAGGAGAGGAATGCTTTGGCTTTGGCCATTGTTCCTGCGGATCTTGGTGGTATAGTATTTTTTCTTTTCAAATTACGTAAATCATCGTATCATATAAATTAGAATGATATTTATTTCAAAAAAAAAATTAGAATGATCATTTTTGTTTCTTTAGGTACTACTTCAACATTTGATTCTAGTGCCAGTCAAGCAAGAGATTTTGATCCCACTGGATGGGAACTTGCCCTGGTCACCACACCCGGCAGCAACCTTTCTGCAACCACGGAGAGGCAGTTGGTAGGTCTTTTCTTGTGCTTGTTATTATCTGTATCTATGAAATTGTATCTTATTTATACTTGCTAAGACTTAAGTTACTTTACTGTTGGTGAGGATTGAGCTGCAGTTTTCTGGTTTTGATTTGAGTTATCTATAAATCAATTGATGCACCTTATGTATATCTTTCCTTACTAAATGCCAGTTTGCCAGGCTATTAAATATGCATATTTATCGATATATATATATTTTTTGGCTTTAAAGTAGGGCTTGCTTTGTTTGTAAAATTTAGTTTCAGCGACATTTCTCAGAAGGTGTTATCTTGGTCCTGCTTCTCGTTTTGCTATCAGATTTTGCTTGATTGATTTCCTTTGATGTTAGATTATCATTATTGTTTTCTGTTAATAGATACTTCATTAGACTTGGAGAATTTAGCAGAAATAAGAGAACAAATTTGCTGTTTCTCAATTTTCATCTTGTCAAATTTCTTGATTTTTAAATGTCAGGCTGGCGGATTGGACTCTCTCACGCTGAACAGTTTATACGATGAAGGAGCATATAGAGCCGCTCAGCAGCCTGTCTATGGAGCACCAGCTCCAAATCCATTTGAGTTGCAAGATTCATTTGCTGGGTCCAATGGATTTTCTCCCCTTCCCTCAATTCAAATGACATCAGTGACTCAACCGCAGGTCAATCCATTTGGTGCTGCTTATCAGCCAAGTTACCAACAGCCATTGCAGCAGCAACATCCATCGGTGAACCCAACAAACCCTTTTGGCGATACAGGTTTTGGCCCATTTCCTGCTAATCCTCATGCTCATCAAAAAGCAAACAATCCATTTGGAAGTACAGGGCTTCTGTAATTTGCATGTTTGAACATTTGTAAGTGGCTTTCCGTGTATTTTGAGAATGAGTAAAGTAGAATGAGCTCACGCACGACGAGATAAAATGGTTTTGAGCATTGCGTCAATCTTTGGGTTTGTAGAATTTAGGGAGTGAATAGTGAAAGATGTAGTCATTAGTTGTTTTGATTGAGAATATTGGAAGTAATTTTTGAAGCACTTGCTTCTCTCTCACTCTCTCAGTATATCTATAAATATGTATATCTTTTACATGCTTGGATCACATTGAGATTAGCAGTAAAATAGTATTGAAGTGAGGAATGATTCGAGTCAGAGTTTGTTGATTTGCAAGGTAATAAAGTGGATTCTGTTTTGTGATCATAGGATACCACCTCCAACACGAACACTAGGAAAGAGAGGAACAAAACTCTGAAAAAGCTGCTTATTATTAACATAGTTGTTTGCAGGATCGTACAAAGCTGATAAATACACCATTTTTAACTTTGGCCTTGCCTCCAGTTTGGACACCTCACGTTGCTTTTGGTTGCTTCCATATTCTCATAATTAGGGAATTCAATTAATTGTTTTCCACTGTATTTTTCTTTTGTAATCAACTACTGGCTGCAGGTACTACTTTGTCTCTTTACATTGATCAAAACTTCCATCATTGTCTAAGCATTTGTTTTTTTTTTTTTTGTCAGAAAAGAAAACTTGAAGCTGCTTTTTAGTTTTTTCAACATATTTTGTTCTAATTTAGATCTGGATGGTAAGGTACGATTTGAATAACCCATCAAACCAAAACTTGTGGGTTAGAACAGATTTTGTTCATTTGTTTATAATATAAAATATATGGTGGAAAGAACACAAACATTTGGATGGGAGTAAGTGAAATTATGGGTGAAGGGTGAAGCACGACAAAATCCAGAAAGAAACTCCATTATTCATCTCCAACTTCTGGTTTTGTTGTGTTCAGAATGAAACAATTCGGCGCTCTCCGTCAAACCATATGATTCCATCTAAATTTCTATCTCTATTTTCGCATTCACTTAGAACGAATTGATAAGTTTAAGGAACTAATTAAATTATAACATAGCACAAAAAGTTAAGGATTATGATATGGTATTTTTACAATATAAATGAGTTACTGTTAGTTCAAAGAAGGTTCCATGTGGAATGATGGTTGGATAACATGTGCATGGTTGGGACTTAATCATCATGCCGTGTTTCTCATTTAGGAAACTTCCTTTTTATGCACATGTTTCTGCTTAACACCATAACACTACTCTGTATACTTCATTATATACTCACGTTATTGCCAAATTTTATTATTTTTTTAATCTATATATTATTAATATATGATTTGTAAACAAGCAAATCATAAGGGTAGGATTCAAATGTCACAATTTCCATTTACTTGTACCTCTATCACAAAAAAAAAAAAAAAAAAAATCTTTGTTAATTTCATGAGATTTAAAAGAAAAAGCAAGAAAGTTCAAAAAAAGAAAGAAAGAAATGGAGGACCAGTTCTCCATTGCCCCCACTCTCTTCGAGCGCCCTCAATTCACCATCATTACCATTCAAACTCCCCATTTTTTTTATCTTCTCTTTCTCTCTTTTTTTTTTTTTTTTTCTCTCTCTCTCTTTATTATTTATTATTTATTTTGTTAATTAATTAATATTATTTGCTTTGTTTAACAGAACTTAATTTAATTAATCATGTTTAGCATCCAAAGCTTCTTTTTAAGTAGTTCCCATTTTGTTAATTACCAAATGTTGTCATGGGACCCTTGTTTGTCCATTAAAAGAAAACTAAAAGAAATACAAAATCAAATTTTAGAATCTTGGCAAAACCAAGATTGTGGATGGTCCCTTTTCCTTAACACTTAATTCGACCGTTAGGGTTTGTATGCTTTTGTATTTTACTTTTTAAAAAAAAAAAAAAAAAATCAAATTCAGAATCTTATGTACTAAAATTTACAAATTCACTTGTAAAATTATCTTAATTTACATGTTAATGTTATTACCATGAAGTAAAAATTAAGTTTAGATTTTACCGTGTTAATTTTTTCCAATTTTTTTTCAACAATAACAATACCTAATTTTTATAATTAAATAAATTATGGATTCCTAAAATAAATATAATATCAGGCAATACGCGATAAGTAAAAAACCAGAAGCCATCATCAGAAAACTTCACCCCACGCTTGCATTTTCCATCATCACTTCTCCTAATTCACTTCAACCTCCTCAATCATATCTTTTGAATTTTTGGACGGAGCTTTATAATGTCTCAAGAAGAAATTAATACACAAATTACTAATTATTTTTATGGTTTTTTACAAATTTTAAGAACTTTACTCAATAGGGATCGGAACCCTTAATGATTATTATAATTTTTTATTATAATTGTTATATATATGTATATGTATATATATATATATATGTATGCATATCTTCAATCTGAATTAATTACCATCAATTGGACCGTTTCTTCAACGCGGTAAAAAAAAAAAAAAAAAAAAAGAAAAAAGGTATCTCTATCTTTTTATTCCATTTTAATTGGTAATTAAAAATTTCATGTCACACAATAAAAAATATATTTATGATATCAAAAGGGGTAAAATTCAATCTCAAATTCTTATATAGATACTAGTAATTAATGGGATTTTAAAATTTTCACTTCTTGATTTTTATGGTACAAATTTTTTTTTTTTTTTTTTTAATTGGGAAAACCCAATGAGTGAAGCATATAGGGCCTCTTTTAAACAAGAAATTAAATTGACTGTTGAGAAAAATTAGGGTTTACGATGATTAGAAATGGGTAAGGGACACTTTTATAGATGATTATTATACAAGATTAAGCAAAATACTTTGTCATTCGCTAGATGATGATGTCTTTGTAACCACGCTACTCATGTGGATGATGACCATGTCCCCTCCATTATACAATCAATGAAGACTAACATTTATAAAAACATTCCCCCTTTTTAATTCAATTATATATATGTATATGCATGCTTATTGACATACATTGTTTTTTGAATTTTCAAGCAATTTGTTAATTGGAGAGGAGGAGCGTTGTTTTGAGCGCATAAATTTAGACCGTTCAAGATTTTGTGGAATGTGGACCGGACCTATTAAAAAAGTTGGTGTTCATATTTATTTGATTTTACACTTTCAACAATTCAAAGATTGTGCTATGTAAAATTGAAATACCCTAAAATTATTTTTTAGTTGAGTCAAATAAAAATTAAAATAAATATCTATTTATTAAAAAAGAAAAAAGTGAATTTTGCTCTATAATTTCTTTTCAATCTGGTAAAAGAAGAAGATAAAGAAAATAAAAAAAAAATTGAAGGAAAAATTAAAGGGTTTTAACTTAAAGCAGTTTCAGAAAGATTTCACTTTAATTAATTTGGTGATCAGCTGGCAGCCAAATTAATTTTACAATTTGGTAGAAAAGTTGGGAGGGGGAGGAAGGGAACAAAATCATCTTTCTTCTTTAATCTTTAAATTAATTTCACAACTTTTTTTCATTAAAATTTTAATTTTCTTCTTTTTGGGGATTTGAAGAGTTGAAAGTGTTTTTGGTGGGGCAGAAAATATCAGACATTACACACTGTTTGGACAAACCTAACTAAAGCAAAAGCAATCTTGATTAACATATATATATATATATGTATACATATAAGAAAACCATAAATTACAAAAGATTTATTTTACACATTATTTTGGCCAAGTAAATAAAATGAGAAATGAGATTCTATATATATACATATACATAGTACATGATAATAAGAATGGTTTAAAAGACATTTTCTTAATCTTTTTAAAAAAATAAGTAGAATATACTGAAATGGGGTGGCTGGCTGGTGGGTGTGTGGCGGTGCAGCCCTGGCCTACCAATATTGGGCTTGTGACCCATTATTATGTTTCACCGCATAGAAAGGGTCAATTTTGATGTCAGTTTTTTTTTTTAAATGTAATTTAAAAACTATATATATATATATATATTTATATATTGAAAATTTTCGTTTTTCAAAATTTGATTTTAGGGTTTGTCAAAGAGCTACAAACCCTTCTATTGCAATGCTTAATTCTGTGTTCATATGCATTGAAGATTTGGTCAATTGGAAGAAAAGAAATTGTTTTACAAGGATTACTTAAAATTATATTCACATCACATCACCACCCCATTTTTTTTTTTTTTTTTTTTTTTAACTTTTCAAGATTTATTTAATTATATCCACTCATTGTTTAATTATAAATTTTGAAAATTATCCTCTAATTATGATTATGATTTTTAAGAATTGACTTAATCTTATAAATGAATTTTCTAAACCTTTATATTGCTTCGACCAAAAATCAAATGTAAATATTGTTTTCCCCTTAATTATTAAAAAGTAATAATTTATAAAAGAAAAAGATCAAGAAAAATATATTTAATATTAAAATGTTACCACCGGATTTGACACCATAGCATTAAAATGTTAATATAAAATTTAATTGGATATAATTTTAAATATTAACTATTGAATTATTTAAAATTAAAAAATAATACTCTTAATGTTTTATACATTTATTTTATTTAAATTAAGAATGTGAATGAAATTAAAATTAATTTTATTCACATAAAAAAAGAGGGAATTAATTAACCTTACGAGTGTGATTATTTTACCATGTCTCCCCCCACTCAACGGCTATAAGGGATGCCCAAATTGAGAATTACGTAACAGAGTCTGGAGCATCTGGGGGTCCCACATTGGCCCCACAGATTACTTTGAGGCTGGTCCACCAACTCACTGGTATGGTTGGTGGGCCACCCCCTTTCCTTTTTTACAAACAAAAAACAGGGTGGTGGTGGGGACGAGAGAGTGTTTGGAATCAATTATAAGTCTATCCTCCCCCAGTTTTAGGTTTATGCTGCAGACAATAATCATCACTAATCCAGATATAATGCTGTGCATACCATCACTTTTTCTCTAAAGAAAATTACATTAACACTAAATATTTTTTTAATATCTTTTGGAGGCAATATTAAAGATTATACCAGAAGCAAGCATTCTAAAGTCAGAAAAACTGGAACTTTTTTTGTACTAAAATCTTGTGTAGTCTATTACTTGTTTCAAAGATTAATTGCTTAATTAATGGTTAATCAATTTTTGATGCTTTACAAAAAATGAAAGTAATTAAATAAAATATTCTTTAATTTTCCCTGACTCATTGTTTTCTTTAATATTCTTTTTTTTTTTTTAAATTATTCCTAAAGTTGAGTTTCTACTTTGGCTGTCATGGTGTCATTCCCATTCAAACAGGGCCTTCATCAACTCCAAAGTCCAAATAAAGCCACTTCCCCATCTGATTCTTCTTCTTCTTCCTCTTCCTCCTCCTTTGAGACCACCTTCATATCTTCCTTTGTAAAAAATCTTTCCTTTCATCCTATAATCTCTTCTTCTTCTTCTTCTCTGAGAACAGAACAGTTTTGGATCTTCTTTTGATTTGTTTCTTGTTTTTTTCTCTGTCTCACTCTGTTTCCATCTCTGTACATAATAAGAAACAGAGGATCATCAATGGCGGCCAACAAGTTTGCAACCATGCTACATAGAAACACCAACAAGCTTACTCTTATCCTTGTCTACGCTCTTCTTGAATGGGTTTTAATCTTCTTCCTCCTTCTCAACTCTCTCTTTTCTTATCTAATTATCAAATTCGCCGATTACGTTGGCCTTAAAAGGCCCTGTCTCTGGTGTTCTAGGCTCGATCATATCTTTGAGCCCCACAAATACAAGGATTCTTACCGAGATTTTATGTGCGATGCTCATGCCACTGAGATTTCCAAACTGGGTTTCTGCGCCAGTCACCGAAAACTGGCCGAATCACATAACATGTGCGAGGATTGCTCGTCCTCGTCCTCCTCGCAGCCTGAATTGTCAAACAAGTTTGCTTTTTTTCCATGGATGAAACAAATTGGAATGGTTCAAGGTGATGGTAATAAGAATAATAAGGTGAGTGAAACTGTTGAGCTGGAAGATTTGAATTGCTCTTGCTGTGGAGTGAAGTTGGAGGAAAAAATATACCCACCTTATCTTTTGATTAAACCTTCTTGGGATATTTTAGATTATACTCAGAAAGGAAACTTGATTGAAGAAACAGGTGTTGATGGTAAAGTCGATGAAGGTGATCTTTCAGATCAAACCAGATCCGATTTTGTGCCCGATCAAATGAACGATGAACCTTTGGTTGAAGACGACAGAGGATCTCAGATGGTTTCTGATGTTGAAGAAGATCTTGAAGAAAGAGAAGGGGAGGCAGATGGAGGTCTCGAAGGAAGAAAAGTGGAAGCAGAGGATGAATTTTCATGCTACATATCTAGTTTTGACTGTAAGAAAATGGCAGATAATGAAGATGGGAAAGTGGGTTTGGTTATTGGGGAACCGCAAAAAACAAACAAAGGGCTTGATTCCGGTGAGTCCATGGGTTCTCAATCTGCAACCCAAATTGGTTTCAGTGAAGAGAAGTCTTCTGAAATTGTCACGCCTAAGCATCTAGAGTTTTACATTGATGGGGATGATTGTCATTTGATTCCAGTTGATTTCATGAACTCCAGAACTACAAAAAATCATGGACTCTACAAATTTAGTGAAGAAGATCAAGGGGTATCCGGTAATGGAGACGTTATTCTGGATTTCAACCTGCAAGACGAGGCAGACCTTAGCCTGGTTGTGGAGAGCCGCAGCTCCGAGGAGCCAGTCACATTACTTTCACCCCATGAGAGAATAAAGAACGCAGAGGCTGCAGTGCTTGAACTAGTGGAAAATGAGGAACAGAATTCAACAGTCGTCCATGGAGACTTGATAGAAGATAGAGGTCAACAAGTTGCTGCTACTCAAGCAACTCAAACCCCATTGATAGACATAGATGATGTTCATGAAGGTACTGCAATGGGTTCAGAAGACTTGGATAAAGATGATTATCAACTTCAAGGTACTTGTTTACTTCTCCATTGGTTTCATCAGACTTTGATAGTTTAGCTTTTTATGCTTAATTTAGTTCAGGAGTTCTTATAAATTTGTTAGCAGATGCAGAGTTGGAAGATATACTTCAAATACAAAATGATGAAACCGATGCAGAGATCTCAATTGGCACAGAAATTCCTGATCATGAACCCATTGATGATATTCCACCTCAAGAAGATCTTTCTGAATATTCAGCCCTGCAAGAAAGTCCTTCAACAAGTTCATCTCAGTTACCTGAACAAGATGACGATAGTAAGCTTAGCTCAAATTTTAGTCTCTTTCGTTACATCTCGTTTTAAGTAAAGACTGTCCTTGCATTTTGTAAACATTTGAAAATGTTTGTATACTTATCAGGTTCTAAACAAGCTGAAGAAGTTTTAGAATTCAAGACAATGACAATCGAGACAAGAGAATATGAGATAAACACTCATGTACAATTATCTGCAGAGCTTCACGAGATTGAGGAAGATAAGGTGCCTGATACTCCGACTTCTATAGACAGTCTTCATCAGTTACACAAGAGGCTGCTACTGCTGGAGAGAAAGGAATCAGGAACAGAAGATTCTTTGGATGGCAGCAGCGTGATCAGTGACATTGAAGGTGGTGATGGAGCATTGACAGTTGAGAAGCTCAAATCAGCATTACGAGCTGAAAGGAAGGCGCTAAATGCTTTATATTCTGAACTAGAAGAAGAGAGGAGTGCTTCTGCAATAGCAGCCAACCAGACAATGGCAATGATAAACAGGCTTCAAGAGGAGAAGGCAGCAATGCAGATGGAAGCTTTGCAGTACCAGAGAATGATGGAGGAACAAGCGGAGTATGACCAAGAAGCATTGCAGCTCTTGAATGAGCTTATGGTGAAAAGAGAGAGAGAGAAAGCTGAGCTAGAAAAGGAGCTGGAAACATATCGAAAGAAGGTGCAGGAGTACGAAACAAAAGAGAAAATTTCAGTGTTGAGAAGAAGGAAAGATGCTGGCAGCAGAAGAAGCAGAACTTCGTCAGCCTCTTGTAGCAACGGTGAGGATAGTGATGGAATATCTATTGAATTGAATCAAGAATCAAAAGAAGAGGATAGTTTCTGCAATGGTGAAAGTAGTATGGATCATAATAACCAGAATACCCCTGTGGATGCTGTTGTTTATTTGGAGGAATCATTAGCCAACTTCGAAGAAGAAAGGTTGTCGATTCTAGAGCAGCTTAAGGTGTTGGAAGAGAAGTTATTTACACTGAATGAGGAAGAGGGACAGCATTTCGAAGATATAGAACCAATCGAGCATTTGTATGGGGAAAATGGTAATGGCCATTGCCATATTGAAGACTTTGATTACAAGAATGAGGAGGCTAATGGTGTTCCAAATGGTCATCCAAAGGAAATAAATGGAAAACAGCATCAAGAAAGGAGAATCACAGTACCAAAGGCCAAAAGACTGCTTCCTCTCTTCGACGCAATTGACGCAGAAGCAACAGAAGATGGGGAATTGAATGGAGATCATGATCATGATCATGACCGTGTTCATGATTATGATGAGAATGGTTTTTATTCATTTGCTCCACAAAATTCACCAGTTTCCGAATCTGAACTGGAAAACAAGAGGTTTGCTATCGAGGAAGAAGTAGACCACGTATACGAGAGATTACAAGCTTTGGAAGCAGACAGAGAGTTTCTAAAGCACTGCATCAGTTCCTTGAGGAAAGGAGATAAAGGAGTTTATCTTCTTCAAGAGATACTACAGCATCTAAAAGATCTAAGAAACGTGGGGCTGCGTGTTAGGACATCAGGAGATGGCGCTCTATAGTCAAATTAAAACGAAATCAAGTATGTGAACAAGAACGTAATAGGTAACTCAGTGTTCAAATTCTAGTCCGGAACAAAAATTGTTTTACTACTTTATAGCATTATGTTGGTGTTAACTTTAGGGGTTATAATTGATGTGGATTGTGTGGTTGATGAATGCAGAATCCTCCATTGGAGTTGTTCAAGAGGTGGAAAAGATAGGACAAAAGAGCACCAAACTACTGGGCCAGTGTCCTAAGAATGAAGAGTGCAACGGGGAAGTCCCTTGGTGGAGAGGGGAGGTTCCTAGTTCTGTCATGGTGGAATACAAAATCAAGTGTCTTGTAATTTTAATTTCTTCTGGTTTGATTTTCTGTAAAAGTAAAGTAAAGCCCAGAATTTTTGTTGGGGGGGTGGTGGGTGTGGAAATCATTTCCTTTTTGAGGGATAAAAAGGAGAATGATGAGGGTATTTGTGTTGTAGGGTAGTGAGGTGAAAGCCAAGCTGTTATTTCTATGTTGTGAGACCTGGACCTGGACAGATCCAACCAAGATTCCAGTGCCAGGTACATATAATAGCATTAGATTTATTTTATTATTTTTGGACAGTTAGGAGGTCTTTTTATATAGTATATATATATATATATATATATATATATATGGGTATTATATAGCTTCTTTTGTTTTTGTCATTTTTTTAAATCTTTGTGAGGAAAGCAAAAGAAGTTGGGGAGGTAAGCAACCTGCCCCTTTTTGCTTTCCCATCTTTGGATCATTTTCATCATATGAGGAGGTTTTTTGTTATTGTTATATCCTACTTTGTATATCCATTTGTAAGTATATATATATATATATATATTTGTATTATATAGTAAGTGTGTTAGAGATGTTAAATTAAAATAAGAAGCAATTGAAGGTTGCTTTGAAAGAGGATTTTGCTTTAAGCGTATATTAACAGTAGGTAGAAACCAACAAAACATCAATCAATTAAAATAAAACAAAAGTTTGAAAGCAGTTGTCGGTTGCTTCGCAGAATTGCTGGTTAAATGTTTACATGACATCATTATTTCGATTCACTGCATAATATCTCTAGTGTCTATATATATGGGGGTAATTAAGTTTTATTAATTTTAAAAATAATAACATAGTCACTAATATTTAATTATTATTACCTTATATTACAATTTATTTTGTTACTTTATTTTACAATTTGATTTGATCTACTATTTTTAAATTTTAAAACATCAAATTATTTATTTATTCACATTTCAAAATCTCAATTGAGTGATTAAATGTAAGATTAGTAAATCATGATCCTCCATAATGTAATGATATCTGCCTCGAGTATAATTTGCCACTAATTAACTTAATCAAAATTAAGCATACGTACGTACCTGATTATGCTAAAGCTGGACAAGAAATTATGGTGTACGAGTGCTATCAATCATACACGTGAGGACAAGTTGGACCTTTAATTTCATACATTTTATTTTTTTAGATTTATTTTAAAGAGAAAGAGGAAGAAAGGTGGTTAGTTGTTTTGATCATAATTAATTAAATTAATTAATAGATTACACAAACCATGTGATATCATCCTAATTATTATTATTATTATAATTATTATTTTAAACGTGCATTAACAAAGTTCACATTGTTCTTCTCATATGAAGGCAGCCTTTCTCTTTTTCTCGTACAAGAATGAATTAGAAGAGATTTTGGGTTTAATTTTACCAACTTTCGGCGATGTTTGATTTAATAAGGAAAATATTAACATGTAATAATGATTACCAACTTTAATTTAAGGGTTTCTGGTCCAAATTATTAAAAGCTTAATTAAAATTAATTTTGCTTTTGGATGGGCTTATGTTATGGAGCCAAAAAATGTCCACATGCATGTATTTTATGTACCAAAACTTATTCTTTATTGATAAATAATAATAATAATAATAATATTCTGTATATTTGAGTTAAAAATAAAAATCCAAAGTTTTTACGAAACAAATTTCGAACAAAATGATTTTAAAGAACGATTTTCACAAGTTGACATTTATCGCATTCATTAACTAAAAACAAAAATGATAAGTACCTTAAAATATATTACACCAAATTAAAAGGAATTTTCAGGCAATTAAAATCCCTATGTTGAAGACCATCATCTTTCATGATTCTAAGTTCATTTTAGTGGTATCAATTGTAATACCCGACTCAAGATTTGGCCCAAAATTAATTTTAAAAATAAATATAAAAATATAATTTATAAATTTATAAATTTTTATTTAATATAAAATTAGAAAAAAAATAAATAAATGATGAAATTAAAAATAATTTTAAGAAAAATGGGTGAAAATTTGGGTTTGGGGGATGTTTTTGAAAGAAAAATAAGAAACTGTAGGTCAAAATACAATTTGAGTCAGCAGTCCTGACAAACCGGAGCGCGCATGTGGCAAGGCACACTGACTCGGTGCCACACGAGAGGCCATGCTGGCAATCTGCGTGCTCGCGATCAAAACAACAAGATTTGTTCTCACGCGTGTGGACAGTTCGGATCCGTTTTCTCCTCAGGCACGATCGGACGGTCGCGATTAAACGTGAAGAACGGTCCAGATTCATTCTCTCTTTAAATGTTATCGTACGGTCCAAATTAAATCGCGATGAACGGTCTACATTTATTTTTTCTTTAAACGCGATCGGATGTCGAGATTAAATGCAATGAACAGCCCAGATTAAAGGGACACGGGTATAAATACCTTATTTCACACAGAATCCTAACCCTAGCCATCAGCCCCCTACTAAAAAAGAAGAACCAGTCGCTAGAGAATGGAGCCGATTGCTGCCCGTCGCCGCGTCGGAGCCACCTCCGACCGCCAAAAAAGAAAAAAATTTCTCATTCGTTTGAAATTTGATTTTGAACACTCACATGACCAAATTGGAGCAAAAAGACCGATGGATGAGCTAAAAACTACAGGTAAAACCCGGCAGTGCCGCCGCGAGAAAAATCAAAAGTCGTCTCCAATGAGCCCCTTCCCAATTCCCGTTTCGTACAATTTTTCTACCATTCTAATCACCATTCTGTTTTCTACAGGTTGACCGAAGAAAAATACCCAATCGCAAAGGTGAGCCGGTGGAGCCGCCGCACTGAAAAATTCCGCCACCGATGAGTTTTTATTTTTTGACTTTTTTCGGCCAACCGTAGCGAGATTTTTCAAAATTGACCTATAGAGGCAATAACACAACCAATATCATAATCTCATATTCAATTAGGTAGAACAACAACTTTCTCTTTTTATTTGCTTATTAGTATCCATGGGGGTCCATAGAGATGTCCCCACTACTCATGAACTATTATTCAACATTGTCAACTAACCAGCCGTTCCCATACCTCATCTGGTATGAGCGCCGAAAGTACCATCCCTCAATACCTCGTCCAGTATGAGGGTGAAACGGGCCGTCCCCATACCCCATTCGGTATGAGTGCCAAAAATATCATCTCTTAATACACCGTCCTGTATGAGAGTAAAACGGGCCGTTCCCATACCCCGTCCGGTATAAGTGCCA
>NW_019014690.1:3121255-3144626 GCF_000150535.2 Carica papaya | reverse complement strand
CATCACTATAAACTGTATATCTACCTGTCCTGCTCGGTAAAGCCAACATAAGTGCAGTAGTCAACTACTTCTTTAGTTCTGAAAAACTCCTTTCACAATCCTCATTCCACTCGAACTTGACGTTCTTCTTTATGAGCTGAGTCAAAAGAGCAGCTAGACTAGAAAATTCTTCCACAAATCTGCAGTAATAACCTGTCATTCCTAAAAAGCTATGAATTTCCTTGCCCGAGGTTAATTTTTCTTAGCTGAACACTGTCTCAACCCTTTCAGGGTTCACTGACACTCCATCCTTTGATATGATGTGCCCTAGAAAGATAGTCTGCTCGAGACAGAACCCATAGCTATTCAACTTTGCATACAACTTCTTTTCTCTAAGAACCTACAAAATCTAAGCTAGATGGTGAGCATGGTCCTCTCTACTTTTTGAATAGACCAGAATATCATCGATAAATACAATGATGAACTGATCTAGTAATTGTCTGAAGATGCTGTTCATCAAATTCATGAAGATGGCTGGTGCGTTGGTTAGTCCAAATGGCATGACCAAGAACTCATAGTGTCTGTACCTGATTTGAAAGGTTGTTTTGAGAATGTCTTCTACCTTGATCTTTACCTGATGGTAACCTGAACTAGGCACCCTGCAACTGATCAAAAAGGTCATCGATCATGGGGAGGGGGTACTTTGTTCAATCCTCTGTAGTCAATACATAACCTTAACGTCTCATTCCTCTTCTTTACAAATGTGATTCCAACACTCTAAGGGGATACACTATGTTGGATGAATCTACTATCCTGCAATTCATTGATCTATTTTCTTAACTCCTCCATCTCAAGAGGACTCATGCGATAAGGGGCAATCGAAATAGGCTGGGTGCCTAGTTAAAGATCTATAGTGAATTCAACTTTTTTATCCATTGGCAATTCAGGTAATTCATCTGGGAATATATTCAGAAAAGTCTCGGACTACTGGAATCTCTCAAATACAAATTTTGTTCTTAGATTTGTCTAATTGGAGAAAACAACCAAGTTAAAACACTTAATAATAGGAAACGTTACCATGAGAGAATAATGTTTAAAGAATTTTATTAATTTATAAATGACTCTTCATTGAGATGGTTGAATACAAGTTTCTTATAAAAATAATCTACAGTGGCATGATACGCCGCTAGTTAGTTCATTCCTAGAATTACATCAAAGTCTCCCATGTCAATCAATATTAGGTCCACACTTAATTTTTTATCTGCTATATTTATGATATAAGCTCTGTATATAACCTCCCCCCCAGCAATGTCCTACACCCAAGAGTAGACACAAATAATACAGAATTAAGTCTTTCAGGTAATACATTCAAGTTTGATGCAAAAGCATGTGAAACAAATAAATGTGAGGCACAAGTATCAATTAAAATATGTGCAAGATGATTACAGATAGTATACATACCCTGTATCATGTCTAGGTTGGCTTCTACATATTGCTGAGTAAGGTTGTAAGCCCTACCCTGGATAGGAGGTCTGGTCCGGTTTTGATTCCTCGGGCACTCCCTCGCGTAATGCTGGGTATTCCCACATATGCGGCAAGTATTGTTGAGGCGATAGTAAGGTCGGTCCCCATGATCCTTGTCACAGTGTTGGCAAGTCTCACCGCGTTCCATTGTTAGAATATGAGGAGGAGCCTGAATCATTGGGCTAGATCTCTTATTCTATTGAATAGGTGCAGCAGGCGCTGGTCTGCGGTGTGAAACCAAGGGCCTGAGGTTCCCTATTGCTTAAGGAAAAATGTGAAGGTTCCGCTCTACTAGCTGTGCTTTTGGTAGAATAGCTGAGTAAGTACTGAACTCGAACACATACAGCTGTTGTCTGATCTCAAAATAGAGACCCCATTCGAACTTTCTTGCCTTCCTACCTTCATCCATCATGCTCTCAGAGAAATATCGACCTAACTTTAGAAACTTTCGAACATATTCTGATACAGTCATGTCACCTTAGACCAGGTGTGCAAATTCCATTTCCTTCATATATCGGAGATATTCTGGGAGGTACTCTGCATTGAAGGCCATTAAGAATTATTTCCAAGTGATTCGAACAAGTAGGGTGGCCTACTTGAGTTGCCACTAGCGGCTTGCCTCTCCCACCAATATGTAAGTAGCAAGTATGACTCTTTGTTCTGAAATCACCCCAATAGTCGTGAAGGCTTTCTCTGTCTCAGCCAACCAGTACTCTGCCTCTTCAAAGGAGAATACCCCTACAAAAGTAGATGAGTTTAGTCTTTTATAACTCTCAATGTAGCCTAGGTCCATCATGAGAGCAACTGGGTCTCGTGAAAGAGGGACTGGATTGTGCTGGGCATGGACTGGATGACCCTGTGGTGGTATTAGATTTTATAGTGGAGGCACTGAATTATACTGTGGTGGTACTGGGTGATGCGGTTGGGGCATCGGGCTATATTATGGTGGCGTCGGGTGGTACTGTGATTGGGGCATTAGATCATACTGTGGTGGTACTGGATGGTACTATTGAGGAGCAAGATCGCAGCGGGGTGGCTCAAGATCCTCCCATTGCAAGGGTGGCTCGACCTGTGGCAGTAAGGGAGCGTCAGGTAGCTCCCTCCTTTCCTCCCAGGCCTGCTGGGAAGCGATGAGTCTCTCTAACATTTCAAATAGTCGGTCCACATCCTCTCGAAGCGAACCCTCTCGGGCTACTCAGTTTAGTAGGGTCCTCCCTCTACTCATCTATCTGTACCTGTACTTCACAAGAAAAGATTGAGTGATAATCCATTATTTTTAATGTTTCGTAAGGATTTTGTGTAAGGAATGGTTCCGAAGAATACGGCTTTGATACCAACTGTAACGACTCAGAACTTAAAAGAAAATAAATTATAAATCAATTACGGAAGTGAAATAATAGCGTTAGGGTTTACATTCCTTACAAAATAATTTAGAATACCCAATAAGGCTATAGGAATGACCCTTCTGAAAGAATAATGAAAAATTAAAGAAATAAGTAGAAAGTAAACAATTGAACATCCTATGCGCAACCCTCTTGTGGATCGAGATATGAATCTTGGTACTCTTGATCTAAAATGGTTAATGAAAGTGTGAGCTACATTATCTCAGTAAGAATGTCACACTACTCACCGATATAGAAATGAAGGTTGGTAAAAATCATAAAAATAACTAATGGAGCTCTTAATTTAAGTAAATCCATTTATCATAAATAAAATTATTTACTGCTTACTTACCGTAGCGAAATTTCTAAAAAAACTAACCTATAGAAGCAATAACATAACCAATATCATAATCTCATATTCAAACATTCAGAATAACAATTTTCTCTTTTATCTAGCTACTGGTATCCATGGGAGTCCATAGGGATATCCCTATTATGCGTGAACTTTTATTCAATATTTTTCACTAATCGGTCATCCTCATACCTCGTCCAGTATGAGCACCAAAAAATTACCATTCCTCAACCCCCATCTGGTATGAGGGTAAAACAGGCCGTCTCCATACCTCGTCCGATATGAGCACCAAAATACCAATCCTCAATACCCTGTCTAGTATGAGGCAACATTCACGGTAGGGTTTCCTATGTACCCGGTCCATCCACCATCTCTCAAGATATCCAGTAAGGCTACCATTCATCCACTCACTTAACCAAGGAATTTTCCGTTTACATTTAATTTTTAGATTCATAATTTAACTATAAATCACGCAAAACAAGCAATACATGCATCAAGAAAATACAACTGAATCATCTTACAAATTCCAGTGTATTACCACACATTCGAAACTGTAGAATCAAATAATCAGTTAAAACATGACAAATAATAATAAATAATCAGTTTTGGCTCCATCAGTAACCTGTAATTACTTATGAATATTTTCTAAATTACGCAAAATACCATATTGTTTATAATTAAGTTTAAATTCCATAACAAGGAATAAAGTGAGAGATTCTTACTCGAATCGATGTCCGAAATACTAAGCTTTCAGCTGCGCCTACTGGCGGTCTTCGAGTTCTTCGAATTTTTCTTCGGAGATTAAAACACGCTCCAAATATCTAGAAATACCTCATAAAACTTCAAATTGGTGTTAGAAACCTTTTTTGGCTAATTTTGGGATTCTGGCGCGGCGGTGCCACCGTGCTCCGGCGTTGGCACTGTCGCCCGCGACCGCAGTTTTCCCCGGGCTGACCATTTTTGGCCAATTTTAGTCGACTTTGTACTCATCCCTGCGAGAAAATACGTTAAGGGGCATCAGTTGGCTGAAAAAAGTCAAAAAACAAAGGCTTACTGATGCGAGGTTTTCTGGTGCGGCGGCTCCACCAGCTCACCTTCGCGGTTGGATATTTTTTTCTATCAACCTGTGGGAAACAAAATGATGAATACAATGGTGGAAAAATTGCATAAAACGGAAATCGAGAAGGGCCTCATCAGAGACAATTTTTTATTTTTTTTGTGGCAGTGCTGCCGGATTTTACCTGCAGTTTTCAACTCATCTGCTAGTATTTTAGCTCCGATTTGGCTATGGGGGTGTTCAAAATTAAATTTCGAGTGACTAGGAGAACTTTTATCTTTTTTAGCGATCGGAGATGGCTCCGGCACGGCGGCGGGCGTCGGTCAGCTCCCTTCCCGGTGACTGATTCTTCTTCTCCGGCAGGGGAGGGGGGTGGGGGGGCTGGGGCTGGGGCTAGCGTCTAGGGTTAGGATTTGGTGTGAAGTGAGACATTTATATCTGTCTCTTTTTAATCTGGGTCGTCCATCGCGTTTGATCTAGACTGTTCGATCGCGTTTAAATAAGAAATAAATGTAAATCGTTAATCACAATTTGATTTGGACCATATGATTACGTTTAAAGAGAGAATGAATCTGCACTGTTCATCGCATTTAATCGCGACCGTTTGATCGCACCTGAGGAGGGAACGGATCTGGACCGTATAGGCGCGAAGGAACAAATCTAGATCATCCGATCACGGGCATGCGGATCGCTAGCGTGGCCTCCCGCGTGGCACCGCGTCAGTGTACCTTGCCACACGGCACGCTCCGATTTGTCGGGACTGCTGACTGGGCGGTCCTACGTGACATATTTTTTTTAAATTACGTTTTGACCCCTAATTTTCGATTTTTCTTTCAAAAACACATCAGAACCCAAAATTTCACTCATTTTTTCTAAAATTATTTTCAATTTCATTCTCAACCTATTTTTCTTAATTTTTACATTAATTAAAATATTCATAAATTTAAAAATTATATTTTATACATTAATTTCAAATATTTTAAAATTAATTCCGAGTATTACATGTAAATTCTAATTCTGTTATTTCACTTCTGCATTCTATTTATAATTTATTCCTTTTAATGTTTCGAGTCGTCACATCAATGTCTTGAAGAACATCATCTTTTATGATTCTAAGTTTATTTTAGTGGCATCAATGTCTTGAACAATGGTCTTTTTAATAAGTTATATATTTCTATTGATTTATATATTTTTTTATTAAGTCTTTTAGTGTGATTTTTGCCATTGAGCCAAACAAGTTTGATTATTTTTTTCTTATTAATTCAATTAAAACATATAAATATTTTAAACTTATTCATTTCAAAGTTTAGGGAGTATATAAAACTATATCTTTATCTGATATATAATATTTTTTAAGTGTTAGATGAAACATAAATTTATTTGTAAGAAACTAAATCAAAACTATATTTTATATTTGTATTCTTTATAACCAGACATTTTAGATGAGCACCCAAACAAATTCATATTGATAATGGCACCAAATTTACAAACAATAATTTCAAACTATTCTAGCAGCAACATAGTAGTATTTTGACACTTGAAAAACCACAATAACTGTTTAGTAATTTCTTTGGATTAAGTGCACACGGTATCATTTTTTATCTTTGAATAAAAGGCTAATTAAATCAACTTTATTAATTATAAAATTATAATAAAAATGCTTATTACATAATTTTGATTAAAAAAAAGATTATATTACATGATTTATATTTTGTTATTTAAATAATTAATATTATTTTTAAAAGGTACCAGAACCCATTGAGGCCCAAATCGATAATTTCTTTTTTTTTTTTTTTAAAAAAAGAAAATTCTCCAGGCCCAAATATATGTAATTGAGGATTTACAAATAATGTTTTAGTATAAAAAAAAAATTTAAAACGGAGATCTGTATATATCAACATATCAATTTTCGAGATTTAACATTTGTTATAATTTAATTGTTACTATTTGTCTCTTTTAAACATCTAATTTTCTTCAATTTTTTGATAAAAGAAACTAAAATAGTTCATAAATGTTGAGATGCTTTTAAAACTAAATAGAAAATAACTTTAGTAAATTAATTAAATTAATAAGAATGGAAAATTTGTTTTTATTATCATTAATTTATTAATTTAATTAATAGTAAAATTCAAAAAAGTAACTTTAATAAATTAATAAAAATATCAAATTTGTTTTTATTGTTATTAATTTATTGATTTGGTTAATTAGTAAAAACAATTTTTTTTGAAGCCTTCTAAAAAAAAAATTAAAATATGACTTAATTATTTTAAGATTAAAATAAACTTTTAAAACAAGTAAAAAAAAAAGCTAAATATTAAATTATAATGAAAAAATATATTAAAAATAAATTTATATTAAGTGTTAAATTTTGTAAATTAATTTAAGTAAATTTCATAGAAATTTGGTTCGTCTTTGGGTTTTCAATTCAGCATTAATTGAAACCTTTATTGGGGCTGCGTTCACTCAACTGAAACCCTTACGAGCTTGAACTTGATGTGGACTCTGATTGACAAATACCTAGTTTTTATAGAAAAGCATTTAAGGTGAGCCCCTGGTCAATGCAATATATACAACATACTTACACACACACACACACAATATATATATATATATATGTTATAGTAAAAATTGTTAAATTAATTACTAAAGTTTAACAGTTTGATCCTGATAATATTTTTTTGTTAATTTTATAATTCAAGTTTTAGATAATTACGTAATGTTGGAATGTTTTGTTTTTTTAAAAAAAAATCATTTTAAATTTTAAAAAAAATTTGGGCTACTGTTTAAACTTTTCTTAAAAAATAAATAAAAATAAAAATTTTAAAATATATATAAAATATTAAAAATCAAATTATAATAATAGTCAAACTTTGATAATTAATTCAATTATTTTTTTTTTCTACATTATATATATATATATAATATTAGTAATTTGAATAAATTCCAAAAGTAAAAAGTATAATTTACCATAATTAAGACTTTAAAAAAATTGTTAAAACTATTAAAATATTTAAAATTGTTAAAACCATGATCTTCCCTGGATGTTGTCTAAAATTTTCTCAAGTGTAATTTACTTTCTTACTTTGTTTTCTTTGAATCAATCTTACACGTGCTCATTTTTGGAGCATATATATTTAATGTTTTCAAACTAATCATAATAACAATCTAAATTTAATTATATTTTTGAAACATATTTTCCATTTCATGTCGATACAACAAGGTTTACGGGAGACTTACGATTAGGAAAGCGAAATTCACACGAAAGACCACCTGGGACAAGTCATAACATTATGTAGTAGGACCGTGTTTGGCTGTGTGCTTTTTAAAATTCTACTTCATTAATATATTTTTAAAATTAAAATGGGAGAAACCTGATCATCTCTATATTTCCCTTCGACCAACTAAATATTCATGTATTTATGTATGTAAAACATTCGTACATGTAGAATACATACGTAGCGTATTTGCACTCGTGCTACATAGTGTATATGAACTGAATATTCGCACAGTACATATATGCAAGTGTCTTTAAGTATCATATATACACTTACAGTGAATCTATGTAAGGTGCAGATACCAAAGTTTTTATATGATTAATGAACTAAGAAATGTTTAATTAATTATTTTGTATTAAATTTTTAGTTTCTATTTATGCATCCAACAAACGCAGTCTTGCCTTCGAGACGTCTTACGTTTGGACACTAACACGCATGTGGGGTTTGATTAAGCAGGGCAACTGATCTTCAATGAATTGCGTTTGACTTTTGCGTCTAGCTGCTCTTTGACCTTTCTTCTTACATTAATCATAAACTAAATTCTTACGTTAAAAAATAAGAAAAAAACGTGTAATCACTTCAGTCAACCCGAGCGTCAACACGCTCAATTCTTGCACAACACACTTTTTATCTCTCTGTCGTGCTTGTTCAATTTCAGTGACGTTAATATAATAGAAAAACACGAATAACCCAAATATTTGTTCAAACTCTCTCCAAAGATCAAAATCATTCATGGGTATCATCAAGCAATCTACATAAACCAACATCTTTATCGTCTTCTTCCTCTGTTCCCACCAGGTCCCGAAATAATCTTCAAGTCCAGGTGAACCAAAACTCACGTGTTCCCACCTTCGGCTTCTTCTGTGTCTTTTTCACTTTTCATGGACCTGGCTTTGGATCAATCTTAGAGAGGCATGGCCAGGAGCTTCCTTCAAAATCTTCTGAAACCCTTCAAGATCAGTTCCAGCAAAGGTAATAATCCAAAACCCAATTCTTTTTATTTGGCGAATTTGGTCGTCTGCCGCTTTCTAATAATGGTAGAGGTTCTCCGCTCTGTTATTTGATTGACCAGAGGGACAGAATTTGGAGGATTTGGAAAAGATAGCTGCACAAGAACAGAAGATTTTCCCTTTTGAGACGTTGATTTCTGCTACCAAAAATTTTCACCCTGCTCACAAGCTCGGGGAAGGCGGCTTCGGACCAGTCTACAAGGTAAGATCTTTCTGTAATTTGATTCATCCAGAAATTAACTTCTGTTTGGCCGCTGAGGGAATTCAATGCTAGTATTGGAGAAGATTTGGGACCTACTTTTTTTTAAAATTTTTTCTGAAAATAAAAAATATTTATCACATCCTGAATATTCGTTTAAAGCAGTTAATTTTAGGTATAGAAGTTTGAAAATGGATCAAGCTAATGGGTTTGGTAAAAGATGAACAACTCAACTCTTTCCCAGCTCAGTCGGGAACTGTACAGAGACCCACTTGAAACCAATTTACTTTTTATTTCCCTCAATTTTTTCACAGCTGAAACAGCTATTCCACTCATACATGCTTGTTTTTCTTTCTCTTTTATTTCATAGTAATTTAATGGGACGATAGGCAGATGATGATATGTTTTACATGTATGTTGTTCCTTATATACCTCCTCAAAAAGGTAGCGAACATGTAGTCTTCTATTTTGACATTGCATTTGTTAGTCTGAAAATTGATTAGATCCTCTTATGTCTTTTTTAAAAAAAAAAATAAAAAGACTGAGAAGGGGATAAAGGATGTTGCTTACTTGTCAAATGTTTTCTTTGCAGGGAAAATTAGATGATGGGAGAGAAATTGCAGTGAAAAAGTTGTCACATAGCTCAAAGCAGGGAAGGACTGAGTTCTTTAATGAGGCCAAGTTGTTGGCACGGGTCCAGCACCGCAATGTTGTCAATCTGCTGGGTTATTGTGCACATGGTTCGGAGAAACTGTTGGTCTACGAGTACGTCATTAACGAGAGCCTTGACAAGTTTCTCTTCAGTAAGTTCTTGTCGAATTCCTCATTATCCTTGGCATTGTTTTCTGATTGTCACTGTCTTTCACTCTCAACTATAACTGGACTGCATTTTCCATCAGAATAAGTTATAATTGAGTAAGATTGGAGCTTGTCTAGCTGTTCCAGGTCATATTAATAGATCTGCTTGCTAATGGTTAAGAGTTTGTTGCTCAATATGGGCTGCTTTTGGTGCTTTCCCGATTTTTCGTGGGACTTACTTGTAGCCTTCAGGATCTTATTTTTCTTTTTGAGAAACAGCTTAAGAAAATGTCTTGGAGAATTAGAAAGAGTTGTGAATTTCTTTTTTGTTTTTGTTATCTATCTTGTGATGACTATCAAAAAACTTAACAAAAACCCAGTTTTTTCAATGTTTTGGAAGCCCCAAAAGGTTAAAAGAGAAGTTTTGATGCCACTGTTTAAGTGGCACTGCACCATTTTTTCTAGTTATCTGCATCTCTTTTTTACTTAAAATGTTGTAGGCGATGTGGGAGCAACTGCATCGATGTTTGACTAAACAAAGATAAATAGAATGATTCATTTGCACGAAATAGAACATGACTACGTGCATTTTTGACAACTGTGTTCTTTTTTTTTTCTACTAAAAAAATTGTAATTTTTAGGGAAAGAACGTAAAAAAGTAAAACAAAAATGGTTCCAAACATAAATTAAGGTAACTTTCTTTCGAAGGAAACCATTTTCTAGTAGAAAGGAATACGTAAATGTTTCACTAAACAAATGCTGGTTGGCGTAGTCGTAAAGAAAATGACAGCTAATTAAGATGCTTATCAGAAGCACGGCTATTATCTTTTAAAATTATCTAAGCTAGGATGAATTGGCAGTTTCTTGATGTGAATAGACATTAAAAAGGTAGGTAACCTAACTTTAAAATGATACGAACAGTTAAGATAATAGATATTATCCATGCAATGCATGACTTCGTGATAAGATATTATCCATGCGATGCATACTTTCAAACAGTGAGGTCCATTGTTGTATTCATAATCTGCAGCAAATTATGTCTGGCTTTACCTATTACAGTTGTGTCTAAAAGTTTATTATTCTATTTTTCCATCACAATACTTATCTTTTTGTATGGACATGGTGTTGAAGAATTAATTCATCACAAATTGAATGTGCTCAAGAAGTTGATTCATCAAAGTTGCAGAAAGAAGCTTAATCTTGCTTTATAGATTCTCATATCAGAAAATTTGAAGTGATTGAAAACTCTATAAGATGTCAATACAATAACTCCCTTAACCAATGACAGACCTCTGCATAATTAAAAAGATCTAACAATAAAGATTTGGTTGATTGTTTTGTGAAGATAATATTCCTCTAGTTTGTCAGAAATTCAGGATCTGCAGTGCCATTGAGTCTGTGTTCTATTGTCTAGTAGGAGATGGTTTGCACTTATATTCTTTTCTTTTGGGGTTGAAGCTGGCATATAGGAAGGGCTTTTGATGTTAATGTTTTCATATTTTGGCCAATAAATTGGCACCAAAAGATTCTTGTAACTTTATCCAGACGCATCAAATTGTTTTCTTTACCTTTTTCCCATAACGTTTTTTAAAGTAGCAATTGATACATTTATAAATATCAAACACAATTCAATAGAAAACAGCCTCCAAATGGGGATACTGGAGCACAGTCGGACTTGAAACCACAACCTCGTGTAAAGAAAAATACATGTCAATTATTGAATTAAGTAGTGGTTGATTTCCTGTAATGTTCTGAATGTTCCTTTTTCGTTCTTGGTTTAAAAACCTGTGGATTTGGACTCACCTAAAATCTCTCTTGACCTCCTCTATGCTCTGAAATTGACTTTGTATGGCTAAAGCAATTGAAATGTCCTAAATCATGCACAGGTGTATTGACTGATTCAAGCATTAACCAAATATTCTAGTGCTGACAGCTTAGCTTTAAAGAATTTTCAACTCAGTGTCTCTAACCATTAAGTTGATTAATATTTAGAATTAGGTAGATTGATAAAAAGAATAAATTAGTAAACAAAAAAGAAAAAAAAAACTGATGAGAGCTATTTTACTAATCAATATCTGTAGGTTGAATAAATTGGATTGACAGATATGATGCTTATGATGATTCTCATTGTGATGAATTATGATCTTTTTGTACAGAATCCAATCGAAGGAAGAGCTAAACTGGAAGAGAGGTTTGAAATAATCAGTGGCATTGCAAAGGGCTTGCTTTACCTCCACGAAGACTCGCATAATTGTATTATCCATCGGGATATTAAAGCCAGCAATATTTTACTTGACGAGAAATGGGTCCCTAATATTGCTGATTTTGGAATGGCCCGTCTTTTCCCAGAAGATAAGACTCATGTCAATACACGTGTAGCTGGTACCAAGTACGCTTTCCATTCGTAGTTTAAGTTTATTCATCAATCTGATCTATGCGTTTTGGACTCATGGCTTAATTAACATATGTTCATTTTTTTTTTTCAATTCTTGAAACCAGTGGATATATGGCACCGGAGTATGTCATGCACGGATATTTATCTGTAAAGGCAGACATTTTTAGCTTTGGCGTTTTGGTTCTGGAGTTGATCAGTGGCCAGAGGAACTCAACCTTCAGTTTAAGTTTAGAAGCAACAAATTTACTCGATTGGGTAAGATTATGGTCTGAGCTGTTCTTTACGTTTAGTAATATACATATATAAATACAAATATATCATTTTATTCTTTACCCAATATCAAAATTATCACATGGACTTTAGTCAAACTTAAGATTAGAGCTTGTTAACGTGTGTGGGTCAAAACCTTTATTCTTATGGTTACAGAGCAATTGTATTTTTCCTGCAAAACCCTCTTCATTTTTGTCCTTAGCAGAAGTATAATAATCATTTTGGACTTTTTAAACACAAATCAAAAGCATTAAAGAATTAGCGAAAAAAAAAGAGAGTTTATTTTCTAGAAGAAACTTAATCAGGACAAACACTGCCTTCTAGATCAGAATTCAAGATTCAAGCCTACAAGGAGTTTGGTAAAAAATGGTGAACAAATATAATATTACATATATTCACTGTACATTAGTCCATCCCAGATGGGATTTAGCTTAGTTTCTTCTTCGTCAAATGGAGCTTTTGTAACAGCATTATTTTCAACCTTAGAATATGTGAAATTTCAAAGTATTTTTTCATTAGAATTTTAATTCTTTTATTGAATCAATTGACAAAATTAATTACTGTTATGCTTATTATAATTGGCAGACATATAAGCTTTATAAGAAGGGCAGAAGCTTAGAGATAATGGACCCTGCATTAGCTGCATCGGAGTTTCCAGAAGAGCAAGTAGCATTGTGTATTCAAATAGGTTTGTTATGCACACAAGGTGATCCTCAGTTACGGCCTGGAATGCGTCGGGTAGTCGTAATGCTGTCTAAGAAACCTGGCAGTTTGGAAGAACCAACACGGCCTGGAATTCCAGGTTCCAGATATAGAAGGTCTCGTAGACCGGCAGCAATGTCCTCAGCCAGAACATCTGGGGAATCGAGTTCTAACGCATCGGATTCGAGTCTGACTGTAAATACTGCTACAGCTAGTGTTACAGCTACTGCTTCTACTTCAGCTCGTAAAAGTTCTCCTATATCAGACCCTTATGGAAAACGACCAATGCAGATTTAGTTAGTAGTATAGGATATTTTAGTTCTTTTATTTTTTGTATTATAGAATGGTGGGTAGTTTTTGCATTAAGGAGCTTGTAAATGAGAGGTGCAGGGGAACAACAATTTTTTTTTCGTTATAACTGAAAGAAAAGGCTTCTTTAAAAATACCTTTTTTTCTGTTTACTCGCATTTTTTGTAACATATTTTAGAATATAATGATTTTTTTAAAGATCAAACTCACTTGATGTGACGGTCCGTAATTCTCCAACAAAAAATTACGTCGCCAAACTCAATTAAATCAGAAATGTACAATATAAATTTAAATTAAAATACAGTATAAGCTATTCATCTTCTGTATAACATGTAACATAATTTACATTATGATATTACAAAATTTTGTTGAGTCCACAAATAAATTAAAACTCATTAGATGAAAATTAATACATGAAATTCTTGATTTGGTTTTATAAATTATCTTTCTTGGTCTGATCTGAAAAATGATTAGAATTTAAATAAGATGAGTAAAACAACGGGTTCAATAAGTATATCGAATAAACTACATCCTAGGCATGCGATGTACCAACATACAGCCAATCAGAAATATAAAACTTTTCTTTTCCTTTATCTTTGAAAACCATAAAATGCAGAGATATTTCAGTTTCTATATCATCTCTCATTGTTCTCTTAACTTTAACTAGTTTTTTCCGCTTACTATTTTCCTTTACTAGTTATCTCTCAAAATTCTTTTTTCTCATTATTTTCTCATTATCCCCCTAACTTCTTTCCTTTCTTAATTCCCTAAATGTAACCACTCATATGATACACTATTATCATATCACATCTGGTTTGTAAACCATACTCATCTATAAGTTTTATTCTAATCCATATTTATCCCACAAATTCACATACTAGAATTTCCTATGAAATTTCGGTCAAATTGGGACAGCCATAACCCCTCAGCGAGTATCCTCAATTCTCAATTTGCTCTAACACAATCATCAAATTAAAATTATTAAAATTTTAAAGTTTTCTAGGAGATTGAACGAGTGAATCTGTTATCCAATTAGTACCATTGTGGGATCAGAATTTGCACTATCACAAGGGGATGCACACACAGCCAAAATACATACAATGGTCACAGCAGTCTGTCGCCAGGTGACTTAGAACATAACACATACCACAACCACGTCTGGAAGGGTTTCCATCCAGCTAATGATAGAGTTCACCACGCTGTTGAATTTTAGCAATACCAATCTTAAACATATTAACTCTAAGTTTTCATTTCTTCCAAGTTTTTGTTTTGTTTTCTTTTTACTTCTATTCTAGTTAAGATTGATATTTTTATTTTTCCTAATAGACTAATTATATTTCCTAGAAACTTTGTACACTTTCTTAGTTAACCTTACTCTCTATCTCACACTATTCTAAATCTCTCAGTTTGTTTCTTTTTTATTCTTATAGAACTCAATAACTCCCCTTAATCCAACATTTTCCTGTTTATTATAATTTATTTAATTATTATTTTATTTATTATTTATGTTTTAATGCTTGTATTATTTTTAGTTTTTAATTTTATTAATTTTATTTAAAACCCTTTTTTTTTTAAGAATGCGTATTTCTTTTTGTTGATCTTATTTTATTTGTGAGAGTTATTTTATGTGTTCATGATCTTATTGATGAATATACACTATTATTAACATTCTACTAAGACTATTCAACTCGTCATACGATCAACCATCAACCATCATATAGTATTTAAAATATGCAATCTTCATTCAACAATTAAGCAGCAAGCAAATGACAAATTAAAATATTCAGTATCACTATTTTTTAATTTCTTCCACTTACTTAATTATCAATTCCGATTCCTTAATTTTATAAACCTTACTCAAAACTAAATTAGATTTTTGTTTGAAAATATTTTTGAAAGCATGCGAATATAGCTTCAGGATAGCTACTAGATATACTTAAAGACTTTGGGGCTAAACGATTTCGATTTGAGTTCAAATATCATCCAAATATTAACAAAAAAATACACAACAACTGAGCCTTCTCGAGTCAGCGACAAACCCAAGAGTTTTATGCAATCATATTGAATGCTCATCTCGTTTCTACAACTATTCTAGTTACTAAGGCAATCATTCTATTTAACTTATCTTTATTTTGTCTATTTGATTAATTACTTAATTTGATTAATTATATAATCATTCTATTTATGGATTATGGAATATATATAATTAAAAAATTTTATTTTATTTTAATTTGATTGAAATTTTGAGAAAAAATAAATTAAGGACGAAATTGAAAATAATATTGAAAAGAATGAGTGAAAATTTGAGTTCATGGGGTGTTTTTCAAAGAAAAATTAAAAATAAGAGGTCAAAATGCAAATAGAAAATGTTTGGCCACATAGGATCGCCCAAGTTAGCAGTCTCGACGAACCGGAATGCGTCGCGTGGCCAGGCACGCTGACGTCAGTGCCACACAGGAGGCCACGCTGGCGATCCGCGTGCCCCACGATCGAACAGCCTAGGATCGATCCCAAGCGCGTGGATAGCCTAGATCCCTTTCCACCTTAGGCGTAATCAGACGGTCGAGATTAATCGTGATGAACGGTACAGATTCGTTTTTTTCTTAAGCGTGATTGGACGGATGAGATTGATCGCAACCGACGGCCCAAATCAATGTGGAATGGTTATAAATACTTCACATCACACGAAACCTAAACCCTAGCCGCCAGCCCCAGTCGGAGAAGAAGAACCAAACGTCAGAGAAGGAGGCTGACCGCCGATGGGCACTGCGCCGGAGCTGCCGTCAACCGCAAAAAAAAATAAAATTTTCTCCTACTCGCTTGGAATTTAATTCTGAGTACTACTGTGGCAAAATCGAAGCAAGAAGAACAGTGGGTGAGCCGAAAATCCCGGGCAAAGCCCGATAGAGCCGCCGCGATGCCCCAAAACCTCTCCGATAAGCCCCTTTTCGATTCCTGTTTTACGTAATTATTTTATCATTGTGTTCACCATTATTTTCTGTGCAGGGTAGTCGAAGAAAGAATCTCAACCGCGAAGGAAGACCAGCAGAGCCGTCGCACTCGGAGGTCCCTTTGCCAATAGGTTTGGTTTTCTTTGAGATTTTTTGACCAATCGAGACCTCTAACGTATTGTCTTGATTTTCTGTTTATTTTCCTATACTGTCCTACTTGTTTGATTTTCATATAGTATATGTTCTTAATTTATAGTTTCAATGATTTTATTGATTTATCTAGTTATTTTGGTTATATACCGTCAGCATGAATGTAGTTCAATTGATATGTGATTGTGATATGAGATATTGGTATGTGTTGTTGGTTGTTTATTAATGAAAATTTATATGTGAAAGACTTAATAGGTATCCAGGAAAAAGGCAAACGGGCCCAGTACATAGGGAACCCTACCCTAAACGTTACCTCAGTTGGACAGGGTTAGGAAGTCCCTTACGGAAAAGGTTTGGGAGATATAATTCACCTCATACCGAACAAAGTATCGAGGTGATAGAATGTTTAGTGCCCATTATCAGACGGGGTATGGGGATGGCCGGTTAATTATTAAAATTGGTTATTGAGTTCACGAGTAGGGGGACACCCCTATGTACCCCCAAGGGTACCAGTAAGTAAGTAAGGAAGTAAAATTATTGTTTCTTATTCTCTTATGTGTGAAACTGAAGAGTGATATGGCTATGGGTCTTCATAAGTTATTTTGAAAAATTAGTTACGGTAAGTTAGGAATAAAAAGTCTTCTTTATATTAAATGAATTTACTCAAATTAAGTGCTCCATTAGTTATTTTATAATTTTTATCAAATTTTAATTTTTTATATCTGTGATTAGTATGATATTCCTACCGAGCTAGTGTAGCCCATCCTTTCATTAACTATTTCAGATAAAGAAGACCAAGATCCAAATTCTAATCAGCAAGAGAGTTGCGAGTAGTTCACTATCTAGATTCCATTCAAGTGCTAGTGAAAGTTATCTTAAGATGTTTAGTTATCCGCTTTTCGTTTTATTTCTTCAATTTCTATTTATCTTTTAGAATGGACATTCCCGTAGTCCTATTAGTCATTCTAAATTATTGTGTAAAGAATGTAAACCACAACTCTATTAATCACTTCTGCATTAAATTTATGAATTTATTTTCCTTTTAGTTTTAGGTTCTTACAGTTGGTATCAGAGTCGCATTTATCAAAATCATTTCTTACACAAGACTTAAAAACATATACCAAATGCAAACTATCACTCAACATTTCATTGTAAAATGCAGGTACAAGGAAATGAGGAGAGGAAGACCCCCACTAAATCGAGCAACCAGGGATGGCTTATTTTGATAGAATGTTGACCAACTCATTGAAATGCTGGAGAGACTCATCTTTGCCCAGCAGGCCTAGGAGGAAATGAAGTAGCTACCTAACCCTCCCACGCTGCGACAATTTGAGCCACCATTGCAACGGGAAGAACCGGAGCCACCTCGGTACAACCCTTCTCCTCCACTATACCATCCGCCACCACCACAGTACAATCCAGTGCTTTTACTGCATCATCTAATACTGCCACAATACAGCGCAGTGCCTCTACCATATCATTTGGCACCGCCACAGGGCCACTCGGTCCCCCTCCAACACAATCTAGTTCCTCTTCCACGGGACCCAGTTCCACCCATGATGGACCCAAATTACATTGAAATGTACAAAAGACTAAACTCATCTATCTTTGTAAGTGCAACCTCTTTTGAAGAGGCCGAGTATTAGTTGGCTAAGACAACGAAAACCTTCGCGACTCTTAGGGTTGGTCTTGAATACAAGGTTGTACTTGCCACCTACATGCTTGTAGGAGAGGCAGGTTGCTGGTGGGAGCTTAAGCAGGCCACCATGCCCAATCCAATCACTTGGGAATAGTTCTTGATGGCCTTCAATGCATAGTATCTCCTAGAGCACCTCCGGCATTTGAATAAGATAGAGTTTGCACACCTAATACATGGTGAGATAACTGTGTTGGAGTGTGCCCGAAGGTTCCTAGAATTGGGTCGATATACCCTTAAAAGCATGATGGATGAGGGCAGGAAGACAAAGAAGTTCGAGTAGGGCCTCCGCCCTGAGATCAGACAATAGCTGTGCATATTTGAGTTTAGCACCTACTCAGCCGTTCTGGCCAAGACACAATTAATGGAGAGGAACCTTCACATCTTTCCTCCAGCAACGGGGAATCCCAGACCCCCCAGTTTTACACTATAGACCAGCACTCAGTGCACGATTCAGTACAACAAGAGGCCTAGGTCAGTGACTCAGGCTCCTTCTCAAGCTCCGGTAACAGGCCACGGTAGGACTTACCAACATTGTGACAAGGATCATGGTGACTGACCCTGCTATCATCTTAATAATACTTGTCGCATATGTGAGAGTAGCCAACATTATGCGAGAGAGTGCCCGCAAAATTAGAATAAGTTCAGACCTCCTATTCAAGGCAAAACTTACAACTTAGCTCAGCAGGATGCTGAAGCCAACCCAAACGCGATACAGAGTACGTACACTATCTGTAATCACCTTACACATGTTTTGATTGATATTGGTGCTTTATATTCGTTTATCTCACATATTTTTACACAAAACTTAAATATATAACTGGAAATACTTGATTTTATGTTGTTTATATCTACTCTTGAAAGTATGACACTACTAGGGAATGTTATATACAAAGCTTGTGTCATAGACATAGTAGGTAAAACATTGAGTGTGGACTTGATAGAAATTAATACGGAAGACCTTGATGTAATCTTGAGAATGAACTGACTAGTGGCATACCATACTACTGTAGATTAATTTCATAAAAAACTTGTATTCAACCTTCTTAACGAAGAGCTATTTACAAGTTATATGAAAATTTTAAATGTTATTTTTCCATGGTAATTTTCTCATTATATAGTGATTTAACTCAGTTGTCTTCTCTACATTAGGCAAACCTAAGAAAGAAGTTTGCATTCAAGAGATCCTGATAGTCCAAAACTTCTCTGATGTATTTCCTGATGAACTATCTGGATTGTTAGTAGACATGAAAGTTGAGTTCACCATAGATCTTTAGCTTGAAACCCAACCTATCTCTGTTGCCCCTTACTGTATGAATCATGTTGAGATGAAAAAACTAAGAAAACAAGTCAATGAATTACAAGATAGTAGGTTCATCCGACATAGCATATCTCCTTTGGGTGTTGGAGTCACATTTGCAAGAAAAGATGATGAAATATTATGATTGTGTATTGACTACAGGAGATTAAACCGAGTTACAATTAAGAATAAGTACTCGCTCACTAAAATTGATGACCTTTTTGACCAGTTGCAGGGTGTTTGGGTCTTCTCCAAAATAGATTTGCGTTCGGGTTACCACCAAGTAAAGATCAGGGCAGAAGACATTCCCAAGAAAACTTTAAGAACCAGGTACAGACATTATGAGTTTCTAGTCATGCCCTTTGGACTAACCAATGTATCAACAATTTTTATGGACTTGATTATCAGGGTTTTCAGACAATTCTTGGATCAATTCATCATTGTATTTATCGATGATATCCTGATATATTCAAGGAGTAGAGAGGAACACACTCACCACCTGACTCAAGTTTTACAGGTTCTCAGAAAGAAAAAACTGTATATAAAATTGAGCAAGTATGGGTTCTGACTCGAGTAGACTACCTTTTAGGACACATCATATCAAGAGATGGAGTATCAGTGAACTCCAAAAAAGTTGAGATAGTGCTTGGGTGGGAGAAATTGACCTTGATTAAGAAGATTCGTAGCTTTCTAGGAATAATAGGTTATTACCACAGGTTTATAGAAGGATTTTCCAGCCTAGCTACTTCTTTGACCTGATTCACAAATAATAACGTTAAACTTGAATGGAACGTGGACTGCGAAAGTAGTTTTACAAAACTCAAGAAGTTGTTGACTATTGCACCCGTATTGGTCTTACTGAGTGGGATATGTGGATATACAGTATACAGTGATATCTCCTACCTGAGGTTGAGTTGTGTTCTAATGCAGCATGGTAAGATCATACCCTATGAATCCAAGCAATTGAAAAGTCATGAGAAAAATTATCCTACCAACGACTTAAAACTTGCCATCATTATCCACGTTTTAAAGACCTAGCGCCACTTCGTATATGGGAAGACTTTTGAGATTTTTACTGATCATAAGAGCTTGAAGCACATATTCACTCAGAAAGATCTGAATATGCATCAAATGCGTTAGATAGAGCTCCTTCATGGATTATGATTGTAATATTTATATCACCCAGGTAAGAACAATATAGTAGTTGACGCGCTCAGTAGAAAAAAAATGCAAATATGTTAGCTCACATTATGGTTTTTGAATGCAGGGTAATAGGAGCCGCACAACATATACGACTTCAGGACTTAAAGAGAGTTGCATACTTGGCCCGCTTGACTATCCAACCCGAATTGATCCAGAGAATAAGAAAAGCTCAATTAACCGATTCCACCACAACCACCCTCAATAAAGACGCAAAATAGGAAGTACATCTAGAATTTTGAGTCTCTTCCAATGGATTGCTTAAGTTTCAAGACAGTGTGTGTATTCTAAATGACAGTAAACTAAAAAAAGATATCATGACAGAGGCTCACAACTTTAAGTTCGTCATATATCCCGAAAGTATAAAAATGCATCAAAGTATGCAACCTCAATTTTGGTGGAGTAGGATGAAAAGAGAGGTAACTGACTTTATTTCTAAGTGTCTAATGTGCCAACAGGTTAAGACAAAGCATCAACGCCCAGGTGGGTAACTTCAGCCATTAGTGATCCTGGAGTGGAAATGAAAACATATTATAATGGATTTCGTAACAGAGTTGCCTAAGGCACGCTCAAGACATAGTGTCATTTGGATAATTATCGACCTACTCACCAAATCTTCTCACTTCTTGGTTATCAAGATGACCGATCCCTTGGACAAGCTATCAAGAATGTATATCCGAGAAATAGTTAAATTATATGGGATCTAGTGTCAATAATATCCAACAGAGACTCTAGATTCACTTCTCGATTTTGGTTTAGTTTTCAGCAAGCCATGAGAATAAAACTGTCTCTTAGTATCGCATTCTACCCTCAAACCGATAGACAATCAGAGAGGACGATTCGCACACTAAAGGATATGCTCTAAGCTTGTGTTCTAAACTTTATGGGACATTGGGATGAACACCTACCTCTGATAGAATTCACCTACAATAACAACTACTAGGCAAGTATCGATATGGCTCCGTACGAGGCATTATATGACCGCCGTGCATATCATTAATCTGTTGGAAAGAGGTGGATGATAGAAAATTATTTGGTTAAGATATTTTGGAGGAGACTATAGCCAAGATAGTTAAGATCAGGAAAAACATTCAGACAACTCAAAACAGGCAGGAAAGTTATGCGAACTCCCGAAGGATTTGGAATTTGGAAAAGGTGACCGAGTGTTTCTTAAGGTCACTTCTTTTAAAGGGATCAGTAGGTTTGGCAAGAGGAAAAAATTAAATTCATGATTCATCAAACTATTTGAGATCATAGATTGAATTGGTATGACTGCTTACAGACTGACACTACCTCCAGAACTATCCATGGTTCATAATGTATTTCATGTATCTATGCTACACAAATACAACCCAGACCCCTCACACATCCTGTCCCACGAGCCCTTTTACTTAACGAGGATCTATCCTACGAGGAGATACCGGTAGAGATTATAGACCAAAAGAATAGAGTACTCTACAACCGAGAAATTTCATTTATCAAGGTCCTATGACAGAACCATACGTAGGAAGATGCCACTTGGGAACTGGAATCAAACTTCAGGGCCCAATATCCCCAGCTATTTGACTAGCAAAAAGGCAACAAATTTGAGGGAATGAATTTCTTTTAAGGGGGGATAGTTATAACTCCCAGGCCCAAGAATTGGCCTGGGATAATTTTACGGATCATGGAATATATATAAAATTAAAATTTTTTATTTTATTTTAATTTGATTGAAATTTTAAGAAAAAATGAATTAGGGATGAAATTAAAAATAAATTTGAGAAGAATTGGTGAAAATTTGAGTTCAGATGATGTTTTTGAAAGAAAAATTAAAAAATAAGGGATCAAAGTACAAATAGAGAAAGTTCTACCACGTAGGACTGCCCAGTCAGCGGCCTCGATGAACTGGAGTGCGTCGCGTGGCCAGGCGCATGGGAGGGGGGAGAAAGAAAGAGAGAGAGAGAGAGAGAGAGAGAGAGAGAGAGAGAGAGAGAGATGATCCTTTTGAACACACAAACAAGATGTCAAGAAAAAACTTGGTGGGGGCTGTAAAAAAGGTTGAAATTAAAGAATTTAAGTTTTGATCCAAATGGGTCCCTGGAATATAAAATCTTAAAAACTCATGTTCTGAAATTTAAAGTAGAAAACAATAAAAAGGCAATCAATCCCATGTGATTGTTGTTTAATTTCATTGTTTGGAGAGAGGGAAAAAGGAGTATCTTGGACTGGGATAGGATGGTCAAAAAGAGGGAGGAAGGAATAAGATAATAAATAGAAGATGTTGATTCTCGTTTTTGTTTTCACATGTGGGCTTTTTTAAGGCTTTATATGGTATTAAGATTATTATTTATTGGCTCTTAGTTTTAGGTTTCCTCTTTGGCCCAACTCATGATTGTCTTCATTTGTAATCATCCACTTTATATCAAAAGTTTTTGTTTGCATTAAGTGATTTGTGAAGTAAACAACAATCATATACATTCGACCAAACCTCCATAATCAAATATTTAATTATGGTTATATCCTAATTCTCTTAGGACATAATTTAATTATCATGTATTTATTAAATTTAATTAATTCAATGTTATTAAATGAAGTAGCAAAGTCTGAGGATTTCATATTATCATCTAGTTCTTGTTTTTTTTAATTCATGTTTGACTTGTCTTTGGGGAAGATGAGTGCATAATTTGAAGAGAGAAATTTGATGTCATGCCAAATTGAGAAATCATAATATGAAATGATTTTTGTTTGGAAGAAAAAGAAAGGATGGCTTAGGATCATCCACGGCGCCATGCGGGAGGTCACGCTGGCAATTCACGTACCCCACGATCGGACAGCCCAAA
>NW_019014690.1:3035213-3053122 GCF_000150535.2 Carica papaya | reverse complement strand
CTCTCCACTCTCCTATTTTACGGTTAAACTGTAATTAAATATAATTAATTACTGTTAGGTTTGTTTTCATTTAATTTTTATATTAATCCTAATACACAATGTATAATTAATTACTCTTTGAATTATCATTACCTCCTCTTATATTTTTTGTTAATGCAAATTAAATTTCTTACTTTTCACGGCTAAAGTACATAATGCAAGTTAAAATTTTCGCTACTAAAAATATCCTAAATAACAGTACATAAAAAGCTTCTTATAAAAAATAATAATTCGGATGTCTCTTTTCACTACCAACAGACATATATATATATATATACATATATATATATATATATATATGAATATGTGCGCGCCCGGGCACACGTAATCATTTAATCATATTTAAAAATTTTAATGTCAAACTGGATATGGTGGCACTAAAGAACACTTCCAAGCAAAGCCATATCGTCATATATGTGTGTGTATATATATATATATATATATATAGATTTGTTGCTATCATTATTTTCAATTTGACCATTGGAGTTGCGAGATTTGGGTGTGAAAGAAGTGGAATTTCTTTGTTTATATTCATCTAATTAGTTGATAGACTGGCTACTGATGATTATTTCTTCACGGCAGGTTTTCTTCATAATGGGATTTCGTTTCAAACTTTGAATTTTCTGATACTACGTTTATAACCATTACTTATACCATTATAGTTATAATTTGCATATATTTTGTTGAGTGAATAATTAAAATTGTATATAGTCCAAGAAAATTACGTAAAAATTTAAAAAAGTATGTGTAGTATTTCAAAGATTATGTAATTAAAATAATATAATGTTCTAATTATAGACATGACCATTTACATTTAAATTTTTTTTTTTTAATTTCACGGGTTATTGTAAAAGAATTCTAACTATACATATATATATATATATATATATATGTTTTCCTTTTAATTTATGGAATCCGAAAGGTAGCCTTGGGAGGGATTTAGCTAGAGCTAGGCTCCAACATTTTAAGTGACGATAAATATTTGTAACTTTATGTTTAAGCAAATTCTGTTTATAATATCATATTAATACTTTGTTTAATTTAATTTATTGGTTTTCTTTGAAGCCAATAAATGCACATAATATAATGTGACAAATTTCCTGCTTTATTGGAAATCCGAACGTTTCTCCTTTCTGTGACGAACGTGCTCTTCTTATCCTCCCCAAGTTTCCTTTTTTGTCTACAAATTTATTGATAAATTTCCTTTGATTGCGCTCTGTTTTCCTAAACTTGGGTAAGTACACCCACACCCACACACACACACATATATATACACACACACATACACATGTGTACGTGTGTGTGTGTGTGATTTCAAATATACATATATATATATATGTGTGTGTGTGTGTGTGTGTGTGCACATAGAGTGTCAATTTTTCAATTAAACTAAAACGAGTCGAGTTTTCTAGAAAGAGCTTGTCACCTTGTTAACCTTAATAATTGAAATCATTAAAATTTGTAATTATTGATGTGATACCTAAATACCAAATTTTTATATAACAACTAACAAGCCTTTTTTTTTTTTTTTTCCCATGAAATACTTCTATGAATATTTAAATTATTAATAAAATTCACTCAATAAATATATAATGTTGTTTATTTTCTAAAGCATATATATATATATATATAGATTTTCTAACACCCAAAGTAAATATCAATCTTCAAGAAGTCTAAAAATACAAACACAAAACGTAGTTTACTTGTATTAAAAAATATGATGGTTTGAGACAAACTAAAACCCAAATCATCATCTTTAAAAATGTTCACTTCTCTTTTTATTTTACAAATGAATTAAATCAATATTTACACGAGAGTAAAAAAACACGCGTACGTTCTCTTCACCCACGTATAAATAAATTTGAATGCAACTCTAAATGTAATCGATATTATTTGCATTAAGACATACGCAACACATGTATAAGGACACGATCACACATGATTTCGCTCTTTCAACTCATAATATCATGTTCTTCAACAATAGAAACCATAAATCTTATACGTTCAAGTAGATTTGAAAGTGATTTATCTTTTTAGGGAAAGAAAATAAGAAAAGAAAGAGTTTTGTAATGGAAACAAGGCTTTCATCTTGTAGGCTCAACAAGTCGCCTCGTGAAATGTATAAATGGGCCACATAGCTTGTCATAAATTTGAGTGCGCACTCTATTGCTTAACTTTACATGGCTAATACAATTTCTTTTTTTTTTTAATAAAAAAATTATTTTTGACGTCATATATTTCATTAGACACAAAAATTAACTATAGACGTTGTACTAATTACTAGGTTGTATTATATTATTTTTCAATGAACTTCAATAATATATGTACGATCATTTTTCATTTTCAAATTTACATACATTTAGTTTATATTTCTAACTTTTATCAAATTAATTAATATATAAATGAATATTATAAGATATGAGCCTAGTCTAAATAAATAAAGAAAAAATTGGTGTGAGTCATCAATACACAAATACAAGTTATATTGTGACTTATAACTTTTTATTTTTTTCTCAATTTTATGATAGAATTATTAATTGCTATAATTTAGTTTTTTGAAATTTTAATTTATTAAAAATTGATTTTTATAAAAAGTTTGATAGAAATAATAAAAAAGTTCAGGTGATATTAGAAAATTAAAATTTAATAATCTTAATTTGCACTAATCATGACGCACATTCATTAATTTAATACAATTTGATATATAAAGTACTGTTAAGAATCAAATTATTCATTGATTGTACTTTTTGTATGTTTCTGATTAAAAAGTTATATTATTATAGGTTGTAGTTTTAAATATTTATATTAATACTTAAAAATTAGTATGACATAATTAAATATCGTGTAGCACATTTATTATGAATTTGTTGCTATGATTTATAATTTATGTAGAAAAAATAAAGACAGTGTGATATTGCATATTGGTTGAAGATTATTAGAAAAATTTGAGTTATGAATGATTATTTGAAATAAAAGCATTATAGGATGGAATAAAAATGGATCCTTGAATTTATTCTGCTACGGATAATGGTCTATCTCCAAAAGAGGCTACGACCTTATGGGCCTCTTGGCGTTATCCATACATAAATTATACTCACACCGTAGGCCACTTAATTCATCATCTGCACCGCATACACCCAATAATTATCTCTCTCTCTCTCTCTCTCTCTCTCGCTACCGTTGAAAAAAGACAAAATAGAAAAAAGAATCCCAAACTTCTCTACTATACAGCAGAACTCACATGCATCACTTCCCAAAACGCAAAACAACAATCCAACTTTTGTCAACCAATCTGACGGTGTGGAGTTATTCCCACCGAAATCATCATCGTCGTCGTCACCATTTAATGGGTCCTACACCGATCTTCTCTCCACGTGTCCACCATAAATAGGACGGTGGATGACCCCCATGATCCTCATAATTTCTAACCTTCACCCTAATCTGGTAGTTTACTGTTGCATACCCCACACCGGCTACATTTAATTAGTGATATAATAAAACAATCCGGGTTAACCCGACCCGGCATATAGGTCGTAACCCGGTCAAGCATATCCTGCATCGGAAACCCAACTCCTTCCCCTCTGTCGCGAACCTGGAACTCCACCCAATCATCTTCCTCCACGTGGAGAAACCCTGTTGGTGAAAACTCTGGAATCCAATGACACTTTTTAGTATAAAGCGCCCAAGTTTGCTGTGCCCTTTCTCTCCCCACCACCTTCCTCAATCTTTCAACAGGAAAAAAAATGGCGCGAAAATCGCTCTTTCTCTCACGGATTATTCCGGCGATTCGCGTCCTTTTCCTCTTCCTGCTCATTTCTCCGCGTCCAATAAGCGCTGGCCACGATTACGTCGACGCCCTCCGTAAGTGCATTCTCTTTTTTGAAGGCCAGCGCTCCGGTAAGCTCCCTCCTGATCAACGCGTTCGATGGCGCCGCGACTCCGCATTGCACGATGGATCCACCTCTGGTGTATGGATTCCACCTCCATTTTGCCACATTTTACAATTAAATGCTGTTAAGCGTTTCTTATCTTCTTTCTCTGAATTCCAGGTCGACTTAACGGGTGGTTACTACGACGCTGGAGACAACGTCAAGTTCGGGTTCCCGATGGCATTTACAACGACTTTGCTGTCGTGGAGCATCATCGACTTCGGGAGGAACATGGGGCCAGAGCTGAAGAACGCCGTCAAGGCAGTCAAGTGGGCGACGGATTACTTACTGAAGGCGACAGCGGCGCCCGACGTTGTATTCGTCCAGGTTGGCGATGCTTACTCGGACCACAACTGCTGGGAGAGGCCAGAGGACATGGACACACTTCGCACGGTCTACAAGATCGACCGGGCCCATCCAGGATCCGACGTGGCAGGCGAAACCGCTGCTGCATTGGCCGCCGCGTCCATTGTGTTCAGGTCACGTGACCCTGCTTACTCCAGACTTCTCCTCAGCCGAGCCGTTAGGGTACGTTCCTCTTATTACTCCACTATTATTTTACCACTCTTTCTCTTTTATTTTGTCGTTATTTCTCTGGGTAAATTTTCTTTGCTGCTCCTGAAAGGCTGATTCAATCTATGATTCAAGATTTTCTTTTTCTACCTCGGTTCACGAGTAGTTACCGTGGCCGCGTAGCAGGAATTTTGAACCATACTATATATATATATATGCATAAATATTATATAGGTCCTAGTTTTTCTGAAAGGTCGCTTTTCTTAAATTTTGTTTTTGTTTATTTAATATTTTTATTTCAATAAAAACTTAAAATTAATGAATCATAGTTGTAAGGATTGAGTAAATATACAGTGCGTATTTGTTAAAGGTTATGTTTAAAATATCGCGAGAAAATGACCGTTGCAAGAGACGGTTATGGTGTAGGTTTTCGAGTTTGCTGACAGGCACCGGGGAGCGTACAGTGGAAGCTTGTACCACGCGGTTTGTCCCTTTTACTGCGACGTCAACGGTTATCAGGTGAGAATTCTCAGCCATTAGATCGGCGCAAAAGTAGATTTTAACTTTTAATTTGACCGTTGATGACCTGAACTGTGTCTTACAGGACGAGTTGCTGTGGGGAGCCGCGTGGCTGCATAAGGCCTCGAGGAGGCGCCAATACCGAGAATACATAGTTAAAAACGAGGTCGTTTTGAGAGCTGGGGATACCATCAACGAGTTTGGTTGGGATAATAAGCATGCTGGGATTAATATCCTCATTTCCAAGGTGATTCCCTCTGATTGACTAATTTAAATCCTCTCATAATAATAATAGTAATTTATGTATATCACTTGAAATTTTTGGCTACGAGTATATATATATATATATACGTTCCTTTGCTTATTGGATGCTTCAACTTTGTGGGTTTGTCTTGATTAAGTATTGTTGCTCTTCTTGTTCCGTGCCGTTGTCATTGTACGTGGCGTCACTTTACAAAATCACAAGTGTCTGCAAATCACGTGATGTAGCATATATTTTCTTGTGGGGTTAACAGTTGTGGGTCCAAACCTTTTTTGGACCCATCTGGCCTCTTTTAGACTTTTGATCAACTGAACCAGCTTAAAGGTGTGAGCTGATACGCATTTCTACAGTTCTTTTATAGAAAGCATTTCTACATATAACTTGATATTAGTATAATGAGGGGTGAGATATTGAGGCTAAAAGTGATGGATACAGAAATTTTAAACAATTTTTTGTGGAGTCAGGAATTGTGGGTCTGCATATGATGTTGGACCCTAGTTTTTAGATCAAACGGATAAATAGTTTATAAAGTTTGTCAACAATCAAATAAATTAGTCAAGGATAAGAGAGAAGAAAAGTTATTACGAACCTGATGATTGCACATGATGTATGGCATAGAATTTGGCTTTCACGTGACTATCTGGACATTCTCTTTTTTAAGTTAAAAATAAATTGTCATGCATTGGGAGTTTAACATGCCAAGAGATAAGGGAACCTATTTCTTTGCAAGAAATAAGGAAAGAGTTTACATTGTATGATATTTCTAAGACGGGCAATACTGTCAGAGCAACTATGTCATGGGTAAGTGGGATTTTAGAGGCTGTGTCTTGTCCCCTCAATCAAATAAAATATGAAATGAAGTGCCGAAGTGAGGTGGCCTATTGTATATTATTCAAGGTTTAGTTATATATATATTTGTGATTTTCTGAACCGGTTCAGGTGGGTCCTCATTCAGTGACTCTCTGCTGCATGCATGTGCTTAAAGGCTGGAGAAGATGGCTCCTCCCATACTGAGTCATTGTCTTCCCGCGTTAACTTTTCCCCAAAGTGATTGTGACTTATAGATTGTTAAGGCCTTTTCAAGTTTGGACCGGATCAGAGTGGTTGCTGATAAATGCACATGTAGCCAGTAGCATTTAGTATTAAAGTCACACATAATAATACACCCTCAAATTTAATGAATCTGTTAGGTGGTTTATGTCATTTGCACTAAGCATTTCCCCTTTTTCACTACAAGTTACATAATGCATTCAATATGATCCTTATAATTAATTTTTTGTTTATCTAAGTGTTGGACAGGGGTGTGTATTATGTTTATAGATGACATATGGAATACAACATTGAAGGTAGCTATTGACAAAAATAAGGAGTAATAAATATTTATAAGAAGCTATTTTTATTGACAGGAAGTGCTGATGGGTAAAGCAGAATACTTCGAGTCTTTCAAGCAAAACGCAGATGGGTTTATCTGTTCTATATTGCCCGGAATATCTCATCCTCAGGTTCAGTATTCTCCAGGTATTGACTGTTCATGCACACACACACATATATATATATAATACACATAATATGTGTCTGTATCATTCGAAGCACAACACAATAATTAGCAAAGCTTTATTTAACAAGATGCTATACCATATATACCTATAGCTAGTTGTTGATCAGAGGCACGTGATTAGGTTTGTCATGCATTTAACACCCCAAGGTGAGAACAGTATTGATACACCGACGAACTGTTGATTCGCGTGTGGTTTGCACGTGTTTCTGTGTTTGCTTCATTAAAAAACATAAAAAAGTAAATTGCCAATTATAACAATAATTATGCTGCTATTTTTTTCTTCTTTTTATCATTACCAACTTGTAAAAATTTCTCGTCTCCTTGTTTATTCGTTTCTTTCCTGTAACCCCGCAGGTGGGTTGATCTACAAGGCTGGAGGCAGTAACATGCAGCATGTAACCTCTCTGTCTTTCCTACTTCTGGCTTATTCTAATTATCTAAGCCACGCCAATAAGGTTGTGCCATGTGGCGAGACTTCTGCCTCCCCTGCTCTCCTCAAGACGCTGGCCAAGCGTCAGGTAAAATTATTTTACACCTCTTCTGGCCTACTTTTTATGAAACATACTCCGTTACATAATACTCCATGTCGTTTAACACTCATTTAATAATCAAATTCAAATTCTATAAAACTAACAATTTAATCGAACCAAACAAATATTTACATAATTTAATCAAAAAAATGATAGAAGAATTTTCTAAAATAATGAATATGACCACCCACTATGAAATTGGAATACTGCATTTAAAATTTCATCCTCATATGGTATTATTATTTATTCTTTTTCTAATTAAACTAAAAAAAAAAAATCTATTAATAGATTTTATAATATTTGTAAATTTTATACAAACATAAATTCTTAAACCTGCTGCTCAGGTATGAACAACTATACTATAAAACTGATTTAGAGTTGTTTGGGCACTGGCCCCTCACTCAAATATTTGAATTATGTGCACAATATTTAAATCAAACGATTCTGCGGCTGCATTTGTCTGTTACGAATATGGTATATGTATGTACATTCATAATTGTTTGACATTAGACTGCTTTGTTTTGTTCGATCGTGTTTGTATGTAAATGAATACACACACACACACACATATGTATACATGTGATGGTGGCCCACGTATTGAATGAATGGCTTGATCTTCAAGGCGTCACATGTGATTAGTGGTGTTATCGGAATAAAAACAAAAAGAAAAAAGAGGATAATATTGTTGTGGCTCCAACCAGGTGGACTACATCCTAGGAGACAACCCGATGAGAATGTCGTACATGGTTGGATACGGTGCACGCTACCCGCAGAGGATCCATCATAGGGCGAGCTCGTTGCCATCAGTTGCGGCTCATCCAAGGAGCATCGGGTGCAAAGCCGGGTCACGTTATTTTCTGAGCCCAAATCCTAACCCAAATGTTCTGGTTGGTGCGGTAGTGGGTGGACCCAACGTGTCGGATGCTTTTCCAGACTCAAGGCCCTTGTTTCAACAGTCTGAGCCCACAACGTACATCAACGCACCTTTGGTGGGCCTGCTGGCCCATTTTTCAGCCCATTCCTGAAATGAAAGTGTAAAGGATGATGTTAGTGGTGTGCTAAAATGGTCACCCTGCCTTAATATTATTAAAGATTTAAAATTGTTCCTAATCAAGAAAATTATGTTCAATTGGTATTATTCAAGGGTTTTTTTACTTCAGTAGTTATTTTCTTAGCTTTCAAATGTAAAATTATCCCTGAATCTATATATAATATTTGTCTTATGTTACATCAGATCCAACAAAATATACCAATGAATCTCGCACTAAATTTTTACTGGTTTCACTAGATAAATGTTGGGTACAAAAACCAACTTTCTCAATAAGTAAATTTGGTAAACTTTACCAAACTTCCATAACCTTGAGACGAAAAAGTTACAAAAACCAGATGATATGGAAACCGATTCAATATCATTCTAATTTTTTTTTTTGAATACAAGGAGTGAACAGAACACACAAGGTGAATTTACAAAATACATCCATAAACTAAGAAACCTCAATAATATCTTCTTTCATGATGCTAATGAGCTCCGCCGGGAAGTGATACTGGTAATACAAGCCTAGAGGCCAAACAGAGGCTTAGTTAGCTAAAAAATTGGAACAATGATTCTCCTTTTAATAGACATGTCGAATATGAACATTCTAATTTTTTCGTAACCAAGTATTCAATGTCAGAATAAAGTTGAAGTTAACATTAATAAGAATAGTTTCATTGTTAAGGATTCTTTTTAAGATTTGGACTGCAAAAGCGCTATCGATCTCTAAGACAACGTGGCGCGCACTCAGGTTCCAAGCAAGTTTCAAGCCGTCCAGTCCCCAAGAGTTCCGCTTCTTGTTGTCATCGTAAACTTTCCATAATTTTGTTTTCATTTTCAACTGCTTTCTGCATCAGTTAAACGACATAGTTTCAGTCTGTGCTTCACGGACTCAGTCAAAACATTGGGCTTCAAAAACTGACTTCTGTTTTTTTTTTTTTTAAAAATGAAATGGGCTTGGAGGCTTATGAGAAAAATACTGGGCTAGATTGTAAAAAAAGGTAATGTACAAACAAGATAAAAGTGCCTGTAGTGGGCTGCTTGTGACTTAAGAATTATTACATACCTTTGTGGATCATGAATGCATGTGGGTCTATTGGGCTGGACTGTAATAAACTACACGAGCATTGTAACCTAAATTAAGCACCGAACCTCCATTTATTATATAATTTCTCTTAAATTTGATTAAATCACAAATAAAAAAATCCTGTACTTCTTTTTATTTTTAATTAATTAATTTTTAATTTATGCATGACAAAATTAGGATATGCTAGCGGAAAAGCAAGATGGTTTTGGATCTTGAAGGCCCTATTATAGTGAAAGGGGATATATATATATATGAATATGACAATTGTAATTTTTTGAGCTGTTATTATGAAATTATTATTTTATTCGTTAAATAAATAAACCTGTTTACGGTAGGCATTTCTCAGAAGTTATTTAACACCTTCCAAGTTTTTTAAGAATTTAATTGCGTGTGATGCTAATTCATCAACATTGGCGGCTCTCGACTTGTAAACGTTGACTTTGAACCTTTCCTCTTGTTATTATCCATTCTTAGACTGCTCGTTTTTTTATAACACACACTATAAGTATGCAACCAGATCAAAATATCAAACACCATACATTTGCAAAACACTTTGTGCTACCCAAAACGGTGAGTTTCTTTTCTTAGATTTATCAAACAAAATTTTACGAGCATGCAATCTTCAAATCCAAATGCTCACGGCAAGTCGGTTCAGCACGTAACCCAGCAAGAATGGTCAACTGGCTTCTGCGATTGCTGCTCCGACGTCCCAAACTGTCAGTAATTTTAATTTCATTTCTTTGTATCTGCTTCTTTGGTTATTAAAATCTAATTAGTATGTTATTTGTTTACTTTAGGTTGCCTTACGTGCTGGTGCCCGTGTGTTACGTTTGGACGAATAGCTGAAATCGTCGATCGAGGATCAACATGTGAGTAAAGTAATTAAATTTTAATAATGAGTTTTAATTTTGTTTAACAATTAATTAACATGCAGCATGCGGAGCAAGTGGAGCTCTATATGTAATACTAAGTGCCTTGACGGGGTGTGGATGCTTGTATTCTTACTGCTATCGTACCAAGATGAGAGAGCAGTATAATATTGAAGGAAATGATTGTCAAGATTGTTTGGCTCATTTCTTTTGCGAGTTATGTGCTCTCACCCAACAGTATCGTGAACTTCAGAATCGAGGATATAACATGATACTCGGTAATTAATTCATTAAACATTTGTTACTTGAAGTTAATTATTCAATCGTGTCTGATTTGTTTTTCCTTCTTTAAAAGGATGGAACGGAAATGCGGAGCAACAGGGTCGTGGGGTGCCAATGACTAGGCCTCCGGCGGTGGAAGGTGGCATGACCAAATAAATATGAATCAATTCAGATTTTGAACTTAAATTGTGTTGTTGAAGTTAATCTTCTGGAATTTCTGTTTGTTTGTTTGTTTTTTTTAATTATCAGATTCTTACGTTGTTGAAATTAATCTTATGGAATTCCTATTTGTTTAATTTTAAAATTTTTCAGTGTTGTCGAAGATATTTATCTTCTTCTACAAAATAAGAGTTTGTAAGATTAAAATTGAAGTTTGAGAATGAGATTTGATAATAAAATCATAGTTCGAGTGTTACCATATTACGCTTAATTCAGTCAATTATGCATACAAATATTTGATAGTATATTAAGATTTTTATTTTTTATTTAATTTATCTTCGTATAATTCTTGGAATTATTAGTGAGCCCACTCCCATCACGTCACCAAGAAGCCTTCCCAATTGAATTATATTTTGTGAAATAATTAAATAATATTAAAATAACAAAAAACATAATAATTAATTATTCTTAATTAAATAAATATGAACTTAATTATTAGGTGCGAGCACCCACAAACTTATCAATCTTCTTTTTATTTTCTCTTAACAAATTTGCAGTTCATTCAATCTTTTTTTTTTTTACATTCAAAACTATATATAAGTAAATAATTTTTGTTATAGATGGATAATAATTTATTCTTTGGATAGTTAGTTATAGGTTGAAAGATGTTCATTTTTGTGTTGTAAAGGGTAAAAACATTTTCAAAATAATTTTTCAGCAAAAATAAATTACATTTGATGAAATAACAGTAAAAAAGTAATTTCAAACTTAAAAGTATAATTTATTTTATTTTTTTAGAAATGATTGTAAAACTACCATAATTAAGATAAAAATCTAGTGGTGAATTTATTTTAATAAATAAATATTATTTTAAAATGTTTTAATCAGATATAATTGGTTGAAATGACCGAAATGATCCAAATCCGTGAATTAAGTCTGACAGAAAAAAATAAAAAGGCAACACATTTAAAGAGGTTGTACGTATGTATATATCTGTATTCCACTAAAAAGGAATTGTTAAGGTGTAATTGTGGTATATGTATATAGGTATTTTAGGGGAAGTATAAGTATCTTGTTTTTAATCTTTGAACTTTCTAAATTTTTTTTTTCCCATTCTCTAAACCCTAGGAATTTTCTTTCGTTGCCACTCCTCTTCACTATTTAAATATTTTTTTTTTTACCAATTATCCTTTGTTGTTTTACTTTCCTCTTACATATGTTTGCAATACTTAATGATGTGAAGAGGTAAAAGAGGAATTCAAGATTAAGAAGCTGTTTGAATAATGATTCAGTAAGGATGACATGATTTTTTTATAATTTTTTTTTGTTTGTTTGTATTTCTAAATACATAATACAATTTTTTACTGGTTAAATTATGATTCTCAAAATTATAATTTTTTATTTTATTTTTTCAAACCACCGATTTGGTAATTTTAGGATTGTTTGATAATTTTTTTTCCTTTATATTCTTAATATTTTTTATTATTTATAAAATTATCTTTCATTTTAAATCATTTTACCCAACACTTTTCACTCTTCTTCTTTTTTTTCTTATTCTCTAGGGTTTTTTTTTTCTTCTTCTTTTACCCGACAATGATTTAAGAAGAGCTGCACACTTCTTCTTCTTCTTATTTTATTGTGCATATATATATAATTATATATATATATTTTTGTATATAAACATGTATTTATATATTCAATTAAACTCATGTAATTATATTTTTAATTATACACAATAAAATTAATATAATTAAATATATTATATAATATATTTAATTATATTAATTTTATTGTGTATATATATTTATATATTTAATTATACATATATACATAAATTTATATATTTAATTATATATAAATACATGTATATAATTTTTTAATTATAAATATACATATATGTAATATTTTAATTATATATATATATTATATGTATATATTTAATTATATCTATATTTAACACTATATATTTTTCTAATTTTTTCTTTTTTATTTTTTATTTATTACTATATACAATAAAATAGAGACAAAATAGACAAATTGCTCAAATATATAACCATATTATACTATCAATACAAACAAAAACAGGTGCCACTACCAGACATTAATAGATAATCATCTAAACATAGTTAAATGTGAACATTAATAAACCTTACACATACTATACTATACCCAACATTAATGAACCATCATGTAAATCATCCAATCAAGCTCTAAGGCGAAATGCAAGTAACTTCTTTTATAGTATCATAACACATAATGGATAGGGAACATCCATATCAAACAAAGGCTCAATCAAATACATTAGTTTTAGGTACGATCATTTTAAATCCTTTAATTTAAGTAGTTCATAATACATCTGAGTGAACGAGAGATCTGGTACGATTCTAATCACTTAATTTCTTAAAACAACTAACTATTAGACATGGTGAGGTTAAATAAAAGAATGTTGAGAGTAAAAAAAAAATAAGTTTTATAGATTGAACCCTAAGTGAACCAACAAATCCTTCAGATCCCTTAATGGAACATTGGCTATGATTTAATGACATTGTAATCACTTGTATCCAAAACTCATTGTTTGTTGATATAAAGCGTAGCACAGTTTATGCAGATACAATGCATCAATTATGGCTTGCGTTAAAGAAAAGACATGTGCAGCAGATGCATGAAGTAATTATGAGGTAAAGCAAGTGATCACAAACCTCATGTACAATTAAGATCCTTCAAGTATTTACTTTTTAAAATTAAAGAGTTTGTTTGATGAATTAATGACTTATGAATTAATACTGTGACATCCCAAGTGTTAATTAAGGCAAATGAGTGTTAGATACAGATTCAGAATAACAAGTGCATGATAAAAATTTTACAACAGAATCAAACCTTAACAAATTCCTTACAAATATATATAGTATTCCAAATATATACATAAACTGAGGCCAGAAGTGGCTACAAAATACAAAACATAAGGGTCACTTCTTTCACTATGCTGCTGGAATACATCAGAGTGCAGGAATAATCATGCACTCTGTAATACCTAGACCCGAAATTTGACATGAGATTAATTTTAACATTAAAAAAATGTATAAAAATCTATTTTTGAATTAACAAATTTTAATTTAATGTGAAATTATGGAAAAAATAGGTTGAGTATGAAATTGAAAATAATTTTGGAAAAAAAAAGGGTGAAAATTTAGGTTCGAATGGTGTTTTTAAAATAAAAATAAGAAACTAGGGGTTAGAACGCAATCAAAATTTTTTTTACCATGTAGGACCGCTTAGTCAGAAGTCTCGACGAACTAGAGCGCACCGCGTGGCAAGGCATGCTGACTCGGCGCCATGTGGGAGGCCATGCTGATGATCTGCGTGTCCCGCAATCGGATGACCTGGAAGCATTTCCGCAGGTGTGGACAGTTTGGATCTGTTCCCTCCTCAGGTCCGATCAGATGGTCACGATTAAATGCAATGAATGATATAGATTCTTTCACTCTTTAAACACGATTGGATGGTCGAGATCAAATCGCGATAAACAGTCCAGATTCATTTTTTCTTTAAGTACGATCGGATGGACGAGATAAAACGCGATAAACGGTCCAGATTAATGCAAGACGAGTATAAATATTTTGCATCACACTAAACCCAAACTCTAGCCACCAGCCTCTTACCAGAGAAGAAGAATCAGTCGCAGGAGAAGGGAGCCGACCACCGTCCGTCGCCACGCTAGAACCACATTCGACCGCCAAAAAAGGTAAAAATTCTCTCATCCGCTTGAAATTTGATTTTGAGCACCCCCCATGGTCAAATTGGAGCAAAAAGAACGGCTGGAGAGCCGAAAACTGCAGGCAAAATCCGCAACCTCCTCCGATGAGCCCCTTTCCGTTTTCTATTTCGTGTGATTTTTTTATTTTTGTGTTCACCGTTCTATTTTTTACAGGTTGATTGAAAAAAAATGCCCAGCCATGAAGGTGAGCCTCATAGCCGCCGCACCAAAAAATTCTACCATTGGTAAGTTTTCATTTTTTGACATTTTTCGGCCAACCAAGGTCCCCTAACGTTGTTTTTCGCAAGGATGGGTATAAACTCGATCAAAACTGGCCAAAACTTACCCAAAACGGCCATATTGAGCCAAACTACCGCCGCGGGTGGGAGTGCCATCGCCAGAGCACGGCGCTGCCGCTGTGCCGAAACCCCAAAATTTGGCTAAAAAGGATTCTTAACACAAAATTTCCATTTTTAGAGTATTTTCATATACGTGAAGTATAACGGCCCCGAAAATTTAAAAAGAAATGCATATAATAATTTGAGTGCAGAAGCAAAACAAGGTTAAGGTTAACATTCCTTACATGATAATTTAAAAGTACTAAACAAATATTACGGAATAATTTCTCTGAAAAAAATACGAGAAACAGAAAAAATAAAGGAAACTATAAAGTATCTAGCATCTATTCGCAGCCTTCTTGCAGATCGGGCTCGGGAACTAGGTTTTCTTGATCTGAAATAGTTAAATAAAGAGTGAGCTACACTAGCCCAGTAAGGACATCATACTATATCATCAGTACAGAAGTAAAGGTTGGTAGAAAACCAAAAATAACCAATGGAGTACTAAATTTAAACCAATACATTCATTAAAAGTAAAACCATTTACCCTTTTTCTTACCATTGGAGAATATGTGAAAATAACCTATAAAGACAATAACATCATACAGATCATAACTCACACACAGTCAGTAACATAGAACATATCATAAATTCATATTCATTAACAATAACTAATCATCACCGTTTCTCGTTTCACCAGCCTACTAGTATCTATAGGGATCCATAGGGGTGTCCCCGCTACACGTGTTTCCCTTAACAATCTTAATTCCAGGGCCGGCCCCATACCCGGTCCGGTATGAGCACCAAGACATTAAACCTCAATACCCCGTTCGATATGAGGGTGAAGCGGGTTGTCCCCATACCCCGTCTAGTATGAGTGCCAAATGACTAAATCTCTATACATCGTCCGGTATGAGACTACATTCATGGTAGGGTTCCAGTCTCCATACCCCATCCGGTATGAGACAACGTTCACGGTAGGGTTCTTTATGAACCCGATCCGTCCACCATCTCCCAGGATATCTAGTAAGGCTGTCACCTTATTAGTTTATTAGATCACATTCCTTTCCTTTTTCTCCTTAATCTCCATTATCAAATTAAACACAATCACATAAACAATGAACATGCACCCGGTAATACAATCATATCTTAAATCCTAAAATCACACAATAGTCAAGTAAGACAGTAATACGTGCATTTAAAACTCTAAACCAGATACCATCACGCCTTTAAACTGTAAAATAAATCAATAGGAATCAACAGAGAACAATGTCCGATTTGAGCTCCATTAACAATCCGTAATTCATTATGCACATCTATTTAATTTGTACAAAAGACCGTATTATTATTTATTTAGACTTTAAATCTATGATAGGAAATAGGGTGAGGGGTCCTTATCTGATTCGACACCAAAAACTAAATGGTTACTGCGCCTACGGGCTGTCTCTAGGTTCCCTAAATTTTTCTTCATGAACTAAAACGTGCTTACAGTACCTACAAATGTCCCAAATAAACTCACGTTCATTTATCTCACATGCTTTTATACCAAATTTGAATGGATTACCTAAAAGAGACATTTTTCAAAACATCCCGCGACGATGTTGCTGACTTTTGGCGATGTTTTTCGGCCAATTAGCCGGTTCTTTCACTCTGATTTAGCCATAGGTGTGTTTAAAATTAAATTTCGTGCAAGAGGGAAAATTTTTACCTCGTTTGGCGGTCGAAAATTGCTCCGGTGCGGTGGCAGTCAGCCACCCCAGCGGCTAAGGTTAGTGTTTGGGTGCGATCGCTTTTAATCTGGACCGTTCGATCGCAATTAAATAGGGAGTGAATCTTTACCTTTCATCGTGATTCAATCTGGGCCGTCCGTGCGTACGGAAACGAATCTCAGCCGTTCGATCGCGCGCACGCGGATTACCGACGTGGCTCCTCCCACGTGGCCTCCCGCGTCAGCGCCTCTGCCACCTGGCGCGTCCTGGTTGGTCGGGGCTGCAGACCAAGCATCTGATGTGGCTTAAATTTTTTAAATTACGTTTTGACCATCAGTTTCTGATTTCTCTTTCAAAAATACCCCCAGAACCTAAATTTTCACTCATTTTTTCCAAAATTATTTTCAATTAAATCCTTAACAAATTTTTCACCCTTATTATTATTATTATTATTTTTCTTTAAATCAAATTAAAATAAAATAAAATAAATTAAATTAAATTAATAAATAATTATATTTATAAAAAAAAATAAAATAAAAATAAATAAATGTTGGGTGTTACATGAATCGTGGTTTTATTTCTGTAGAAAAATTCAGAAAATTCGGAGACCACTAGTAAGTACAGTAAAAAGTTCGGTATTTCGAATACCGATTTAGGTAAGAATCCCTTACCTTATTCTCTGTTATAGAATTGAAGGTTAATAATTGATAATATGGTATTTTGTGTAATTTAAAAAACTTTAAGAATAATTACAGGTTATTAATGGAGCTGGAACTGGTTATTTCTTTATTTGTCATGTTTAATTGATAAATTTACAGCTTTAAATACATGATGATATACTGAAATAGTTAAATGATTCAGTTGTGCTTTTTTGATATATATATTGCTTGTCTTGTGTGATTTACAGTTGATTTGTGAAATCGGAAATTAATAGACGAACGAAAAATTATTTTTTCATGTGAATTAATGAATAATAGCCTTATTGGATATCCAAGGATATGGTAGACAAATCGTGTACATAGGGACCCATACCGTAAACGTTGCATCATACCAGAAGGGGTATCGAGGAATTGTATTTTTTGTGCTTATATCGGATGGGGTATGGGACAACCCGATTCACTATCATACCGGATAGGGTATTGAGAGATGATATTTTTTGCACTCATACCGAACGGGGTATGGGAACATCAATGTTGGATAATGGTTCATGTGTAGTGGAACATCCTTATAGGCCCCGAGGGATACTAGTAGGTAAATAAAAAAGAAAAATTATTGTTGTTGCTCACTTGAATACGAGATTAGAATGTTATTTGAGTTATTGTCTCTAT
>NW_019014690.1:2996699-3024586 GCF_000150535.2 Carica papaya | reverse complement strand
TGTTTTGACCCTAGTTTTTGATTTTTTTTTTATAAAAAATAAATTTAGAACCTAAATTTTCACTCTTTTTTTGAAAATTATTTCAAGTTCATCATTCACCTAATTTTCTTTATTTTTACATTAAATTAAAATTAAAAAATTAAAAAATTATATTTATAAAGTAATTTTAAATTATATTAAATTTAATTTGGGTATTACACCTCTATTTGGGCATAACAGTTGTTATTCTTGAGCTCTCATTATAAAATTGAAATTTTATTCATATAAATAAATTTTAATATATTAAATGCGAAATAAATAAATAAAAACAAAATAAATAAATCAGTTTTCAGTGGGCTTAAGGTATTTATGACGCATTAATTAACACCTCTAACTTTTTAGATATTTAATTCAGCAATTTGAAACCCATCACTTAGTCATCGCATTATCAAAAAGAAGAAGGAAAAAAAAAAAAAAAAAAAAAAAAATTGTCTCATCCTACTACATTAAGAAAGGCGGCCTTGGACTTGTAAATGGTGTATTTTTCCATTTTCTCTTGCTATTATCCGATCTTAGATTATTATTTTTAATTCAGAAAAAAACAAATTCTAATAATAATATCTTCCACACACTATAAATATGCGTCCAGATCGAGAGACCAAACACCACACATATACAAAACGCTTTGTGTTATCCAAAACGGTGAGTTTCTTTTGTTAGATTTACTCTATGAGCATGCAGTCTTCAAATCCAAATGCTCATGGCAAGTCGGGTCAGCCTGGAACCGAGCAAGAATGGTCAACTGGCTTCTGCGATTGCTGCTCCGACGTCCCAAACTGTCAGTAATTCTAATTTTATTGTTTCTTAAATGTTTTCTCAGATTAGTTACTAAAAATCTATGTTAAAAATTATTATTATTATTATTTTTTTACCCTTTAGGTTGCCTTACGTGCTGGTGCCCGTGTATTACGTTTGGACGAATAGCTGAAATCGTCGATCGAGGATCAACATGTAAGTAAAGTAAATTAATTATTAATAATGATTTTTAATTTTGTCTAACAATTGATTGACATGCACAGCTTGCGGAACCACTGGAGCTCTATATATTATAATCGGTGTTTTGACGGGGTGTGCATGCTTGTATTCTTGCTGCTATCGTACCAAGTTGAGAGAGCAGTATAAGATTAAAGGAAATGATTGTCAAGATTGTTTGGCTCATTTCTTTTGCGAGTTATGTGCTCTCACCCAACAGTATCGTGAACTTCAAAATCGAGGATATAACATGTCAATTGGTAATTAATTAATTCATTAATCCTTTATTTTTAATAATTGGAAGTAATTAATTTATTGCTTTTAAGTACTATTCTAATTTAATTTTCTTCTTGAAAAAAAAGGGTGGAACGCAAATGTGGAGCAACAGAGTCGTGGGGTGGCAATGACTAGGCCCCCGGTGGTGGAAGGTGGAATGACCAAATAAATACGGATTAATTGCCTAGTAGAATTTCTGTTTGTTTCTTTTAATTTTAAGATTTTTGTGTTGTTGAATTTATGTTATTGAAAATATTGCCTTCTTCTGTGAAAATAAAGGTCTGTAAGATGAAATTTGAATGAGATTTGATTAATAAATAATTTCTCAAGTGCTCCATTATTATGTTAATTCAGCCAATATATGCATTAAATTTTTTATTTTCTATTTAATTTGTGTCCGTACACTTGTTTATTGGATGCTTGCCAGCGATAAATTAAATTTATATTGTAATGCTGGTGATTTTTTGTTATTATAAATAATATCATTGTAATATTTAATAATAATAACAGATGCACAAACTATAAATAAAAATTAATACTTATCATCCCTACGTTTGAGTGATATTGTGATCTCCGCACTCAATTAATTAATTAATATAATAATTATCTATATAATTTTATAATTTAAATAAAACATTAAAGAATGTTTGTTAAATAGAAAAAAAAAAAAATTAGTATTAGAACAAAATTATACGAGTCCAAAATTTATTTAATTTTAAAAATTGACCTTTCAAAACTTTTTCATAAATTTTCAATTTTTTATCTGAATACTTTTACGTTGACTTGTTGACTGGACGTTTGAAGTCTTTAAAATCTTGTCGCTTATCGTTGTCCCACTCGGCGTGTCTGGATGGGAGGCGTTATAGGGTGTTCCCACTCCCATCACATCACCCATAAGCTCATCGGTCAACATCCCTCTTTCTTTCTTCATGTTAGTGGTAAAATATTAAAATTTATTTACATTTAAAAATAAATTATAAAATATCAATAGAATTTAATATTTAAAATCTGAATATATCTTTAATAAATTTAGTGATGATAATTTTAAAAAATTTAGAACAATTTCCCAAAAACATATGACACATACTTATGTATTTATGTATATTAAACTAAAATTATTTTCTTTTTTCTTCCTTTAATTACAAAATTCTTTAGCACACTGGAACCAAAAACTGCAGCTAATAATCCACTAAAAGATGAGAAGAAGAAGAAGAAGAATCCGACTGAAGTAGTAAACTACCAAATTCTGAGCTTTGGGAATTAAGAAAAAAAAAATTAGTGATTGGGAGGATAAGCGGCTGACGTGTCATATTTTTATTGGTGCAAGGATTGGCTCAGCTTTCCCAATCAACTTTCGAAACGGCAATGGATCTTCCTTGCAGTTACGAAGAAAGTGAATAGTACGCGCCTTGACTTTTCCAATCATGGCTGCCCTTGACTCGGTAAACTGCGCTTCGTTCACTGTCACTGATATTTTACACTCCATTTCTCCAATAATCTCCACGAACTTTCTCATCATCATCTTCTTCTTTTTCTTTTTTTCTCTTTGTCTTCATCTTCAACTTAAGACCATCTCTTATAAACAACAAATACATACATGCAAGTAAAGATAGATATAGAGATATTATTATTATAAATCTTGTTTTCTTCTGTAAATCAACAAAAATACAGGCGCGCAGTCACGAGAAGTTCATGGCGGCCCGTCCTCTTGCTTCCTCACCTCTTTTTTCTGAATCCACCGACACTAACACCACCGCAACCAATGGTTTTCCAGTGAACTCCACAAGTTCATACTACGGTGCTCCTGATGTTAAACGACAACCAGCCGTCCTTCCTGCCAGGCCCAAAATTAGGCGTCCATGGTCAACGGGTCTCTGCGACTGCTTCTCCGACTGTCGAAACTGTAAGTGGAAGCTAAAAAAAGAAACCTATATCACTATATTCCAATTCGCAAGCTCGATCTTGCAATTAGTTTACGATTAACGCTTCTTGGCAGGCTGCATAACATGTTGGTGCCCATGTATCACTTTTGGCCAGATCGCGGAGATTATAGACAAGGGATCATCGTGTAAGTAACTTGAAATAACATTATAAACATAACATGATCTGTAAATTGAAAAAGGAAAATCTTTTATATCGGAATTGATGATTCAAGGTGGGTTTTGCAGCATGTGGTGTAAACGGAGCATTATACACGTTAATTGCATGCGTGGTTGGATGTGCTTCCTGCTATTCATGTTTCTATCGGACAAAAATGAGGCAGCAGTACATGTTGAAGGAGAGCCCATGTGGCGATTGTTGTGTTCATTGTTGCTGTGAGTACTGTGCTCTCTGCCAAGAGTATCGTGAGCTCAAGAACCGTGGATATGACATGTCTATAGGTATATATATTTATCTTCATGTATGACACTAGTTTCAGTTTTCTACTTTCTGGGTTTCTTTTTGGGAGGGATTAAGTTTCTTTTGGGTTATGGTGATTATTTAATTTGTTGTCTGATATTAGTTGTTAATTGACCCTTAATTAAGGGTGGCATGGAAACATGGAGAAACAGAGTAGGGAGGTGGAAATGAATGGTTCTGTGGCACCGGTGGTAGAGGAAGGCATGAGCAGATAAAGCAGAATTTGCAACAGTACCTCAATTTCTGTACTAGGGGTCATTAAGATGTATATATGTATATGTATATGTACATATATGAACTTTGTTATGATCAGTAATTATATGTTGTATTGTTGCTCCAATCAAATAATTAAGGCTCTTGACTAAATTTGTTTTGTTTATCTGAAAAATCCAAAATCATCCATAGTCTGTTTAAGCAAGAAAATGGAGGAAAAAGAGAAGTAAAGAGGAAATAATGGAAAAGGGAAATGAAAAATGATGAGATAATTGAATGAGCCATACGATATTTCTAAGAGAGAAATTGGACTCTCGTTGGAAAACCCCCTTTTGTTTTTCTTCTTTGAACCCCAAAACCCAAAAACCTTCCCTCTCAAAATTTTCCATTTAGCTCTCCCTCTATTTGTTCTCTCCCCAAGAAAACCCAGAAACCCCCTTTCAGTTCTTTTAGTTTCGCCAATTTCATTGGCTTCTTCTCTCTTTCTTTATTATATTCGAGCTGAAAACGGCGACGTTTTTCTTCATGTAACTAGACCATAGGACTGGGTATTGGGCCAAACAAAGGAAACTGGGCTTCGAGGAGTAAATGCTAATTAGTGAAACTTTGATTGGGCTATGCAGGAAATATGTCTTTTTGATCTTAGGATACACTTTCTCGTACGTACTGTCCTGTTTAGATATTGGTATATGGTTTTATGTATAGATTCACCCTAAATGGATTTACTTACAACATTTGAATTTCGATAATTAATTTTTCTTCAACTATCTGTAAATCCTTGAGGGATGTTTCCAAATTTCGAAATAATTGCTTCTAGTGGGTGCTTAACCGTTAGTTTTTTATTTGAGGTCCATGTAATGAGCCTAAAATTGACTTACTACGGACATTTATTTATCTAGTTCTATTCATATACTAACACTACTAGTACAAAATCATGGTGGTGTTGATATATATATATTTCATTAATATTAAATATTTAACGCATATGGTTTTTAAGTAGAAAATATTTCTTCATTTTGTATAATAAATATCTTGTTGTGTTACTTTAAATATTTGAGAATTAAGTTAAATTGAAGCTGTATTTAGGTTTATAAATAAAATTGTAAATTTTAATGCTTCAAATAACTTTATCTAATATTTTTTGAATCCTATAACGTCAAATTCAAAATATATTACTATTAACCGTTATGTTTAATTCAATCATTTAATTCATATAGAATATTTACTTGAATTTGAATTTATATTCAAAATAACAAGCACACTTTTGAGTTTCAACACTTTAGGGTACTTGTAATTAACTAATAATCTTGATTTAGTTGTACAAATTATTTTGTATTTACAATTCAATCAGAAAAATATAGTTTTGATTTTTATTTATGGAACAACTATGTAACTTTTAATAAAATGTATAGTTCAAAAATACATAGTAATTTAACTAAGAATGTAGTTAATAAATTTAAAACAATCAAATAGGAGATTAACTTGTTAGTCGGGCAGTTAATGTATCGGACATACCAATTAGGGTTACTATTAATGAAATTAGAGGCATAATCTTGCACAAAAATAAATATTAGTGTAACGATAACAATTTTAAAACTGTAAAACACATCAAATATGAATGTGTATTTATGATAATCACAATCATTAAGTTAACTAATAGACAAATATTATGAAAAAAAAATTATAAATGAAGATTAAAGAAAGAAAAATAAGTAGCTAAAATCATGTGCTCTTGTATCTCTTGATTTGATGATAACTTCTTATTGAATAATCTCCTCAATTCAATAAACAATTCCAATAATTTTAAGTACTTTGTGGAAAAATTAAAATTTAGAAAAAAAATTTCTTATTATTTTATAGGAATGACTCTTACGAAATAAGTTCAAAATACATCAATCACAAATCATATTTATAAAAATATTGTTACATTTTTATATTCAAAATGATTAAATAGATAATAGATATATACGAAAATAAAATATCAATTATTAGATAAAGTGATTTTAAAAAATTAAAATAGACATACCAAAATATTTTCAATTCATCACATCAAAGTTATTTATTTAATCTAATGACAACCATATTCATAAATATATAGAAGTACCAACTGTATAGTTAAGTTAAATTATAATTATTAAGTGTAAGCATAATTAAAAGCATTAACACTAACCATACCCTTTTGGATATTAAGTGAAATGACAAAATCATGAGACTAGGAACAATAATGAAGAACATTATTACATTAAGCATGCCCTTGTACAATAAGTACTTTTTTCACAGTAAGTGCTTTTATATTATACACTCTTTTTTAGCTTTTGCTTTTTTGACGGGGACTTCACCATCATGTTTCTACAGGCTTTTTAAGTTAACACAGCTGGCTTATCTTCCTTTGCAACCTTTCCATGGCCATTGTCTCGTTGAAGATTAACACTAACGAGGACAAGTGTTGGTCAAAACCCTAGAAAAGTCAGCTCTTGTGTTGATTCTCTCTGACGTATGTCATTAGTCCCAATATGGTTTCTCAAACACATTTAACTTCAAATCATTTTGAAAGAGATAATTGCCACTTTTAATAGATTTTAATGTTTCCTCTTAATTAATTGACTTTCATCTTTTTAATTATTATTTTGTGCAGCAATTTGCAATCAATCCATGAATCATCACTGCTTAACCAATCACCAAGTTACACGTGGACTTTTAAATTTTGTGAGGGACCATATATCAACAAGATGACTTTTGATTAAAGAAATTATTTAATTTTGTAAATTTACTAAATATTTTGTCTAAAAAAAATTAATACAAATATTTTTCATACAAACAAAACGAAAAATGATTAAATTTATGGACTTGTAAATAACGAATTGGAGTATTTAGTTTTTCACTTATCATTATTTGATATTGGAGTATTATTAAAAAAAGAAAAACAATTTATAAAATGAATTAAAATAATTTCTATACACTATAACCACATGTAAGAAGGTCGAAATACCAAGCACCAAGCATTATATATATATATATATATATATGTATGTATGTATAACACATTTGTGTTATTAGAAAGTGTGAGTTTTCTTTCTTTCCTTTAGAATTATAAAATAAAATTCTCTCAGCATGCAGTCTTCAGACCCAAGTGTTCAGCCTGCAAGGGGGCAAGAATGGTCCACTGGCTTCTTTGATTGCTGCTCTGATGTCCCAAACTGTCAGCAATTTGAATTTTATTTCTTCAAACCTAAATTAATTCTTGTCTCGGTTTAATTTTATGAAAATTGCTTGTGGGTCTTAATTAAAATTTTAAAAATACGTGATCGTTTTACTTTAGGTTGCCTTACGTGTTGGTGTCCATGCATTACATTTGGCCGGATAGCTGAGATTGTCGATCGAGGATCCACAAGTAAGTAAAAGTAATTAATTTTTGAAGATTAATGATAATTAATTTTGTTTAATAATTAATTAACATACAGCTTGTCAAACAAGTGGAGCTCTGTACGCAATACTAGCTGTTTTGACGGGATGTGCATGCTTGTATTCTTACTGTTACCGTAGCAAGATGAGAAAGGAGTATGAGCTTAAAGGAAATGCGTGTGAAGATTGTTTGGCTCATTGTTGCTGCGAGTTATGCGCTCTCACCCAGCAGTATCGCGAACTTCAAAATCGAGGGTTTAACATGTCAATTGGTAATTAATTAATTCTTTAATCCTTTTATTGAAGTAATTAACTAATGATAATTAAGTAATATTTATTGTATTTTTATATTATTTTTTTGCTTCTTTGTAAAAGGGTGGAACGCAAATATGGAGCAAATGAGTCATGTGGTGGTCGTGACTAGGGCCCCTGTGGTGGAAGTTGGCATGACCAGATTAATGTAGAACTTGAACTGTGTGCTGCTGGAAATGTTCTTCTAGAATTTGAATTAGAGTTTGGATACGATATGATAATAAAAGATTAATAAAATATTATATTATTATACTGATTTTAAGTACTTATATTGTAAAATACAGGTGTGATCTTACTTTAGAGAATATATATGTTTCATATAAGAATCTTATACAAAATTTTGTCTACTCCTATAAAAGCATTTTACAAAAATTAAATTAAAGTGGTTATCCATTAAAAAAAACTTTTAACTAGTTAAATTTAATTTTAAGAAACTTATTTACTACAATAAGATCAAAATATGACTAACAAACTTTATAATTATTAATTGATAACTCAATTCAATTGGGTTAAAAATAAAATTTATGAAACAATTATAATAAATATAAATTTTGATATAATATGTAACGAATAACTTAATTGTTATATCAGTTAATCCAAATATGTAATTAGACTAATTTTTTTTTTAATATAAGCAATATAAAAGTTTTTTACACTTTAAAATTAGCTCAGCTAAAATTAAAGTTCTTACCATCATCACGTTAACTACTGTCATTACATTTACCTCCATTATCACTTCTTTTCCTTTTTGTAAAATTTCAATTAATAATTTTATTACACCTTTCTTCGTAATTAGAGCCAAGCCTCTTTCTCATATGGTGTAACTTGGAGAGGAGAATAGGAAAAATAAAACATTTTATACTTCTATCATTTGACGATTACCACAGTAATAATCCTTAACAAACTTGTTTTAGGATATCATTACGTATGACAGGCGTTCAAGACGGACGCACTAGATCATCTCCCCGCAATTGCCGGTTTTTAACGCAAGAAAGTGAATGGGCCTTCGCAAACGGCACCGTTTTAGTTCCTCCTCCTGGGTCCCGCGCCCTTTATCTTCTTCACGGACTAACTTCACTATTCACCCGCAGTCAAACCCCCTGATCGACCAAATGCATTTAATCTTTTTTTTTTTTTTTTTTTTTTTTTTTTCCCCAATTGAAGAAGAAAGAAGTTAAAAATCAATTAAATAATTTGAACAAAGTTAATAATTAAATGTTGAAGAAGCATCGACGCCCACAGTCGTTTCCTACAGTATCCCACCAAACGCCAACTTTTTCCAACGTCGTTTTTTTTTTTTGTTTTCTTTTCTTTTGATCTAGAAGCATTTACATATTGTTTAGCCAATATGTAAGAAGCAAAAGAACATGAAATACACAAAAACTCTTAATTCAAGACTAAAATCACTTTCTTCTATGTACAAGTAGGATTGTAGGACCAGCACTTACCCATTTTTCTGCTAAAAAAAGGTATATTATACTCCTTAAAGTTGTCTTGGTCGGCAGCTTCCCACTAATCAAAGAACACTAATTTGTCTCCTCTACGCCTAACCCAATACCCTCTTCATACGCCAGACACAAATTCAAATGATATATACACTAAAAAAGAAACCTAATAGGACTTACTATTTGGACCCTTTTGTTTTCTTCTCTTTGTTGGTTTTCCTTGTTTCCTTTTCTTCTTTCAGAACTTTCCTCGAACACCTGGTGCAGGTGTCTTTTGACTGCCATTGAATCACTGAAGAACTTCGCAATTTCCACGTTGATCTTGAAGAAGAAGCAGAAATAAGAGATGAGTCTGTGTTTTCTGCGTCTCTTTTGAGTGATGAGAGAGTGAGAGAAGCGGAGAGAAGGAGAGATGGAGGGAGCAGAGAAGGAGCTTGAGAGGAGAAGCAAGTTCCTCAGCGGTTTGATCCAAAAGAAGAAAGCATTGGAGCAGAAGGAGCAGAATGATAAGCTTAATGTTCGAGTAAGGGCCTCTGATATGCCTCTGGCTCTTCAGAACCGTGCCTTCAAGTGCGCTCGTGAACAGCTTGACTCCATGACTGGCAAGCTCGACAGTAAGCGTCTTGCTCTTGCGCTTAAAAAGGTAGATTCCTTTGTTTATCAAGTTCTGATTTCTTGTTTCTTTCCCTTTTCTTTTTCTTCCTATTTCGGAGTTTTGATCTCTGCTATGAATTCAGAAATTGTGAGTTTTATGCTTGGATATGATCTATTAGCAACTGTAAACACCTTTTGACAATGTGGTTTCAGTTGATTTATCAAATCTTCTTTCTTTCAACTCCAAGTCAGGCTAGTAATTAGGCTTTTTTTGCAAATGAAATCCCTCATTTTGTTTTTGGCACCCGAAGTTCTTGCTCATTAGTAGACATTATTATGCTCTTGTTCGTAATTTTTTCCATTTTTCCTGTTAGTTTGAAGCAGCTATCATGAGATCAAAATCATTCATCATTTCTGCTACTGCTAAGTTTTACCCCTATCCTTGCGTAGTTATCTTCCTCGTATCTTTTTCTTTTTTAATTCTTCTATTAGCTCATTCTTCTTAATTTTACAAAACTTTAGACTATAATTTTCAGTCTCTCTCGTTTATGTGTAAGTCCTCCCAATATATGTCAAGTACACGTCCTTGTACTATATTTTGTCCTTATAGTAATATCAATATTGACCGACGGTTTAGGTTGTTCAGAATTTTTACTCCTTAGGTTTACCAGGACTTTAGGAAAACTATTTGTTGTTTTTCAGCACCAAGGCATTTTAGTTGCAAGTTTCTCAATTATTAACCAATTTTTATGTGGAAAAGCTCTTCTGCTGCCTGTCTATAATGATAGGTAAAAGCTTGAAGAAGACATGGAAACTAACATGAGAATCTGCAACTAGTCCAGCCTTCTTGATAGGACTCCTTAGGATGTCTTTCCATAAATTCTGCCATATGCAAAGCTGCGCTTGTTTCTATAATCTTTTCGCGACAGGGAAAAGAAAAATAAACTCTCCTCCATCAGTTAAGTTAAAACTGAATTGTTTGTATTGTGATTTGCAGGAATTCGACTCTTCGTGTGGTCCAGCCTGGCATTGCATTGTTGGAACTAGCTTCGGTTCTTATGTAACCCATTCTCTGGGAGGATTTTTGTATTTTTCAATTGACAAGGTTTATATTCTTCTCTTCAAGACTGCAGTTGAGCCCATGGAACATTGAATGATGGTTTTTATATATAAGATACTAAACTGGCTGCTGTAGGTAATGACATTACCAATTTCAAGAATGGTTCAAAGTTTAAACATACAATTATAGATTGCAACATCATAAATATTATTGTTGTCTGTTTTGTATTAATGGCAATATAAACATGATAAATATCTTCTGGGTTTTACTCCGAAATTTCTTATGTTATATTCTCTGGCCAAAATAGTCATCACTCATGCTCTCTCAAATAAGTCAAGTGATTTAAAACAACACATCTTTTTATATCATTTCTAGAACTTCATTACTCAATTATATAAATATGTAGAATTCAGTACTTTATAGAAAAAGAAGAGAGACTAATACTCAATTTAAAATGAGTAAATCAGATTTTATACTCGATCTCATAGGTACATCAAAATTTGTAGAAAATTGTATATATTATAGTTGATGAATTAAAATTTAGATTGTTAATTGGATACTCAAATTTTTAAATTGAGAATCATAAATCAAATTAAATATTTTTTAAGAGCAACTCAATCGTTATTATCAAAAAATTTATTTTTTGACCTACATGATCATAATTGTATCTTCATAAGAAAAGACAATAAACAAGAACATAATTTTCAATGTAGAACATAACATTTGTTAATGGTTAGGGCTCCCAAAACCCATCATCTCAATCCCCATTCTACTAACATATCAAACATTCTAATATCTAATTTTTTCTTTTATACTCTATAAAGTCAACCAAGTCCTAGTTCTCAATGGGATCAACATGCTTATTATCACTTTCAATTTACATGATTTTTTTCCATAGAATGAGTCAAATAAATAAAATCCATTGGTATTATTATCGTCAAAAAAATTTTTAACTGTTGCAATTCTAAGTATCTCGAATATTTTTTTTTTAGAGTTTAAATTTAGGTTATATTTTATCCATGCTCATAGTTTGGACGAACAGTACAGAGCTCAAGCTTCAATTTTTTGAAAATAAACTAAACCATAAATTTTAATTTCTTGAAAATAAATGAAAAGGTACACCGCTAAGACCAAAGTCTATATGTAGCTAAGATTTGATGTAAATGTTAAAAAAGACAACTTATAAGTTAATTTGATATATATATATATATATATATATTACTTATAGAGGAATATAAATTTTCAAATAATACCTAAAAAATTTAACGGTAAAAAAACTACCACGACACCATGATATAATTTGCTTCGCGAGGAAGCAAAAAATCATGTACATATTCTTGTAATCGTGAACCATTCTTGCCGACTAAATATTTGTAGTGTCGTTGGTCCAACTCTGAACAAAAAAGCACGGTACGCTTTCCTGCCTCTTTCCAGTTTCCTCACAGCCATGTCAAATTATCAACCTTCAACTTCATCTTCAGCGGATCCCAACTTGGGTTCCTTAGGGCCTGAATACAGAACTCAGGTTGCAGAGCCAGAGTCAGAGCCAGTATCAGTGCCCCATGAGGTTATGCTACTTCTCCTGGCTTACCTTCCTTTATACGAGCTTCTTGCCATGAGTCAAGTTTGCGTTCTGCTTAGAGATGCAGTCAACGAGGAGGTATTGCCATGGTTAAACGTCGTCGTTGATAGGACTCTGAGCTCAAGGTTGACCGATGAAATTCTGATCAAAGTTACTTCCAAGGCAAATGGCAGGCTCGCAACTTTAGCTCTCATGGATTGTGTAAAGATCACCGATGATGGGCTTCGACGTGTTGCTGAAACTAACCCTCTTATCAACAAGGTATCAATTTCTATAAAATTTTACCATAAATATATAAATTTTCTTGAATTTAATTTGCTTGCGAATCCATTAAAGAATCTTATCGGTATATAATATCAAAGGGTTTTTGAATTTATTTGGGGATGGGATTAATTGGATAAGATTTTCTCGGTGGAAATTGCATCCTATCTTGAAGAACAGTGCTTTACTCCCCTTCTTTTGACTTTCTTTTTATTTTCTCCTGTTATTTATTTCTCTATTCTAATAAACAATTATGAAGATGATTTGCATGATCAGGAAATTAACACTATTTATGTTTAACACTATTCTTTTCATCAAAATAAGGGCCTAGCTCATGATTTTTAATTCCAGTAATCAACCTGGAAAAAAAAAAGTTCAATAACTTTGTCTTACATGCATGCAGAAAGAGTTCAAAAAGTCTGATATATTTTGATTATTCAGCAAAAATAAGAAGTCCCCCTTAGAAATTTGTACTAATTATGCAAGAAATGGCATGCTTTTTATTCAGCTTTGCTTAACAGGATGCACAAGGTTAACTCCAGAGGGAGTCATAAGAGCTGTAAAGACACTCTCAGATCATCATCCCCACAGCCTGACAACCCTACAAATAAATGGCATCTACGACATAAACAAACACCATCTCCAAACGCTTCGCAGCTTTCTCCCTCTCAACACTGAATTGCAGCTAAAGCAACCTCTTCTCTTTTACCACACTTACAGAAACCCAAAATCACCTGGACACTGGCAAAGTTTACGGGTTATTGATGTTGAGGTCTGCCGGCTGTGTGAGGAAGTCAGGATGGTTTTTGATTGCCCAAGAGAATCATGTAAGAGGAGGGAGTGCAGGGGATGCAGCTTTTGCATTCAAAGGTGTGAGGAGTGTGGTGGGTGTGTTGAATATGGGGAGGAAGAAGAAGCTGCCTGTAGCGATGTTTTGTGTTCGGCTTGTTGGCTTCAGCTTCCTAAATGTGATGTTTGCAATAAGCCATATTGCAAAACACATACCAGTCTTGGCTACTCTGCTTCTGCTTCTGCTGGCTTCATTTGTGATGTTTGTCGTGCCAAGTTCATTCAAAGTTTATGTGATGATCTCGAGTTTTGAATTTTCTGATCTGGTTTCCTTTTGTGTATATTTGATATAAGTAACTTTGGTTAGGATGGCTTTAATTGCTTTCAGTTTAGGACTGATTCTCTGTATTTTAGAATTATACAACTACTTACTGAATTAAAACATCACCCTGGACATATGGCATATCCAGTTCAAAGAATACAACCAATTTATCTTAACAACATAGTTACAGTAATAACAATAATCAAATCCCAAATAAATCACCACGGATTTTTTAGTTCAAAATCCGATCAACTCACCTTACAACTACTTGTAACTTGCTTGCTGCCTGTTCGATCAAACTTTCTCACCCTCTTTAACTCCTCTGCAGAAGGACAAAACTGGGTATGCGACATTTTCTACCCAAAACAGAAGCCGAATTTTCTTAAGATTTCAATGTTTGTCAAAAGAGTTCTTGCAATTTTATAAGAAAACTGCAGCTATAAACAGAATGCCTGTAATCATAGAGCCTGTGAATGAATCTCACCGTAAATACTGTGAAGGGCAGCTGAGTACTGAATTGAAGGAGCTAGGGAGGTGCCGTTTGTGAGGGTACTATTTCTCCCACCGCTGCAATTGGAAAAAGAGAAGCAAAGAGAGGAGGTAAATAATGGGGAACAGGGAAAAAAATATCTACTCAATAGAGAGTAGAGTAAGAAAAATAAGTAAACCAACCCAGACAGACAGATATCTTCTTTTAAAAGAATAAACAGATATTAAATGTTAAGAAACATCGGTACATACCTTCCCGGAAATATACATGATCCATGGCCTGCGGCAATGAAACAAAAGGGAATTTATGATACCGTTATAGATCAACAACAAAAAACACATTTATTTGAGCTAAAAAGAAATGAGTGACAAAAACTCAAACATGATATTGTGATATCTCAAAAATTAAATTGCCCGCCTAGAACATGATCAGTCCTGTTATTTGTCCAATGTGAAGTGACCTACCAGTCTCTCGTGCCATGCAAAAGAAAATAGAAACCAATCCTGTCAAGATTTTATGTGCAAATTCGTCTTTTCCCCATTTTAAAAATACTACTAGATCATTTTACTCTGGTTGCATACTTGGATCAGTGGTAGTGATGGTAGCCACCCCTTTAAAATCACAAGTCCCAGAGGACTTGGCTGTCTTCTGATAATATGCATTGAAAGCATATGTCGAATGTGCAATGACATTGTCTGGTTCATAGCATGGTTGCCCTTGTAACAGAGGTGAGCAATCCACCTTCCCTGGTCCACAAGCCCAATCTAATGCTGCCTGCAACATCTTCAGGTCAGCACCTTGCTTAGCAACACAGAAAGTCTGGTTTGTAGTGTCATTTGCGAGCACAGTCCCTGCTCCTGTCAAATGCAATGTGTAAACTGGCACACCATTGGAATCGAAAAGTCCCCAGTTTTTCTCAGAAACAGACCCAGGTCTCAAATCTTCATTGTAGAGCTCATAGATATAAGTACTGACTGCAATTCCAGGATGTTTAGGAGTCCCAGTATTGTTAAGCACATGTCTAATCAGGTTACTGTTATAAGTGTTTGCATTGTCAAGGGTTGCCTGTGGTTCAGATGAACCACCTTTTGAAGGCCAGCCAGACTCGGTTACGACAATTGGAATGTTGGTGAAATTCAAGTAGGACATTGCAAAATATGCTGCATCAACAACAGCATCAAAGACATTAGTGTAATGCAAGAGTGTGTTAGCATCCACAGCTTCCTTGTTAGGAGGGAGGGGCCGGAAAAGTGCATAGTCCAATGGGATAATACCATTTGATTGCATATAATCATAGTATGGGTAAACATTAAGCATGAGATATGATCCTGTTGACTGCAAAAACTTGAGCAAGGGAACCATAACTGGGTCCCATGAACGATTAAAGAAAGCTTGGGATGGTGGGAATGAGTCCAGGATAATGGAAGAAGAGTGTGGAGTAGAAACTTTGATTTGACGATCAAGATTAGAGGCAACAAGGGCAGACTGGATGAACTTTAGTGCAGAAACTAGGACTGGAGCAGCATTTGAAAGAGTTGTTAGAACTTCGGATCCAACAGCTATAGCAGTAATGTTGGTGGCAGGGACATGGGCAATGACATTCCGTGCAACCCAGTTGGCTGCTGTGGCATTAGACTGACCAATGCCAAGGAGCTGGTCATTGGGAACAGAGACTGTCACTTGAATACCCGTGTTAGCAAGTGCTATGAGCATTGCTCGATCAGTATCATAGAGCCTAACATGTTGGATATTCTGAGCCTTGAGAAGAGCGACAACTTGAGTGGGGCTAGGCATGTTGGAGAGGTCTGTGCCAATGTTTACACCAATAAAGGCATCTGCAAATAGTAACCCAAAGGCAATGGTTTAGATAAGCAGGCTGTCCATGATTATCATTTACATTATGGCACGAAATGTCAAATACCATGCACATGCCAGTAAATCCTTGCCTAGATAAACCATCTTTACCGAATACAAACAGTAACAGGCATCCCCCAACTACCAAACAACATGGAACAATGTTGGTTGAGACATGGGGGTAATAAATCAAATAATTTCCCATTCCTGTATTAATCAAATTTCCTAATTAGAAATCACATATTGTTGGCTTCAGCAGCCATATATCCCAACCAGACCACATTAAGCCTTAGAGAAAGAGGTAACATCCGCTCTCAACAATGTATGTACAGTGAAATGCATTAAGAGCCCACACACCCCTCCCGTGGATTAACTGTTTACAACTGATAAGAATGCCAAATTGCACAACTAGGGAAATGTTATGGAATAAATAAACTATTATCGTGAAATTCATTTAAAAATATATAAGCAGTTCAACTACGAGAAGCTTCAAATAAACTTTAAGTAGAACTATAACAATACATTTCAAATTCCACCATTTACATGAAATCTGAAGAGTATTGTTTAAACTTTGCTAGGATTTATTTGGAATGAATTTCCAACTACGAGAGGCTTCAAATAAACTTTAAGTAGAACTATAACAATACATTTCAAATTCCACCATTTACATGAAATCTGAAGAGTATTGTTTAAACTTTGCGAGGATTTATTTGGAATGAATTTCCTATCTTCTGGTATTGTTTTTACCTTTCTTGCACGAAGTATAAATTTCTAAATAAATTCTGCAAAACTAGTTCACCTATTCCAAACATACCATAGGTGGAACAAGTAAACAGTATTAGATTACACATGCAATCAGGAAATTAGAGACATCAAGGAAATCTTAGATACCATAAAAAACCAATTCTGCAGATTTCTGATCAAAGAACCACTTAAATGGGTGTGGACTTTTTTTAAGATGTAGCCATCAAAGATATACACAAACTTACAATGAGAGAGCTGCAATGAACATATGCAGCCAATGGCTACTGCTAACAAAAGAGAAAGGGACAAACAGACAGTAAGAGTCTCATCAGTCATCATCAGGAAACTAGTCTTGCAAAATGATATTTGAAGAGCATGGACTCCAGTGGTCCCTGCAGATAAGATACTATAGATGTCTAACTTCATAACTTAGAATGAGTAAAGAGTTGAAAATCCTTTAGCTGTACCTTGGGACCTATATAGTCCTTTAGGTGGGTTTCATTTGCTAGTCAGTTTTCACTCACTGCTTGAACATTCTTTCATGGCAGATCTTAAAGTCATTATCAGATTTCATCATCATTTATGAGATGAGAGATACGCTTATAATAATAGAAACAAAATTACACTTCCAAAATGAGAAGTAGCCACATGTTGATAACAGCACATGATACGAATAGCATTTTTGTCCTAAAACTTCTTCATTTTTTAAGGTATCTGTATATAGATGACCACATTTTCCCTAAATGTTATTATCTAAAATACTTTCAATCATCAAACACCATAATCATTCTTAGAATTATTACATAAAAAGTTAAAGGAGGGTTCATAATGATTGCCTTATAACTTGATAGGTTACACTCACTAGATTTCCCTGTAGGATCAATCTTCATGATGGTGAATTAGGACAACTCAGTTAACAAAATAGCTGAGTTTGGTAATGGGCCCTGGCATATACCAGACAAACTATAGAACATGTAATGCTGGTTAGAGAAATGCCACCAATACCCTTTGAAGCATAGGTTTTCAGGATGAACACTTTCAGATCCTGAAGCTAAGGGTATTTTTGTCCTACAACAAATTCTATCGTCTCCAAACAGGTAAAGGACTGACAAATGAGGTGGGACGCAATGTGGCCTAGATTCCCCTAAAGGAAGAGAAAAGAGAAAGAATCCATAGATTTTCAAAATTTAAAGGGAAAGAGTTTTCTACAGAGGCTTCTACTTTGACAGAAACAGAGTAAATAACCAAAAGTAAAACACTTTGAACATTGCTCTCTCTCTCTCTCTCTCTCTCCACCCATCATTATCTGTATATCTGCCGAAAGAATCATGATACAAAGTAGAGCAAGATTTCAAGTTGAAACCAAATACCTCTCTGTTTTCTTAATTAAAAGATTATATTAAAAGCTAACCAAATATAATAACAAGCTTAAGCCTTTATAAGGATCTAATAATGTCACTTTTTCAAAAACAAATAAATCCGATAATGTCGATCTTCAAAAATCTGTTAATGACAATGAAGGAAATGTAATGATGGATTTGACAAAATAAATTAACATGAAAATGTTATGAATAAACTAATTTCTTTCAAGAAATTCTACTGGTGAGTTATAAAGTAAACCCTGATTAATCAAGATTGCTTAATGCTTACCATTCACAGAGTCTAACCCATATGGAAAAAACCACGAATGCACACACTGAAACCAACTTTATAATGAAACCGAAAGGTTTACCAGAGATTCATAAGCTCAAAATTTGAAAACAAGTGCAGATTAATCAAAACGATTATTCCAGTTTCAGCAAATTCACAAAGTGCCAGGCTACTACCAAGTGAGAGAAAGAAAACCCACAAAAGAAACCCACAAATAGAAACGGAAGAAGTAAGCAATGGGCAAGAGAACCTTACCTTTGTCGCCAGAAACAGAAGAGACTGCCAAGAGGAAGAGAAGAAGAATCATAGCCATTGAATCTTCACAGTAAATAAAAAAAGAAAACTCAAATATTTCAAAAACTACAAACAAGGCCACGAAATCTCGCAAGAAACCCAGAAAAAGGAGCTTAAGAGCGACTGAAAAAGCGAGAAAAGAAAAGGAGGAGCTCAAGAAAAACAAAAATCAGACAGAGGGATAGAAAAGGGAGCTCCTTTTAAGGCTTGTGTCTGCGTGCAACAAAGACGGCGAGTAAATATAGAGAAAGCGAGCGTGAAATGAACTGAAGCTAAAACGAAAGGGTGCGTTTTTAGTAGTTAAAAACTTAAAAGGAAGATCAACAGTGGTCTTTTAAACCCAAAAAAAAAAAAAAAAGAATAAAAACAAACTGAGGTTTTTGCTGGTAATAAAGAAGAAGATGGTGGGATTTTTTAATGGGTTTTGAGTTTGTTGTTTTCTGCAGCTGATGATCAAGCCTACAGAGAGATCGGACGGATGATATGACATGCAGTGTATCGTACCAAATGAGGCCCACCACACACCACCAGTAAATTGTTGTTGGCAAGACATCAGTCGCCTTAAATAAATAAAATTAAAAAGGGATTATAACTTGTGGTGTGGTTTTTCGAGTCAGGTGTAGAGTCACGGTCTACGAGGAGGGAGTTTTTTTTTTACAGTGTAATTGCTGACGTGTCACTCCGTACAGTTTCCAAACGGTCATATTCCCGACAGGTTTTTGTTATATTTTCTGTTTTATTATTTGTTTGAAACGGGAAATCCACGCGGCCTCGAGAGACAATTAAACACATGCATCATAAATTCCTAAACTTTACAATTTAATATTTAACGTATGTAAAATCCGGTCTTTGATTTGGATTAACAGCCTTTTATAATTACATTTTATAGAGATTAAATATATTAAACAGTGAATAAAATAGGTATGTAGCAAAAAATGAGGTCGGGGAGAGAAATTATTTTTACCAAGTTTTATTAAAAAAAAAAATAAAAAAAAAATATTGAATGAAGTTGTGACAGTGCCGATTAAAATTTATAAATATAAAATCTGGAAATCATAAAAAAATATTGCAAGACTCTGTGAAGAGTGGAAATAAAATAAAAAATCAATGAGGATAATAGAAATATATTAAGCTTAACTAAAGAAAAATAAAAATATTTAATGTTAGTGAGGGAAAAATAAAATAGTAAATGTAACTAAATATACCAAATAGATAGAGTAAAAATTTAGCCTTGCAATAGTGAGAGAGTAAATCCAAACATGCTTTTTTTTTTCCTCTCAAACCAATGAGACTTAAATTATTGTTATTTTTTATTTAAAATTAAGAAAATTAATATTTAAAAAATAAAAATATTGAAACTAAATTGTAAAAAATAAACTAAAATTTAAATTATAATAAGCATTAAACATATAAAATTAATTTAGTAATTAAAAACATATTTTTATTTTTGTTATAAATATATTTTTCACATAACTTTTTTTTAAATGAAATCTACTGTTTGTAACTCGATATTTTGTATGGACCCGACGACCCGGCCCGTTCACCGGTCTTGAAGTTCAACCAAATTTCTTTGTTTGATGAATAGCTCGACAACGCTGATTAGTGACGATTTTCTCTTCCCCTGATTTTTCGAACTGGGACGGGCATTCATAAAATTAATCTCCGCTCAAGATGAACTGAAGAGTGGAGAATCCAGAAAAATGGATCAAACGCAGAGATCAGGAGCCGCAACTACAGCTGCAACGGTTTCTTCTCGGACCTACCAGTTCCACCCGGCGCGAGCCGCCATTGTCGAGCTCTTCAATCTCTATTTAGGCGTAATCTATCACCTTCTCTATTTTATGGGATTTTTTTTTCTTGATTTTTTCTCCTCATATTCTACCGAGTTATATTGAATTATCTCTATGTTGTTTTCCAGAGAAGTGGGCGCCAAAAGTCCGACGATTCCCTCCGAGAACCGCCGTTAGTAACTCTTCTTTATAAACTATGTAGAGTGTCTGTCGTGTAGTTATAAGATTGTTATGGTCTGTCTTGGTTGTTGATATGGTGCTTAGTTGCCGGAGGTTTATGATTCTGGCTGCAATGCAATTTTAGACTGCCGAACCGACCCAACCAGTTGCTATACTCAGTTTAGTTGGTCTATTTCAGTAAAAAAATGTAAAAGAAAATTTAATTTCTGTTTGATTTTTGGCGTTTTTCGAGACTAGGCTAAACTGACTCTTAGACCTAAAAGCACATGTAATGGTTCTGTATTAATTTAATTTATACAATCTGGCAGTCTGGCTGGTTTCTGCTTGTGGTGTTTGTTTCTTTAGATCAATGTACTTATGGTTTGATTTTGATTTCTACTCTAAATGTAAGCGAACTGAACTCAGTTTACAGATAAATTTGTTTAGCAAAAAATTTAGGGCTATGCAAAGGATTATTTGTGATGTTTGTTTTCATGATATCGATGATGTCAGCAGGAAACTTTTCCAGTTACCAGCTAAGGAATGTCAATGCCTATAGAATGTACTGGAAATCAGATTAGTTCTACTTGTTATACTCTTCACATCAAAATTCCAGTTGTTAGTTACACCAAGGAAGCATATACCAAGAGTACGTAATTCACTCTTACCTCCACAATGTCCTATAAAAGAAAAAAGAAGCATAGGAGCTTCTTGCATGTAACAAAACGCATTTTATGTTTTGTAGAAAAAATTGTTTAGTGCTTCTGGGGTAGCATACTCAGTATTCTCGTACGTGTGTGTTCTCTTTTTTAAACTTTACGTGGATTTAAGAGTGGAGAGCTGTGTCCATGAGGCATTGGGAAGTTCCATTATAATTCCTTGTTCCGCATTTTCCTTTCTTTATCTTTCCGCACTCCTTATGTTGGTGATATAACTGGTATCAGACTCTGATAGTGTAGATCTTCAAGAAAGTTTCTTGCCAAGCTATGATTGCTTTTTATCTAGTCTTATTATCAACTACAGCTTCTAAACACAAGTTTGTCAGTCAACATGGTTAGCTGGTTGCGGATTCGAATTAATAGAAAACCTGGAGAGAAAACAAAGCTGATGATGTGACTACAGAAGATATTGAAACTATTATGCATCGAGAAATTGGGTCTAACATTTTGTAAGATTACACCGTTGAGATTACCACATAGTTAATGATATTGCATCATTAGGTCTATTTGAACCTCCCTACCTACTAATTCTCATGGCACACTTCTCTATGCTGACTGTTGAGACATGGCAATCTATGTCAAAGTAAATTATCTTTGTAGTTGCTGCAGTTTGATGTGACAGCTTGCATCGTAGCGGACTTGTAATTGCTGCAGTGTAGTTTCTGATTAAGGGCTTGCTAATCTTTGTATTTTGATGAAAAGAAATCTATCGTTGCTTTATGTATGTATGATATAGCCTATCTACAGGAATAAGACGCAAAAGCGAATACTTGCTCTTAACAGAGAACTTCCTCCTCGAAATGAACAGTTCCTTTTAGATTTTGAGCAACTTCAGAGCCAATTCACTGTAAGTTTAAGAAATCAATTTATTTAATCATTGTACATCTTTATTTCTTGTGTTGCCTATGGTGTGTTTCATCTACTGAGTTAGATATTATTTCTGTGTTCTTTCAGGACCAAGATCAATTGCGTGCTGTAACAGAATCTGTTCTTATATCTCTGGTTGTGCAGTGTTGTGGTCATGCACCCAGGGCAGATTTTCTTCTTTTTGCTTTACGGAGCTTGTGCAATATAGGTTACATTAACTGGGATACATTTTTGCCATCTCTTCTCTCTTCAGTTTCTTCTGCAGAAATGTCAGTAAGTCAGGGCCCTCAAGCAGTATCAGCTGTTCCATCTACAAGTTTATCACAGTCTGGAGTACTCCCGTCTACAAGTGCTATCACTAATCCATCTAATTTTCAGTCGTCAAATCCGACATCTCCATTGCCTTCAATTCATGCTATTGGATCTCCTGCCCAATCAACAATTGAAGCATCTCCTTGTTCTGCTATGTCCCCTGTCAAATCATCTGATGTTTCCAGCAATTCTCAACTGTCTACATCAAGGGTCAATTCTTCTATAAAAGACAATGTTATAAGCAGTCTACGTCAGCTATGCTGCAAGATTATCTTGACAGGGCTTGAATTTAATTTGAAACCATTTACCCATTCTGAAATTTTCTACCATATGCTAAATTGGCTGGTTAATTGGGATCAGAGACAACAAGGTATTGATGAATCTGATGGAAAATCCTGGAGGCCTGACAAAGCTCTCATCGAATGGCTGCACAGTTGTTTGGATGTCATTTGGCTGCTGGTAGAAGAGGACAAATGCAGAGTTCCCTTTTATGAATTACTGCGCAGTGGCTTGCAGCTTATAGAGAATATACCAGATGATGAAGCCTTATTTACACTTATCCTGGAGATTCATCGGAGAAGAGATATGATGGCCATGCACATGCAAATGTTGGATCAACATCTTCACTGCCCAACATTTGGGACTCATCGGATTTTATCTCAAACAACTCCTAATATTTCAGTAGAAGCTGTTGCAAACTTACGTTATTCCCCAATTACATATCCTAGTGTGCTTGGAGAACCTTTACATGGAGAGGTAATAACATTTCTTAATCTTAAAAGAAATTATATTTCTTTCATTTAAACCTGTCGGTATTTTGCTTCATTCCTGAGATGATATAAATTGGAATATGTGAATTATAAATAATGTTTTATGTGCTAATAACTTAGATAAAGATGGTATTTTATCAATCACTAGACTAAAAACATGGCAGATCTTTCTTTCAAGAATTAAAATGCATATACGTTGTTGTAGTTTTTTGACGGCTGGAAGGAAGTAGTTTTATGCAAGTGCATATTACACATCTTGTTATTCTTGTTGTTTTATGCAAGAATTGAAATATATATGTTGAGAGTTTCTCAATTTTTTAGTTATATGATGCAATCAAATTCTTAAATGTAATACTTAAGACTTGTTAGGTATTATGTTTAAGAAACCCTAGATGTAACGTTTAGGTTCTTATCCCCAAGTCGATAAATTAAGCTAGTTTGTCATACATCAAGTAGTAACTTACTGTTAAAAAATTATACTATTTAATTTGTTTTTACATTTCTTAGTTTGTTCATGTTTTGTTTTAATGCTTAAGACTTCTTAAATATGATGTTTAAAAAGATCTTAGATGTAATATTTAGGTTCTTATCCCCAAGTAGACAAATTAACCCTAGTTTTGTCATACATCAAGTAGTAACTTATTATCTCAAAAATTATACTATTTAATTTATTTTTACGTTTATCAGTTTGTTCATGTTTTGTTTTCCTGTCTTTATTAGGAGTAGTATTTCTAATCATATTAGTATTGAATACGTTATGTATATGGGAAAGGATTATTTCAAACTCTATAAATATCTTTATAATATCCTCTAAGGTCATCATTTAGTTGCTAATTTTTTTTTGTGAATTTCTTAATACTTAATTATGTGATTCAATGAAATCTTAGGCGTGATACTGAGAACTCCATGGTTTTTTCCCAAATTCATATGTACACAAATTGATGACAATCTACCCAACATCATTCTTCTTTTTTTTTTTTCCTCTTGATATTTTCTCTGTTTCTTAGAAGGATACTTTATCTTCCCTTTTGGTGTTTGCTTTCTCTCTGCCTAATAATATTTCTTTTCTTATCGAAAAAATTTATCAGTCAAATGAGTTGCAGAATGCTGGAAATATAGCTCCATGGTAGTTTATTGCCTGCGTGGCTGATTGGTCCAATGGAGCTCATAATTTTCTGATAATGGAAGGCCAGTTTCTCTGTTTTTGGTTTGTCTTCCAATGAAGCATTCTTTATGCATGAAATTAATGTCATCCTTGGGTGTTCGGAAATTGTTTTTCCTTGGTGTCTCCTGCTTGTGCCTCTTTAGATGTTTCCGTGCATTCATCATTAGGATTCTCTGCAGTCTGTTATACTGTTTGTTTTGATTGGTTTAGGACCTTGCAACTTCGATTCATAAGGGGAGTTTGGATTGGGAGAGAGCTTTGCGTTGTATAAGGCATGCTATTCGCACTACTCCATCACCAGACTGGTGGAAGCGTGTCCTTCTTGTGGCTCCTTGCTATAGGAATCCTGCCCAAGGGCCTACCCCTGGTGCTGTTTTCTCTTCTGATATGATATGTGAGGCAACAATTGATAGAATTGTTGAACTATTAAAGTTAACAAATTCAGGCAATGATCTCTTCCCTATTTTTATTTGTTTAGTCTGATTTTAAAATTTACTGAATTATCATTATTTTATTTCACAGGCTTTTTTGTCTGTTTTCTCTCTGTTAAATTGATCTTTTTTGATGCTGTAAGACCTTTGTTAGTCTTTATCATTTTGAAAGGTGTCTAGGCATACTGCTATACTGTTTTTGCACCTAGAAATTAAATGCAGTGCTATAGAATACGACACTTACATATATAAATATATAAATCACAGAAAAGTCATAGAGCGTAGTCATCCTGTTAGCTATGAAGCCCCTTTTGTGTTTGAACAACATGAGCACTTCTTTACATTGCTTCCTTTTTTTCTTTTTGATTGTTTTCATTGTGGCTATCTCTGTATGATTATGGGTGAGTGTCAGATGGTGGTGATATATTAGTAAGTGAATGTCTCACAATTATCTTTTATTGCAGAAGTTAATTGCTGGCAGGAGTGGCTTGTCTTCTCAGATATATTTTTTTTCCTTATGAAAAGTGGGTGTATTGATTTTGTTGATTTTGTGGACAAGCTAGTTTTGCGCCTTACAGAGAGTGAGCACCAGATTCTTCGAACGAATCATGTGACTTGGCTGCTTGCACAGATCATTCGGGTTGAGCTTGTGATGAGTGCTTTGAACTCTGATGCCAGAAAGGTTGTTTTTGAGATATAGGAAATTGTTGCCTCTTCCTCTCAATGTAGCTTTCTTTCATTTCTTTTTCCTTTAGACAGCACCATTTGTTAAATTATATGTAGTCCTGCTGAAGGCATTTTCTGTTTGTTGAATCCATTCTCTAGGGCCATTAGCTTACAGTTTCATTAGGAAATATATATCTTCAATGATTTGGTGAAATTTCGTAAGTAGCTTAACTCTTTGGCAAGTTATGTAATGAAGCGTGCTCCAATTGAAGTGTTTGATTCCATTTACAGGTCGAGACAACCAGAAAGATACTATCCTTTCATAGAGAAGATAGAAATTCTGATCCTAATAATCCTCAGAGCATCTTACTTGATTTTATAAGCAGTTGCCAGAACTTGAGGATTTGGTCTTTGAACACATCAACTAGAGAATACTTGAATAATGAACAACTTCAAAAAGGGAAGCAAATTGATGAATGGTGGAGGCAGGTCAGCAAAGGTACTTTTCACCTTAGCAGCATTCTTGTTTTTGCTTATTTATAAAGTGGCTATTGCTGGTGACTAACTTGTGAATGTTTGTGATTTAAGATTTTCAGTTGCTATTTATCCCTTTATTTGGATATCAAATAGATAGGGTTGATTTGTCCAATTAGGAATTGAGAATAAAAAACCTAAACATCACACCTAAGGTTTTTTAGACGTCACATTTAATAAGTTTTAAGCATCATATTTAAGAGTTTGATTGCATGATACAAACAAAAATTGAGAAGCTCTCAAAGTATTTAATTGAATACTTAAATGCTCCAATAAGTGATTTTTTTTTTTATTTTTTATTTGAAATAAAAAGTATATTAGTTATTGATTCACAAGTGCTCAGAGGGTGCCAACTCATGTACAAATTATTTACATATGAATAAGGAACTCCAATAAGTAAAATTACAAAGCTATTTTTAATTTTTTTTTAAGTAGTCTTTCCTAAATAGAATTAAATTAAGAAATAGTTTTTATTTAAATAAAAAAATACGACATATATTAAATCAACAACACCAAGGAAGTGTCACCCATTTACAAAATATTTACAAATCTGTTAGCATATTAATAATATTTCCAAAATCTTTCATTTTATATAAATCATAGTCCAAGATCAAATACCTAAATAATGAAACCATCTATTCTTAATTTTATATAACTCCTCTTCGACCCTTAAAAATTTTGTTGTTTTTCTCTTTTCAAATCAACAAAAGAAAAGTTAATGGAATAAGTTTTGCAAATTTTTTCTTTTTGCAAATCATCTTCCATATCTAAATCTCATTTTTCAACGATCACACAATAACCCAATGAATCTCTAACAAACTATAGACCATGGTCCAAAGATTATATGCCACCGGATACTAGAGAAGAATATGGTTGCATGACTAAACAACACTTTTGCAAAGATAATACCCTTTCACCATGGTCCTCCCTCTTCTCATCAACTTGTCTATTGTCAAAATACATTCCCTAGTCATCTCCCAAGTAAAGAAAGAAATTTAGGCAGCATTCACATTCCAAATATGATTGGCTGGGAACCTCATCGCTCCCTCCTTCAATATTTACTAATCAAGTGCTTAGAAAACAATTTAACTATGAAAACCCATTTGTCTTCAAGTTCCTAAACAAGTTGATTAGTATTATCATTCAATTAAACAGTAGCTAGAAGTTGGAGTAGAGCTTCATATCCTTTTCTGTCCCAGTCGTTGAGGTTCCTTGTCACATTCACGGAGTGCTCCCTTCTACCGTTATATCCCCCATAAACCTCATCCACAAACATATTCTTCATTTGTGCTATGGTGAAAATCTACAGAAATTGATTTATAAGATAACTCCTTCCAATGCAATCATCCTGCCAAAACAGAACCTTGTCTTCTCTCCCCACCTTCCATTTAGTACATTCTTGCACACACTGTCTCTTCAATAATATGCTCTTCCATAAAGATGGAAGAGAACTTTCTTATCTAAAGGTGGAAGGCTAACTCTCATCTGGAGCACACTTCTTAGCCTTCCTATTTACTTAATTTTTGCTTTGACTATCCCCCTAAACGTGGTAAAAAGATTGGAAGCCATTCAATGCATATTTTTGTAGGGTGATGAAGAAGGGAGAAGAAAGTATCAGTTAGTTAAATTGGACGAGGTGAAACAACCAACGGAGAACGGGGATTTGGGGATTAGATCCTTGATTTTGATAAATATTGCTATCCAAGGTAAGTGGCTCTGGAGATGTATGAAGAAAGAGGGAGATTGTGGAGAGTGTTACTGAAGCTCGGTGGGGG
>NW_019014690.1:2968267-2995666 GCF_000150535.2 Carica papaya | reverse complement strand
CTTAGGGCTTGGGAAAGTATTTTTAGAATGAGAAAAGTTGTACATTTTATTCCTTTAACTATTTTTTTGGATTGTTTGGAAAGAAAGGAACATAAGAGAGTTTGAAGGAATTGAAAGTGAGATGCATGAAGCTAGAGATAGATACATACACTATTTCGACTCTATGATCTTGAGTCATGACATTTATAGAATGAATGATTTTGGGAATATCATAAATATACTTAGTGAGATGTAAATATTTATAGACGGGTGGCACACTCTTAGTGTCTTTTTATTAATATACTGTGTATACTTTTTATTTTAAAAAGATAATATGCTCTTCCATAAACCTACTTTATACGGTCTACCCGCTTCTCTAGAGTGACTTTCCCTATCCATGCCCCCTCATCTAACATCTGCCATCCTTTTTCATAGACAATCATCCTCCCTCCATTAACTCCAACTCCATTTACCATGAAAGGCTCTATTTATATTAACCAAAGATTTCAAGCATAAGCCCCCTTGCTTTAAATGTAGTTTCACCTCCTCCCATTTCAACAAATGATACCTTCTTCTCCCCTCTTCATCATCCCATAGGAAACAACATTGAATGGCCTCAAGTTTCTTCGCCACATTCACTGGGATAGTTAATATCAACATGAAGTAGATTGGTAAATTAGTTAAAGTGCTTTTAATAAGGGTTAATATACTCCATTTTGACAAGAAATTTCTCTTCCACCCTGCTAATCTTCTCTCAAACATCTCAATCACAGGTTCCCAACTTCTTCCTTCTTTATATTTGGACCTCAACGGTATGCCAAGATATTTATGGGTAGGTTTTTTGCTTTACATCTCAGCACCAGAGCAAATATTCCATCTTCCCTTCTTTCCTTGAATCTCACCAATTCGGACTTGTTCAACTAGGTATTCAACTTAGATAGTGTTTGAAAATAGAATACACATCTTACATTAAGCAACATCTTTATCTCTGGTTGGCAAAAAATTAAAGTGTCATCTGCAAAGAAAATTAAGACACCTCTAGCTGGTCGTCATTTCTCCTTAGAGTGATACCCCTCAACAATTCCTTCTCCTTAGCTTGCTCCAACAACCTGTTCAAAATTTTCATAACAGTAATAAACAAGGGAGATAATAGATCTATCTGTCTTAATCCTTTTGACGTCTTAAAAAACGAAGATGACCCTCCATTTACCAACACAACAGAAAAGGAAGTAGAAATACATGCATTTATCCACTTCCTCCATTTCTATTCAAAGCCTAATCTTTCCAACATGTAATCCACAAATGCCCAGTTAACATGGTCATGCACTTTTTCCATGTCTAGCTTACAAAGAATTCCTTCACTTTTAGGAATATTAAACTAAGAAATAATAAAATCTCAAGTTACTAAACTATGATAATACTCCTAAATAATATAATGATAGACTTCTAAATAGTATAGTTGTTTTAGATTTAAGATAGTTATAATTTCTAAAAATCTAGTACTAGCCTATTCTGCATTAGATTTACATGGCTAAATTGCTTTGACCCATAATGCCCTCATCAGATGTCATGTGCATGACACTACAAATTTACATTCATGGAAAAGAAAGGAATAAGTTCAAGTGTAGTTCAAGATCCGATAATTATTATGTTGTTTTTTTATCATTTCTTTCCTTTTATCTTGTATGCTCTTGAAGTGCCATTTCTTTTAATTCCTGCATCAAGTATCTACCATGATCTAAATTATGAAATATAATGAATGAGAAATCTGTCACATGTGACTGGCGACCTTATTGGTTTTGACCACTAACCGCAACCAAACCCAGCTACGACTGGTTTGGTTGTAACCATATTCTGTTGCGACTGGATCCAGTTGCAATTGGGTTTAGCTGAGCAGTTGTGACCACCAATCAGAGGGATCCCGATGGTTGCAGCCACCACTCCTGACTGCTCTGCTTGATCGATCTTTATCAGCTGTTAGTAGTTGGTGACTGTCCTTGTTGCATGATGGTGGTTGGTGATTGGTGGTGTTGAGTGGAGAAGTGAAAGAACTAGTGGTGTTTGTTTGAACCAATGCTTATAATAAACAGAAGTGAAGTAATAATTTTGATAGTCATAATGCACTTTGGATATACTAGTGTAAAGAATGGTTGAATGTGTATTTTATTAAATATTACAATCCTATATATATATTAATTTTCTAGAAAAGAAAAAGAAATTGACCATTAGTTATATTAGTTGCATATAATGTATTTTCCCCTAATTCCCTTTAGCCTAATTATATATATATATATATATATATATATATATTAATACTCCCGCTCAAGTTGGGGAATAGAAATTGTCCATCCCTAACTTGTTATTGATAGTTGGGAATGCTGGATTACTCAAACCTTTAATCAACATATTTGCAAGTTTAGAGCTAGTTGACATATATGAGATACATATTAAGCCACTATCTAGTTTTTGTTTGATGAGATGTTTGTCAACTTCAATATGCTTAGTACTGTCATATTGCATTGAATTATTGGTAATGCTTATGGCTAATTTATCGTTACAGTACAGGCATATAGAATTTTACTATTTTGATTTTCAAATCTTCTAAGATTCTCTTTAATAATAGTAATTCACATATCCCTTGAGTGATTGCTTGGACTTCTGACCCCTCGACCTTGCCTCTATATTTTGTTTCTTACTCCTTCACGTAACCAAATTACCCCAAGGAAGATAGAGTAATTTGTGGTAGGTCTTATGTTCACCATTCACCCTGTATAGTTTAAATCCATACAGGTTTATAGGAGCAACTTGTCATTCTTTTTAAACATGATCCCTTTTTTAAGTGACATTTTTAGGTAACGCAACATTTTATATGCTGCGTGTAAATCTACTTCGTTAGAGTTATATATGAGCTGACTTATAATACTTACTGCATAGACAATGTAGAATTTTACATGTGATAGATATATAATCTCCTAATTAATCTATGAACCGTTTCTTTATCTTTTGGTGTATCCTTTTCTGCTAGTCCCAATTTATGATTGGGATCACTAGAATATTAGCTTATAGCTAGTTTGCTCATATCTCTTAACAGGTGATGAATGTAATTCTGCTGGGAGATGAAGATCCTTAGTTTTGAGTGTATGATTTTAATTTTAATTTCCAAAAAGTACTTCAATTCACCTAGCTTCTTGATTTCGAATTCTCTAGTTGAGTATTGCTTGAGCATCAATTTCTACTTTTAATCATCCCTTGTTACAATAATGTCATGAATATATATTAAAAGAAATGTAACTCCCCTATCTCATAATGCTTTGTAAACAAAGTGTGGTCTTATTGAGTTAACATGTATCCCAAGCTTCTTATCACCCTTACAAATCTATCAAACTATGCTTTAGGTGATTGCTTGAGTCCATATAATACCTTATTCAGTTTATAAACTTTATATGATCCGACCCCTTTGTCAAATCCTTGTGGGATTTTCATATAGATTTTTGCTTGCAAATCTCCATGTAGAAGTACATTTTTCACATCGAATTATTATAGTTATCAATCAAAATGAGCAGTTAAAGATCCGCATTGTGTTCATCTTAGCTACCAGTATGAATAATTCTTGATAATTTATCCTATAGGTTTGGGTATATATTTTTATCATTAGTCTTACTTTGTTATTAAAAAAAAAAAATAATCATTAGTCTTGTTTTGTATCTGCCGATTGCCTATTTGTCTTGTACTTTATTATGAATATCTATTTGCAATCCACGACCTTATTACCTTTGGGTACATCTATTACTTCCCATGTCTGCTTTTTTTCTAATGCCTACATTTCAACATTCATGACATTTTCTTATTTCATATAAGATAATCATCAGAGACTAGTGTTAGGAATAAACTTGGTATTCAAACTTGTAAGAAAATTTTTTGTGGGACTGTGAACATTTTTTAAATGATACAAACTTCAAAATAGAATAAAAGGGATGTTTAGTACATTCCTTAGTTCATTTACGAATTGTAATGAGTAGATCATTATCAGACTGTGCAGAATTTTAAGGGTTTACGTTAGTCTCAAAATTCGTGTTAGATTTTTTGACTTGCTTCGATTAAGGAGTCATAATCTTTCTCCTTGTATGTAGCTACGTAAATATAGAGTTTGGTATGGTTTCTTGAGTGAGTGGGTTCTTTGGTGGTTTCGGTAGGTTTTCTTATGATTATGGTTGAGTATGTGGTAAATGTGGTAGGGTAAAGAACTCGATATCCTTATTTTCCAATATAAGCTCCATTAGAAGATAACATTGAGAAAAATATAAATTTTATTCAATAAAATTAATTTCCGCAAGTACAAAATTTTTATATAGGCGGATGGTAACAATTAAATGCTCCTTTTAAGGAAAAGAGTATTCCACAAACACGGAGTCATTTAGAGAATTTGGGGGTAGAGGGGAGTAATATGTGGAGGTTATGAAGAATTTAATGATTCGAAAATAAATTACTACGAATCTCTTTTGAGTTCACTATCTTCAGTATCTTTGAATGAAAAATGATGATTAACTGACTTGGACCCTCAAACCAAATGGATCTTCTTTGGTTCTGTCATTCTAAAGGTATTTGGTTAAGAATGATTCTTTGGAGAACAAGTTTCTATTCCGGAATGTTCCCACAAGAATTGCTTTTTTGTTGTGGCTTGGGAAGTGGGGCATGGATGTATTTTGACCATTGACAAATTGATAAATGGGAAAGATTTTGGTGACTGGTTGCTATCTTGTAAGAAGGCAGAAGAGACTTGTACTGTACTATAGTGTCCTCTAGCATTTAAATTATGAAGTGTGATGTACGAGTTGCTATAGTTTTGTACATGGGCGCACTCCCTTGGTGCCTAAACTCAATTATAATACTATACTTGTTATTAAAAAAAAAAAAGACGTATGGGTTGCTGGTAATTAGATAGGCAATGGTGGGTAATCTAAGGGAGAAGATATGGCATGGAACGGAGTTAGCAATAGGAAAAAACATTTGGATCTTATTTCTCTAACAATCTTTTGGGTGGTTGTTGAGAGAAAGGAATAGAAGTGTTTTGAAGAGTAGAAGAAGATTTTGATAGCATTAGAGATAAATAGTATAAGATCTTTAGTTTTTTTGGTTGTGAGTAACTATTTATACTCTATGGAGTATTTAAGTAACATTATTGATTTTCTGGTAAACATGTAAACATCTTTTGTACATGGGTTGACACCTATTAGTTCTTATAATTATTGAATACATATTATACTTTTTATTGCAAAAAAGGAGTATCCCATGAACACACATTGTAAGGCTTTAGGATCAATTTTTTATTGTTGATGTGAATAAATATGAACATAGGCGACACACTCAAATATTCATAGGACCAAGTGGTTTGTGACATTTATTTTTAGGTAGAATTTGGAAAGGATTTCTAGAGAATCTTTTGAATTCTAGTGCACTTGAGGTAAGCGATTAATAACATATGTGGCGGTAAAGACAACTTCACTCTGATCTTTTTTCGGGACATGGTTCTGGAATAGAAAGGCTCTAATGGTCGCAGGAAGATGATTGTTCTTATATGCTGTTTCTGTTTTGTTATGGAGTGTGAACACATGGTAATTCATAAATAATCCCTTGGTGACAAAATGAGAAGATTTGGTGGTTCAAAAAATCTTTTGCATTATTAGTGCGAAATTGTTCTGTGTGAGTTCTAAATTGAGTTTTTATCATCTTACAAAACTGGAGTGTTATGTGGCTAATAACTAATTTGGATTTGATTAAGAAAAGACATGTTTGCCTTAGTTTTTGAGGTAAAAAAGAATGTTTATTAAGTATAGACACCAAGGGGGTGTTGTCCCTATATAAAATATTTACAATTCAGTTAAATATCAAAAACTTTCCCAAAATCATTCGACCCATAAACATCATGCCCCAAAATCAGAGATTCAAAAGTATACAACCATCTATCCCTAATTCTGACAATATCTCTCACACACCCAAAAGTTTATGAAAAAGCCATGTTTACCTTAGTGCGATCATTAATAAATTATATAAATCATCAATTCTCAGAAATATTTGGAATGTGGGTTATGACCCCAAACATCACTATAGCTTAAAGAAAATGGAAGCATACTTCTTTTCTCGCTAATAGGAAAGTTTACATGCTTATATTTAACTAACTCGCATATATCGCAATGTAAACTTTCATAATCAGAAATATTTTGCTAGTATAAAACAATTTCCTATTTTATCCAAACTCTTAACTAAATATTACTGTAAAATGTACATATGTAACAAATGTATATATATACATGTATACTTACACTAGGGGCAACTTAGTTTTTTCTTAGGTTGTTAGGAGAGCTGATATTGTTAGGATAACTGGGTATTTCTCTCCACCATTTTTAACTATTTTGTTAGCATTTTTTTAACTGTTTTTGTCCTGGCTGATGGCTTGTATAATGACACATTTGTGCCCATGTAATCACAAGAAAAATCAAAGGAATTCTCCTCTTCTCACAAACCTTCTTTCTTTATTTTTTTCATGATATCAGAGCAAACCATTTTGAGATAAAAAAAAATGTTTATTAAATATAGACACCAAGGGGGTGTTGCCCCTGTATAAAATATTTACAAGTCAGTTAAATATCAAAAACTTTCCTAAAATCATTCCACTCATAAACATCATGCCCCAGAATCAGAGATTCAAAAGTATACAACCATCTATCTCTAATTCTGCTAATGTCTCTCACACACCCAAAAATTTATGAAAAAGCCATGTTTGCCTTAGTGCGATCATTAATAAATTATATAAATCATCAATTCTCAGAAATATTTGGAATGTGGATTATGACCCCAAACATTACTATGGCTTAAAGAAAATGGAAGCATACTTCTTTTCTTGTTAATAGGAAAATAGTTTGTCTCCTTCATTGATGATCACACTAGAATAAGCTGAATCTATCTGATGAAAGAAAAATTTGAGGTTGGTCTAATCTTTCACAAATTTAGCACTATAATTCAAAATCAATTTTAAAAAAAATACAAGTGTTAAAAACTAACAATGCATGTGAGTATTTTGCATCCAACCTAGGAAAATTCTTTATTGACCAAGGCATTGTCTATCAAATTTCTTGTCCTTACGCCCCTCAACAGAATGGTGTAGGTGAAAGGAAAAATAGGCACATCCTTGAAGTATTTCGCTCACTTATATTTACCACAAACGTTCCGAAATTTCTTTGGGGAAAGGCTATTCTCACTGCTACATATCTGATCAACAGGATGCCCTCCCGTATCCTTAAGTTCAAAACACCTTATGATTCACTTGTTCAAGCATTCCTAATATCACACATTCTTCACACAATTTCTTTTAAAATCTTTGGCTGCTTTACCTATGTTCACATTCACAGTCACCTCAGAGGGAAAGTAGATCCTAGAGCTCTCAAATGTGTTTTTGTCAGGTATTCCGCTTCTCAAAAAGGTTACAAATATTTTTGTTCAGTAACCCGCCAGTTCTATAACACTATAGATGTCATTTTTTTTGAAAATCAACCATTTTATCCCACTCTTGATATTCAGGGGGGGAGACATGTAGAAGTTAGGAATATCAATTGTGGGATGTGAATATACCTCTATTACAGAACATACCTCAACCACAGATTCCATTGACAACTTCAGAAAAAGAACCTGTCCTACCATAGAGACTGATAGCACATTACTTGCAGTTAGTAAGTTACGTGTTTATAACAGGAGGAACAAAACTTAAGGTAAAGATAAAGTACTGGAGCCAACTATACACTGTCATGACTTAACTCCTGTACCAAGCATCTAGAATAACACAGGTAATGAGATTTCTGACTCAACTGTTGATATTGGTTTACCTATTGCTTTATGAAAGAGTGTTCGTTCTTGTACAATGCATTCCATACAGGATTATTTCTCTTCTATTAAGCTGTTTTCAAAGTATCACGCACTTGTGAGTAAGTTTGACAGTATCCCTCCTGAATCAAGAATAATTCATGAAGCTCTCAAGATCTCTGAATGGAATATTGCTGTCCAAGAAGAAATTACAGCCTTTGAGAAAAATGGGACATTGGAGTTATCTGATCTACCTTCAGAAAAGACTCTTGTAGGATGCAAGTGGATTTTCACCACTAAATACAATCCTGATGGTAGTGTTAGCTGCTACAAAGGTCGACTTGTCGCTAAACGGTTTACTCAATCTTATGGAATCGACTATCAAGAGACATTTGCTCCTGTAGCCAAGGACAACACAATTCGGGTATTATTCTCTTTAGCCTCTAATCTTGATTAACCTCTCTTTCAAGTTGATGTGAAAAATGCTTTTCTTAATGGTGATCTAGAGGAAGAAGTGTATATGGAAGATCCATTTGGATTCAAGATGAATCCTCAAAAGGTATACAAACTAAAAAAGGCACTGTATGGTCTCAAACAGTCTTCAAGGACGTGGTTTGAAAGATTCATCAGGGCAGTGAAACATATGAGATATGAACAGTGTCAATCCGATCACACTCTATTTGTTAAACATTGTATCACAGGAAAGAGAGCTATACTAATTGTTAATGTGGATGATATTATCCTAACAGGTGATCATAGTGAAGAGATTCAGAAATTGAAAAATTTTCTAGCTAGAGAATTTGAAATAAAAAATTTTGGGATACTCAAATATTTCCTTGGAATGGAAATTACCAGATCCAAGAAGAGAATTTCTATATTTCAACGGAAATACATTTTAGATCTCCTGAATAAGACAGGTATGTTTGGTTGTAAACTTGCAGAGACTCCTATGGAAACAAATGCTAAACTTGGTTTCAAAAGTGACAGTAAACCTGTTGATAAAGAGAGGTATCAAAGGGTTGTAGGCAAACTTATCTACTTGGCTCACACAAGACCTGACATCTGTTTTTCTGTTAGTACTGTGAGTCAGTTCACGTCTCAACCTACTGAGAAACACATGAGTGCTACCTATTGTATTCTGAGATACATAAACATGATACCTGGACAGGAATTATTCTTTTAAAAGAATATGGTCAGAGATATTGAGATGTATACTGATGCTGATTGGGTTGGATCTATGACAGATAAGAGATCCACATCTGGTTATTACTCATATATTTGGGGTAACTTAGTCACTTGACGTAGTAAGAAACAATATGTTGTATCAAGAAGCAACACTGAAGCTGAATTACGATCACTTGCACATGGAATATGTGAAGGAGTATGACTTAAAAAGATTCTACTTGAATTATGATTTTCTACTCCTACTGCAATGAGGATTTGGTGTGACAATCAATCAACTATTAGCATGACCAAGAATCCTGTGCACCATGAGAGAACTAAACATGTTGAGATTGATTGTCACTTCATCAGAGAAAAAATTGAAAGTCAGGATGTGTCACTCCTATACATCTTGATAAATCAACAAACAACAGATATACTCACTAAAGCACTACCAAAAAGGGAGTTCAACAATCTTGTATCCAATCTAGGGTTACTTAACATTTATGTAGCCTACATTGAGGGGGAGTGTAGAATGTACATATGTAGAAAATGTATATATATACATGTATACTTACACTAAGGGCAACTTAGTATTTTCTCAGGTTGTTAGGACAGCTGATATTGTTAGAACAGCTGGGTATTTCTTTCCACAATTTTTAGCTATTTTGTTAGCATCTTTTTAACGGTTTTTGTCCTGACTGATGGCCTATATAATAGCACATTTGTGCCCATGTAATCACAAAGAAAATCAGAGGATTTCTCCTCTTCTCACAAACCTTCTTTCTTTATTTTCTTCAATTACTATGAAGGAAACTTGTAACCAAGGAATAAGTTATATGGTAGGATTGGGAAATTTCCTATACCAAGACAGGCGCGGTTCCCATGGTTGTATTGGATCTCTGTGAACTGGTCCTGGTTGGATCAGGCGAGTCTGCCTGATCCAACTTGGAGTTGGAGATGTAACACTTTTGTTTTTTGTCATTTTATATAAGTCCTTTTCCCAAAAACATATACAACTGATGTGTAACATAGTTTGAATTTTTCTTATTTATAATATACGAGCATTTACTTTGACAACAAGATATGACAGTGCACTTGATTCCTAAGATTTGTTGTTGGTTGCATTCTTGAATCTTGAAAGAAAAAATTAAAAATGTTTGGCTGCTTTTCATCTTTGTTTTTATAGCATATCATGTCTTTATATTTCAGGGGATCGAATGATGGAATATATGAATATGGATGATCGATCAATTGGGATGTTTTGGGTTGTGTCCTACACAATGGCACAGCCGGCATGTGAAACAGTTATGAACTGGTTATCTTCTGCTCGAGTTGCTGAGTTACCAGGATCAAATATACAGCCGAATGAGAGGGCAATGGTGATGCAGGAAGTAAATCCATTGCCAATATCATTGTTATCCGGCTTTTCAATGAATCTATGTCTGAAGTTGGCCTACCAAATGGAAGATTCGTTATTTGTTGGACAGGTACATTGTTTTTCCTTTGTATCAGAGAGGTTCTTCTCAGGGATGGTGGTATATTTGTGGTACTTAAAAACTACATGTCTTTAACTGTTGTTAGAATTTTTCAAATTCACAGTTTGAATTTTATGGTTCAATTGAATAAAAAAGTGATTCAAATTTTATTAGTGAATCCCAATCTATCATGAATTCTAAGCATATATAAACGAACCGATAGTTGCGAGACTTGATCAAAATTTTCCCAATTCATGTGAATCTAGTTAAACTATATGTAACCAAATATTTAGATAAACCTTTTTTATTAACTATAGGATGCAATAATTTATACAATTTACTCCAAGAACAAGTAATTTTTTGGTTGTCTAATATTAGTATAAATTTCTTCGGATATTCTAATTTCTGATATATTTTCTTTAAAAAATAATATAAATGGCAGTCAATTTTAATTAATGAGCTATGTTCCATATCTTACAATTCAGGTTGCATTTCTCAATTCAAAAGATTGGATCTTTGATTTGCCATTGAAATCTTGGTCGAACAATTATAAATAGGAGTTACTGGCCAGTTAATTTATTTATTTCAGAAAGAATAAAACTTGGCCTGGTTATTTATGTCATATGTAGAAGGTTAAGAGAATAAAAAATGGGGATTACATTATTTTTGGCCCGGCGGAGACCCACCTTTTTGTTCCTTAGATAATTCTTTTGTTATTATGTTTGCATCTGGAATTTCTCTGAGGAGAATATCTTATTCTCTGTGGTTGTAACTATTTTTCTCTACTCTTAATAAATTTATTTTTCTATAACAAAATGGAGATAAAATATAAGGATGCAGAGAATGGAATTGCTGAAATCAATATACTGCATGTTCGATTCATGCTCTCTTGGCCATTGAATAGGATGGACATTATTTTTATTGCTGCTAGATTCTTTCATGCAGCTATAGGAATGATTCAATGTGCTAAGGGCGAGATGTTCTGATGTAATAGTTAATTTGTTCTTTGTCCACTTGACGAAAAGAAAAAAAAGAAATTCATTGACTTTTAATATTGGAACCAGCTTTTGCATTTTCTGTTAATGTTCTAATGAAATATTTTTGATGCAGGTTGTGCCAAGCATTGCGATGGTTGAGACATATACTAGATTGCTGCTCATTGCACCTCACTCATTGTTCCGCTTGCATTTCACTGTAATTTCTTAGCTTCTAAAATTTATTGGTTCTTTACTTGTTTTTTTTTTTCTGAAGCAGAAAAATTGTGAATTGATAATGTTGGAGCTTTTAAGTAAAAATAAGTATATAAATGCTTGACGTATGTTTGTTTGGATGCATGGCGTAAATTAGCCATTAGTCTCAATCATTATTAGATTTTTCTTCTTCCTTACTTGTAGAGGTTGATGGCAATAGCAGTTCAATGTTTTTACAGGGATTGCTAGCATTTTCAAACCCTTTTCATTTTGAAAACATAGGAAATCATTAAAAAGTGATTAATCTGTTCAGTCAAAGATCTGGCTGACAGTTGGGATTCTCGTATGGTCGCCTATTGCCCATGCTTGTTTTCTCTTTTTGAATGAGGACTATACTCCTCGAAGGCTGAAACTGTCCATTTAAGTGGACTGGTAAATGTTTTTCCCAAACAGAGTACAATGACGAAAATGGTTGGCTGGTTATGGTGAGATTGAATGTAGTGGAAGTTATGTTGTTCGTAACACAACCTTTAGTAAGTGTTTTGTTCTCTTGCATTTGCTTGCTGTTTCAAACAGCAATTTTTGAAGTTTGAAGGTTGTTTTGCATGGTCAAAGAGAATGGTGTAGAAACATGAGGAACTGGAGATTGGATGTGGCAAAATGAGTGGATTCAATTTTGGATAAACTCGGTTCAATATACTGGAAATTCTTACTTTTTTTTTTGAAATAAAAGAGAACTAATATTATGCACAAAGGTACCAAGGGGGTACCACCCCAATAACACGGAAATTCTTACTAAAAATAGGCATTAGCATTTTACTTAACAAAGTGATCCCTCAAAACCTCCTTAGACCCTGATCATAGAAAATCTTTCATTACTTTCTGTAATTGATTACTCAATTAAACACTTAAATAGAATAAAAAATACGAAGAAATGTTGGGAAAGCACACTTGAATAAAAGCAATCCAGCCCCCAAGAGCACCTTTCTATCTATCTAAATATTTGGAAATCTTGCATAGTATATGATTAAAGAGTAAGTCAGAGAATTCATACCATAAAAAAAGGTGGAAAAGGACTTCGAAAATTAGCAATGGCGATGAACTACTTGGTATTCAAGGGAATGAGAGAAAAGTAGTTCTTTATCTTTGCTTGACATGTAAATATCTTTTGTACATGGGTTTTCACCCTATTGGTGCTTGTGAATGTTTACTATTTTTATTTTTTTAAAAATAGTTCTTATCTTAAGCTAGTTTTTGGTTGTTTTTTTCTTAAGGAGCCTTTTAGTTGGTTTATATGTTAGTTAATAAAAATTGGAGGTATTTTGATACTTTGATTGATGTTTGGTTAGGGGAGTCTTGCATAGTGGTGTTGTTGAGGATGCTCATAATGCATATTTACTTTGGTCTTGTGTCCTTCGTTTTGGAGGCTTCCAAATATGTTGTTGTTGTTGGTTTTGTTCCCTTTTTCGTATATATATATTTTTTGCTTGTTTCTACATTTCTGAGTATATCTCATCTTCTCTCTGGTACTTTCTTCCCTCTATGTTAATATTTCTTTTTCTATGAAAAGAAGATAGTACTATTTATTTGTTTATAAGCCAACAGTTATCTTTCTGCCAAACAACATCAAGTCCCTGTCCTCTTTGATTTGCTTTTTTCTTTAAAATCTATTTGATTGATAATAAGATTAAGGTTATTTCCTATTATTCATTACACGCTCAACTTTGAGGGCAATGTGCAATAGATGAAGAGTACGAAGATGACTGTTAAAAGTATTCAGTATTAGTTGGAAATTGTTGCTCCATGGAACATATAAACCAGTTCTAGACTTATTTTAATTTAGTATAGAATACTGGCTAAATGAAATAATTTACCTCCACTACAACATGTCTTTTGATGTTATAGACTAAGATTTAGAAATTTCTTTCAATCTTACTGATGGATCTTATATATGTTTTGCCAACTTTCAGAATCTGTTGTTTTCTTTTTGCTTCTTTGTTTCTGATTATAAACTAAATTGTTATCGTCCTTACAAGAGATGTTGGATTTCTGTATGAAGTCTTTTTTGCTTCTTCAGTTTGTCTTGTTTTCTGTTTTCTGTTTTTGTTAGAATATGTCTTAGATCTGCTACTTCTTGCAGCATTTGTCACAGAGGAATCCTTCCTTATTGAGCAAGCCAGGGGTAACTCTTTTGGTGCTTGAAATTCTGAACTATCGCTTACTTCCACTCTACAGGTAACTGCCTCCATTGTCTGACTGCTGGCACTACTTTCTTTTTTATCCAACTAGTTACAATATTGAGGGATAAAAATATAACTGAGTTGTATAATATAAATTTAATATTCTTTCTTGGTGCCTGGGCATTTAAGCCCCATAAGCAGAGAGTCAAGCTGATTTGGTGGAGCACTCCCAGTGGTGGAGAGCAGTGGCCTAACCAAAGGCTCAATGAGTTTGAGTTCTAATCTTTCGTGAAACTTCTGGTTATCATTTCCTCTTTACAGGTATCAGGGGAAAAGCAAAGCATTGATGTATGATGTAACAAAAATTATTTCTACCCTCAAAGTGAAGCGTGGCGATCATCGTGTATATAGGTTGGCTGAAAACTTGTGCATAAATCTTATCTTGTCACTGAGGGATTTTTTCTCAGTGAAAAGAGAAGGAAAGGTGGATATTGTTCTCTTCAAACTGAAAATTTTTCTGTTATAATTTACTTTGCTTTAAGCTGGCAGCGTGAGGTGCATATTAATTAGGTTCTTTTGGCAGGGTCCGAATGAATTCACAGAAACTTTAAATCGCATAACCATAATTACTCTTGCTATCACCATTAAAACACGTGGAATTGCAGATGCTGATCACTTACTTTATCTGCAAACAATGTTAGAACAAATAATGGGAACTAGTCAACATACATGGTCAGAGAAAACACTACGCTATTTCCCATCTCTTCTCCGTGATGCATTAATAGGGCGAATGGATAAAAGAGGCCTAGTAATTCAAGCTTGGCAACAGGTTGGTTATTGTACTTCCTTCACCTGCTCATGCTCACAAGCAAGTGCTATTTTCATAACCATATGACAAGATGGGATGACCTGATGTTTTCTCTTTAATGATTTCTTCCTTTTAATTCATTTGTTAAAGGTGTGGTAGTGCACAAAGAGAGGATGCTGGAAAAGAAAAGAAAAAGAAAAAGACAAAGAGTATATGCTACTAAACCAAGAAACTCTCTACTAAAGTAATTTTTCTGGTGTGGGTTCCGTGTAATGATTTTTAGGGTCTCCAGGGATTGCATTATGTGTCTTGGCAGAATATTGTAAGAAAGGATTAGAGAATTTAGAGATTATTTTCTCCCCTATTTTAACTGTGAACAAGGGTAATTAGAAAAATTCCTTGGGTCTCAGAGTGTAGAAAGCAATTCTAGCTTTAGGATAAATTCCTGCTTGCATTTTTATGCATAGATCGCAAAGATATATTCACACAAGTTTAGAAATAATATGGGATCTTAAAACTACCTCCGAAGGGATAGATAACTCCATGATTGCTTAGGTAACCCTCAAACTATATGGAAGAACTACTTCTCATGTCTAAGAAAAAAATAACATAGGCTGTTCTATACAGAAATTTTCTAGGAACTCCAGAAAATTTGATTTACTTTTTTCTTTCCTGTTTTCATGTGTAAATTACTGATGTGGCCCATAAATTCATTCCCTCCCTTGAAAGTGGGCTTGTCCTCGAGCCACACACGAAGGATGCCTGAGAGTCAAAGAGTCTTTAAACCCAAAGGCGACCTTGTCATGTTCCCTCTCCAATCTGTCTTACTCTATTTCTACTTAGTCATATTCCAATTCAAGGAATTAGTACTTCAAAAGTTAACATAGCTTCGGCTTTTATACCAGTTATTAGGGTCTTGGTTCAAGGATCAGTATTTGGGGATGATGGAGAACCAAGGAATTTGAGAGTTCCTAGAAAGAAAAAAATTGGAGGACATAGAGGGTTGTCTTTGTCCAACTATGCAAAAGTTTTGTTGGCTACAGATACTAAAGAATGATCATGTACCTGAAAGGAAGATGTAACTGAGTTAGGTTGAGTTGAGTTTTGATATGAAATCTGCATAAAAAACTCTAAAGTTCATGATCTTAGCAATAAGTTAATACAAGTTCATACATATACAAGATGTTATAGTGCTATATGATGATGTTAGATGATATCTAAAACTCTCTCTCTTTCTAAAAAGCTCTCTACCATTGACTTCTTCTTCACCATCTCCAACCCTCTCTCTCTATCCTTTCTCCTTATTAAACATCACACCATTATTAGAGCCTAGGGCTATCCCAACAGAGGTAAGGTTGGCTGCAGGGCTGACCAAGACTCTTTTCTTCTCACTCCACAATGCTGCCGGTTAACACAAAACGATTTGTCATTATTGGCAGAAAATCCTTTGATATCCTTTGTGAAGGCAAGAAGCTAGACAGGATACGTATAAGCAAAAATGGATGTGGAAATAGAGTGTCCATTACTCTTAGCAAGAACGAAGTGTCATGGATCATAGATGCCATGAGGGATTTCTACTGGAATAAGGGCAGAAACATTTGTGGAAAGAATGTCAAAGACCGTCACCGTCATCTATACCTAGTACTAATGTGGAACAGAAGCGACGTCTTGGTTCTTTTGGAAGAACAAGAAAAATCTACCAAAAGAATCTTTATCCCTGATGGGTATGGGGCGGGAGGATGGTGGAGATTCATAAAATCAGTTTTTGAACTTGTCGAGATTCCACTGGTGAACACCTTCGCAGAAAAGACCGACAAAATTTGCTCCAGCAATATCCTAGCCTTAGAAGCTCTAGTTCCTCCTTTGCTCTCCATTTGTTGCCCGAACTGTACGCATAGCTTCTAGGTCACACTTATTGCATCGAAGAAAAAATCTTTCGCGGGCAACGATGGAAGCTTTTAACTCAGATCCTTCTCGGGTGAAGAAGAGTGTGCCCGACCCGATACCTAAAATTCAGGATTTTGAATTTCAAATCCCCACTAACAAAGCGACCTTTGACATCAGACCTCAAACCCAACTGAGGATCCAGAGGCCCAAGGTTGTTGGGCCTAAACCACAACCCGAACCAAACAAGAAGCCCAAATTTACGTGGGCCGATAAGGGAAAATGGACCAACCTAGTTGCCCCGAGCAAACAAAAACACCACATACCCAGCCCAAGAAAGAAAATATAAAAAGTCAAATTGGAATGGAGAAGAAAGAGAAAAATGGTCGGGCTACTCACTATTTTTCTCAGTCTAGAGAACAAGAGTTTTCCCTCTTGACAAAAATTCCTCGCTGTTAGTCCGAAGGTGAGTGCAGGGCTTTGCCATGATATGACAACAACTACCTTTAGCTCAAATGATTGGTTCTCTTCTACGGCCAACACAAGCCAGGCTTCCATCAACCATGAAGATGAAGGCTTTCATGTTTCGGGGTTGGAAATGGTGATGGTGCATCTGGAATCCGCACAACATACGGTGCAAGCGATGAAAGATGACAGCTAGTCGGAGGTTATTGCTTTGTTGGACCGATTCCTTAAAGAAAAGCAAGGCTGCAATGTTCAATTCTACTCGGAATGGATCCTCAAGAACATCTATTGCATTAGTAAGTACCTTGGTGCTTCTTATTTTGGTTATGAGGAAGAAATACTCTCTCTTTTTACAGAATTGAAAACAAAGATGAACGACAAGAACAAGAGCAAACTGCTTCTTGAATCGGGGAAGAAAAAACAACATGAAAGAGGCTCCAGAGAATTGAAAAGACTCAAGTTTTCTATAAGCGATGATGAGCGAAGCAGAAAGAACAAGGGAAGTGGGGAAGAAGACAACACATCTCAATGATAGAAAAAATTCTAGACAAAATTCTATCTTGGAATGTAAGGGGCTTAAATGATGTAAGAAAAAGATCTGTAATTAGGGGATGCCTCAACAAATGGTAGCCGACCATCATCTGTCTGCAAGAAATAAAGAGGAAAGCAATTAATGACAAGGTCATCAATAGTCTTCGGCGTATGAACGAGATTGGTTGGGAATTCTTGCCGGCGAAAGGGTCAGTTGGTGGCATTCTTATCATGTGGAGAAAACATCGTGTATGTCTTCTGCCAAAATGTTATCCCCGGTGATGTTACAATTTCTTTTCTTTTCTAACTTGAACAATGGAGATCCTCGGTTCTTTTCTGGTGTCTGTTGCAGATGTAACAACTCTGAACGTAATTTGTTGACTGTGGAATTAGAACTTGTCAAATTCTCTTGGGGGAACAAAGGCATTGTGGGTGGGGACTTCAACATGATCTTAAAGAGTTCCGGAAGATCGGGCAGCGCCTATAATGACTTGGGCATTGAAGAGTTCCATTAATTAATCACGAATATGGACCTCATTGACCTGCCTCTTAAAGGTGAAAGATGGACTTGGAGTAATCAACGTAAGCAACCCTCCTCCAGAATAGACAGGTTCCTCATCTCCACTGATTTCTTATTGGTCCTTTCAAATATCAGCCAAAAATTAATGCCCAAATCAATATCAGATCATCATCCCATTATGCTTGTCTCGGATGGAATATAGTGGGGTCTCGTTCTTTTCCGTCTTGACAACAAATAGATCAAAGTGGATAGTTTCAAGGCTCTGGTGGCTGATACATGGAACAATACTTATGTGAGGGGATCCCCCAGTTACAAAATTGTCCACAAGCTCATGAAACTCAAAGTTGAAATTAAAATATGGGCAAAAACCACTAGCAGAAAGGAGGAGGAAAAAGTCTCGGACATCTTCACTAAAATTGAAGAATTGGACATATGTGAAGTAAACAGGACCCTGACCTCCACGAAAAAGAAAGAAAGAAATCGTTGGAAGTAGACTTGGCTCACTGTTTACAAATGGAAGCTACTGCATGTAAGCAAAACTCTAGGAAAAAATGGTTAAAGAATGGTGATAGAAATTCCAAGTATTTCCATATGCTTGCTAATCATAGAAGAAGAATAAATTACATTGAAGAAATCATTGATGGCAAGCTTACCAAAGGAAATGAGGAGTTAAGGGAAGGAGAAAGAATGCACTTTCAAAAGCTATACACAGAGCTTACTACTTGCTGGCCTAGACTGGATGATCTTACATTCAACAGCCTTGATGAAAGGGAATCAAATCAATTGGAAATGAACTTCATAGAGAATGAACTTCTTGATTGTCTTTGGGAATGCGATGGGGACAAGGCCCCAGGTCCAGATGGATTTAATATCAAATTCATTCAATCCTTTTGGGAGATTGTTAAAGGAGACATCATTGATTTCTTGAAAGACTTTCATGAACATGAAACTTTTGTAAGATCTCTCAACTCTGCTTTTCTTGTTATGATTTGTAAGAAAACTTGCCCTGAATGTATTGATGATTATCAGCCAATAAGTCTTATTGGTTGCATTTATGAGCTTCTATATAAGGTGTTGGCAAAAAGACTTTCCAAGGTGCTCAATCAACTCATTGGCAATTACCAAAACGCATTTGTATTTGGCAGATAGATTGCAGACACAATCCTAATTGCTAACGAAACGGTGGATGGTGTTATAAGAAGTAACAAGCCTGGGGCGCTTTGCAAACTAGATATGGAGAAAGCATTTGATCACATCAACTAGGGCTTCATTGATTACATTTTGGTAAGACTTGGTTTTGGCAACAAATGGAGAAATTGGATCAGAACTTGCATTACTTCCTCTAGTTTTGCGGTTATTATTAATGGTGGTCCATCTCATTTTTTTACTGCCTCTAGAGGCCTGAGGTAAGGAGATCCCCTATCTCCTCTTCTGTTTATCATAGTGATGGAAGCCCTACACAAATTACTTGGGAGAGCAAAGGAGCTACCCATTCTTAAGTGGATTACTGTAGGCCACAATGGAAATTCTATGGAAATCTCACACCTCTTCTTTGCAGATGATGCTCTTATCTTCTGCCAACCGGAGATCAGTTCTATGCCTATTCTTGAAATGCATTTTACTTTCTCGAGTCTCAAGAGTAATCTTCTTAAATCTGAGCTGGTTGTCCTTGGGGGCTTTGCTGGGGACCTATTGGTCCAGGTTCTGAGCTGCAAACTTTTCCAACTGCCCATCACTTATTTAGGTGTCCCTCTTGGTGCCAAATTCAATGATAAAAAAAGTTGGGATCCTATCATTGATATGTTCCATAATTAGTTTGCTAATTGGAAAAGGAACCTCTTATCCAAAAGTGGTAGATTGACACTCATCAAAAGCACTCTTTCGAATCTTCCAATTTATTACTTATCCGTGCTTCACATGCCAACCAATGTTGCAAGAAAATTAGAAACTATTCAATGCAACTTCTTATAGGGAGACAACGATAACGATATCAAAAAATACGACCTTGTAAATTGGAACAATGTCAAAAAGCCCTACAAAGAGGGTGGCTTGGGTTTGAGATCTTTGGACAAACTCAACAACGCACTACTGGTAAGTGATTTGGAGATTCTGGAATGATAAGAGCAGCTTCTGGAAAATGTGATCAAATGCAAATGGTTCAATGGGAATACTCATGATTTGGCCAATTAAAACAGCTCTTATGGGCTAAGTTTATGGAAGAAGATTTGGGAACTCAACAATCTAATATTACACAATGCTAGATGGAAAATTGGCAAAGGCAAGAAGATATGGTTCTGGTATGATATTTGGCAAGGTTCAGATACTCGACAGGCTCGTTTTCCACAGATTTATGCAATAGCCAGAGACAAAACAATGCTGGTCCATGAAGCTACTGTTTATGACTCGCATATGCACTGGCAGGTTTTGGTTAATAGACATTTGCAGGACTGGGAATTAGATGAGTATGAAGATTTGCTCCAGACTTTGGTAAATTTCCATTTATCTGACCAAAAGACAAGCTCAACTGGATCCACAGCAAGAATGGTCATTTCTCTGTCAAATCCCTTTATAATCTCTTGACTGGAAACTGAAGTTTTGAGAATGGAAAAATTCTCTTCTATTTGTCTTATTTCCTTCACCATGAGGTGCTTATTTGTAGGAAAGGAATACAACCAATTCCTAACAGTTTTATGGGGGAAAGGAATAACAATATATGGTTACCGGACACACCTTAACCATTTGATGATTCCTCCTACTAGCCAAACAGAAATTAAACCAAATTCCCTTCTATGATTTTCTACAGAAACATTACTGGAGGGCTGCGAAATTTCCCCGCAAATATAATTTGGAAATTGGGAATCACTCCCATAATGTCTTTCTTTGCTTGGGAGGCTGCGAGAGGTCGCATTCTCATGATGGATAACCTGATGGAAAGAGGCCTTACCACTGTCAATCGCTGCTTCTTATGCAAAAACAGTCTGGAAACTTGCAATCATCACCTTCTCAAATGCTCTTTATCTCTGAATCTTTGGTCCACAGTCTTGGTTTATTGGACATTTCTTGGGTTAGGAATGAAACAATGCCGACTACTAGCTTGGGAAGGTCTTAGCAGCAAGAATAAGTCTCTAGGGCTCATTCCTCTCACCATCAACCGTGCTTTTGAAGGAAAAAATGCAGATCTAAGCATCATCATTGATAATTGGTTCCATTATTTTGGCTCTATAATTTTAGGGCATAATTTAGATTGTTTTGATGATTTTGGTTTTATTGTTGATATGCTAACGGACATGTGAACTTTTTGTACATGGGTGGTGCCCCCGTGGCGCCCTTACATCATTACATATTCACACTTTTATTTCAAAAAAAAATAAATTTAAGAATGTTTTGATCAAGAGTAAATGAAAGGCTCCTTTGTGCAGAATATGAATCCATAAATTGCAAGGCAGGTCTTTCTAGTAGTTGCAGTTATTCTGTTATCTTTAAGCATTGTAATACTGCTTACGGTGTGATTTAATTTCATTTTTCTCCAATTTCTTTCATTGTGAGTTTCAAAGATTCTCATCAGCATGTGGAAAAGGGATTGTAGGTTGACATTTTTGTTTCTTGTTGGATCTGCTCTTGCCTTTACGGAAGCCATACGGCTAGTTTTGATGAGAAGCATGAACAAGGTTTATAAATCCGTTTCATTGTATTAATGAGCTTGCTTCTTTACTTTGAGGATGCTGCTTTGCGGATATATTAAATCTCATGACTTGAGAAGTCCTGTACCTGGAGAAGTTATGTTTTGTGATCATATTACTCTGCATGGGTTTTGGAGGAACAATGATTAGAAAATATTATGGAGGGAGATCTTTGTTGATTTATGGTCCTATGGCTAGAAGGGAATGCCAGAGTTTTTAAAAACTGTTCAAAAATGGTTTTGATGGCTGGAAAAGATTGTATTAGGTTCTTTCACTCCTTGGTTTTTCTTTTCTATGTTCTGGGAGGGTATCTTGTCCTCCTTATAATTACTTTTTCTTTCTTCCTTCCAAATAATATTTGTTCTTTTATAAAAGAAAATGCTCTTTTCATTTATTACTTATCTGCAATCACACTCCTCTCTACCTCTCTTACGAGTTCAATATATTGGACGTGCAAATCTTGGAACCTAGTGAAGTTGCTGAGCTCATAAATTTTGAAATTCACTTTGCACTATCTTTCAATACCTATTTGCTTGCAGAACTTGATGCTACGACTTTGTCAATACTCTTTTTGCAGGCAGAAACAACTGTTATTAATCAATGCACCCAGCTTCTCTCTCCATCTGCTGAACCTAATTATGTTATGACATACCTGAGTCATAGTTTTCCTCAACACCGACAATATCTATGTGCTGGAGCATGGATTCTAATGCAGGGACACCCTGAAAACATTAATAGTGCAAATCTGGTACTGCAGTTTGGTTTCTTTCTCCTCACCAGGAAGCATTGCATAGCTAATATAAATATTGTCCGATAGATCTCTCCCTAATCCATAAAGTATTGTTAATTATTAGATGAATAATCTTTTCTTTTTCTTGAAATTGAGTCAGGCTCGTGTTTTGAGAGAAATTTCCCCTGAAGAAGTGACAGCAAATATATATACAATGGTGGATGTTCTACTCCATCACATACATGTGGAGCTTCAACATGGACACGTCTTGCAGGTTTTGTATCTAAGTTTTTCTTTTATGGCTCATTAAGCAGTGTGAGTCACATGGAAATCAAGAAGTGGGAATGGGGAGTTTCTTTTATTTTTTTATTTTTTTTTAAAGAAAATTTTTCTGAAATGAAGATGAAGAGAATTAAAATAAAAGACAATTGAGAGGAAAAACGTAATCTTTCTTCACTTGTTTGATGTGAGAGAAGCGAAGCATAAGAGAAGTGATGCAAATGTTGGATATTACAGAATTTTTCTTCACATTTAATCATGACATTGAAGGATATATTTAAAACGGAAAATAGACTAGATTTATCAAATTTCATGTGTTACCACTTTAAAAGATGGACATGGTGTGAAATTTTTTGTTTAATTCTTCTCCTTTTATTTGCATTCGAGCAAGAGCAGTTACTAATTTTCTATTAGTTTGATCTCTTGTCTCAAAGCATCACCTCTCTTCATTTCCATCAAATGAAACACATTATTAATGTTTGTTAAGATTTGTATGTATTTTTTTTTATATTCCAGTATGTTATCTAATATTCTGATTTTTCAGGACATCATATTAAAAACTTGTGCAAATCTCGCATTCTTTGCTTGGACCCACGAGTTGCTTCCTTTAGATATTTTGTTTTTGGCCCTTAACGACCGTGATGATGATCCCCATGCTTTGCGTATTGTGGTAAGCTAAGTTCTTCTACACATTTAGGACATGTTCTTTTTGTATGCATAATTTGTGTAGATTTAGTTGTGCACTAGGCAAATCCACAAAAAAATCTTATTATCTTTTTCTTTTTGAGAGAGTCTATATTAGGAAATCTTATTAAGGCAATCTTTCGGATAAAATTGATCTTATAGAATTTAAACTGGAAATAAAACAACTAACTCCAAATTTCATCAATTTTAATGAGATTTAGAATCAATTGTTTCACTACACTTTAAATTCTCTAAGAGGTCTCTTTTTGTCATTTTTAATAAAATTTCTATTACCCCCTAGTTAAACCAAATATGTTTTTAAAAATTTGCCTTAAAAGTAGGAGAAAATATATTAAAGGCAAAGTGCCAAAGGGGGTGCAACCCATGTACAAAGATAGAAAAGAATTTACAGATCCGTAATAATATCAACAATAGATCCCAAATCCTTTAAACTATCTAAATTGTGGCCAAAAATAGTAGAACCAAAAAAACGTAGCCTTCTATTCTTGATAGTATCAAAATCAGTATATCTATCTTCAAAAAATTTTTTGTTCTTTTCATTCCAAATCACCCAGATAGCAGATAGAGGGATAAATTTGTGACATTTGTGCTTCGTAATAATTCCTCCCCAAGTTAAAAGTTCTTGGGAAACAGTCCCAGCTAAAACCCATTGAACGCCAAGAAAGTTATAAATCATATTCCAAAGCTTGGCCGTGTTCGGATACCAAAGAAGAAGATGATTAGTAGTTTCAGTGTTCAGCATGCACAAAGGACATCTGTTAGCCAAATTCAGTCCTCTCCTCATGAGATTGTCAAACGTAAGAATTCTTCCCTTTGCAGCTTCCCAAGCAAGAAAAAGAAATTTTGGGTGGTGCAATAGAATTCCAGATAATTTTGTAGGGGAAAATACCAGGAGATCTAGGTACACAAGAAGTTTATAGAATGACTTGATAGAAAAGGCACAATTTCTATTTGCTTTCCAGAAAAGACGATTTTCACTAAAATTAAGATTAATGGTAGCTAAAAGCTGGAGAAGACTTTCATATTCCTGCACTTCCCAGTCCTATAAGTTTCTGGTTACCTCCACATTCCAATAATTATCCTCATATACATTCCTGATGAGTGAATTTCTGTTCTTGGCAATGACATAAATGTGAGGGAAGCGATTATGAAAAGATTCCATACACACCATCTATGCATCCAAAAACGGATAGTGTTTCCGTTGCCCACTTTCCAATTAGAACCATTAAGGACAGAATCTAAACTGCGTACCTTTTCACTAGGTTTTCCCAAAAACAGATTTGTCTGAGTCAGTAAGATCAGGGCGGTTATTACCAAACCATTTACAATCCACAACCTCCTTCCAGAGTTTGTTATGTTCACAAAAATACCTCCAGATTCATTTACCACGAAGAGCTTTATTAAGAGTTTCTATGGATTTCAGTCCCAATCCACCAGCAGTAACCGGTTTCTTCACCTCGTTCCAATAAACCAAATGAAATTTACGGCTATTATCATAATCACCCCAAAGAAAACAACATTGAATAGTTTCCAACTTTTTGGCCATTTTCTTCGGAATGGATAAAACCGATAAGTAATAGATGGGAAGATTGGAGATGGTACTCTTTATAAGTGTTAGTCTCCCATCCTTGATATTTACTTTTCCATCCAGCCAATCTATTTTGGAATAACTCAACAATGGGTTCCCAGCTTCTTGTATCTTTGCGATTACTGCCCAAAGGACTCCTAGATATTTAATCGGGAGTTGAAAAGATCTGCAGCCCCTGACAGCAGCAAAATTAGGAGAAGTGTCAGCAAGTATATGATTCGAACTATGCATATCCAGATCAGTAAGCTCAGATTTATCAAGGTTTATATTTAAGCCTGATATTGCTTGAAAGCATAATAAGATGCACCTCAAATGAAGTAAGTTACCAATATCTGGTCTGCAGAAGAAGAGAGTATCGTCAGCGAAGAAAAGATGTGTAATTTCTGTCTTTTTATTTTGGTTCCCTATTGTGATGCCCTTGAACAGCCCCAGATTACTAGCCTTGTCAATAAGCTTGTTGAGCACTTCCATTACAATAATAAAAAGAAGTGGAGATAATGGATCACCTTGCCTTAAACTCCTAGCAGCCTTAAAGAATTTGGAGGGCCCACCATTTATCAAAACAACAAGAGTTGGTGAAGTGATGCACATTTTTATCCAACTTCTCCATTTCCGACCAAAGCCCAAGTTATCAAGCATGTGGTCAATGAAATTCCAAGATACATGATCAAAAGCTTTTTCCATATCTAGCTTACAAATCAAACCATTGTCCCTTTTTCTTGTAACATCATCAACAACTTCGTTGGCGATAAGAATAACATCTGTGATTTGTCTGCCATGCACAAAAGTCTGTTGATTTTGGCTAATAATTCGGATAAGAACTTTGGAAAGTCTGTTAGCAAGCGCCTTGGAAAGAAGTTTGTAAAGGTTGATGATTAAGTTGATCGGTCTAAAGTTCTTTAAATTACAACATTTTTCTTTTTCGGGATCAGAACAATAAATGTTGAATCTATAACAAAGGAAGCGCTGTTATGAAAATCTTTGAAGAAACCCATAATATCACCCTTCACTATTTCCCAGAATTCTTGAAAAAATTTAATATTAAAACCGTCCATGTCATGGGATTTATCACCCATCACAGTCTATGAGATAATCCAGAATTTCTGATTCAGTAAATTCAGCTTCCATAGTGGAATTGGCAGAATTGTCTAATCTATCAAACTGTAGATTGTTAAGAAGAGGTCTAGCAGGAAACTCCTCTGAAAATATTCAAGAAATCTGATCTGGCTGCTTCTCGCATTGCTTCATTACCCTCAATTTTATCATTTTGAGTGAGAATTTTACCTTTTCATAATTAAAGTGTAGATTTCCAAATGAATGACACAATAATGGTCATTTGTTGCAAAATAGAAGAAAATACGAAAAGAAAATGGAAAGGCCTCAATTTAGAATAACCTTCAAATTGTTTGCAAATTAGATAAAGACATATTCTAAAAAAAAATCCTTGTGCCTTGGCCAACAGAAATGCCAAAGCCACCACTTTGGTGCAAATAAGACCAGAATATAAGATGTGATTATTGAAATATTTGGCATCATGCTCTAACCATAAGGCCCAACACTGAACAAAGACAGCACTGCACCGTAAAGCTTTAGACTCCTTCCACCTAATCCACCCCGTCAAATGAATGGAGAAGAAAGCTTCCAAGGTAGAGTGGAGTCAATAAAATATAAGATAAAAATAAAAACTAATAGGATCAAAATCATCTTTTATTATAACTAATGGGGTCAAAGTTATCATTTATTATGACTAATGAGATCAAACTTGCCAATAATAGGACATATAAATTATTTTTTGTTAACTACATATAAGTAATATATTATTTTTTAACATCAAGTGGTGCAATGGCCCCACTTGAGTTATAAAGGAGTTGCTTCTGCCAAAGGCACAAGATAAGCTGAGATCATAACCTCCCAGTCTTCTTACAATGTAACAACAAACGGTTGTTTTGTTTGAACTGTAGGGATATACCATATGTATGTTACGAGAGATAGCTTAACACCCCAAACGAAAACTATTTAGGGTTTCATCCATTCATTATGGCTTAGCATGTATGTTATTTACATCATTATGTATAAAATGGTAAATTTTGTACATAGGTGGTACCCCCTTGGTACTTATATCAAAACAATTCATACTTTATATTTTAAAAAAATTATTTATGCAAAAGTTCATAAGTTACTTGATTCAAATCTTATAATATCCATTTGTGTGATGTAGGACAAGTAGGATAAAAAACCAATTTGTCCATATGGGTGGGAAATAAGAAAATAAAGGTCGACCCGAAAAAATAAATATAATAAGTAGACTGAACGAAATAGGTTAGATAACAAGAATTAGAAAAGTTTAAAAAAAGATATAATATAGAA
>NW_019014690.1:2824998-2847673 GCF_000150535.2 Carica papaya | reverse complement strand
GAGTTCGCCTACAGTAACAACTACCAAACAAGTATTGGCATGGCTCCGTACGAGGTTTATATGGCCGCCCATACAAATTGTTAATATGTTGGGAAGAAATGGGTGATAGAAAATTGTTTGGTCCAGAGCTCGTAAAGGAGACTACAGCCAAAATAATTAAGATCAGGAAGAACATTCAAATGGCTCAGAGCAGACATAACAGTTATGTGGACACCCGGAAGAGGGACTTGGAATTTAAGAAAGGTGATCAGGTATTCCTTAATATCACTCTTTTCAAGAGAATCAGTAGGTTTGACAAGAGGAAAAAACTAAACCGCCGGTTTATTGGGCCATTTGAAATCTTAGACTGAATTGACACCACCGCCTACAGACTGACACTACTTCCAGAACTTTTCAAGGTCCACAATGTGTTTCATGTGTCCATGCTACACAAGTACAACTCAGACTCCTCTCACGTCTTTGCCCACGAGTCTCTTTCACTTCAGGAGGATCTGCCCTACGAGGAAGTACCGGTCGGTATTGTGGACCGAAAAATAGAATACTCCGCAATAAGAAAATTCCCTTTATTAAGGTCATATGGCAGAATCACACACCGAGAGAGGCCATATAAGAGGTAGAATCAAACTTCATATCCCGATATCCCCTACTGTTTAATTGAGTGAGAGAGAGACAAAATTTCTTTTAAGGGGGCAGAGTTGTAATACCTGAAATTTAATTTGTAATATTCAAATTAATATATACAATTTAAATTTTATTTTTTAATTATTATTTAATGTAAAAATAGAGAAAATTAAATGGAGGATGAAATTGAAAATAATTTTGGAAAAAAATGGTGAAAATTTGGGTTCTGGATGTATTTATGAAAGAAAATTCAAAAATTGAGAGTCAAAATGCAATTTAAAAAAGTTATGCCACGCAAGACGCCCAGTCAACAACCCCGACGAACTAGAGCACGCCACGTGGTAAGGGACACTGACGCGGTGCCACACAGGAGGCCACGCGGGTGATCCGCGTGCTAGTGATCGGACAATCCAGATTCGTTCTCGTGCACACGGACAGTTCGGAGGTCTAGATTCACTTCTTATTTAAACGTGATCGGACGGTTCAGATTAAATCGCGATAAACAGTTCAGATTTACTTCCTATTTAATCACGATCAGACGGTTCAGATCAAATATGATAGACGACCAAGATTAAAAGGAGGTGGATATAAATTACTTTCTTCACACCAAACCCTAACTCTAGCCATCAGACACCTCACCGAAGAAGAAGAGCCAGCCGCCGTAAAGGAAGAGCTGGAGCCACCTCCGACTGCCAAAAGAGGTAAAAATTCTCTTTTACTCGAAATTTAATTTTAAACACCCTCATATCCAAGTTAGAACAAAAGGACTAACAGATTGGCCGAAAAATGCCAATAAAGCCTGACGATACTACCATAGAAAAATACAAAAAATACCTCCGATGAAGCCCTTCCCGATTCCCGTTCTGCATAATTCTTCCATCATTATAATCATTGTTTCCTTCTTTATAGGTTGACCGAAGTAAAACACCCAANNNNAACATTCATTTCCGTGTCGGTGAGTAACGTGATATTTTTAATGGATTAGTGTAGCTCGCTCTTTCATTAATCATTTCATATCAAGAAAATTAGGATCCAGAACTCAATCCACAAGATGGTTGGGAGTAGGACATTCAGTTATTTACCTTTAATTTATTTTTTTGGTTATTAGTTGTTCTTTTAAAATGGTTATACCCGTAAACCCTATTTGGTACTTCCAATTATTGTGTAAGGAATGTGAACCCTAACTATTTATTTTGCTTCTACACTAAATTTATAATTGATCTCTATTTGGAATTTCCGGAATCGTTACAGATAAAAAAAAAAACTAGTTTACTTCAAAATAATGTGATTATGTGATCTATAATTAAGTTCATTGATAAGAATGTTTAAAAATCTACTTGGTTTTAGAGACTTGTAAGATAGACATATGCGTTGAACTTTTCAAAAAAATTAGAAAAAAATAATAATTTTAGTACATATTAAGAAGATTACAAAAAGAATTTTAATTTAATCTCTTATTAGATCATAATCTAAGTTATTAATAACTTTTAATTTGTTTTTATTAAAAGTAAATAAAAGATTAATGATTAACTTAGAAATTGTCAATTTGACAAAACTGAGTATATATATTAGGTTCATATTCAAGATAGATTTTGAAAATTTTATTGACCTCATGAATTTTGAATTTTTTTGGTCTTAAAAAAAAAAACACTTATGTAAAAATAGATAACTTGAATTTATTGATGCATGTCCACAATTTTGTTATCAATTTTGGTGAGATTACTCAATAGAAATGTTTCTTACGTATAATGGTCGTCACAAGTAATCTTTTATCTTCCCTTTTTATTTTTAGTGTCTTTTGTTTAAAAAGATACAGATTTACGTGTAATATTAGATATTAATCCGAGAGATGGAGATTTGAATAAGGTTAGTATTTTTTAATTTGTAGATAACATCTTGTTCTATTATAAGAAGGAGAGAAAGTAAAGTGTGTTCGAGGTTTTTGATATGTTTTGAGCAACGATTTGGTCTTAATTTTAATTTTCATTAAAGCAACTTGAATATAGAGTTTCTACTAAAACAAATATTGAGATTTGGTCAAGAGAACATGTCCCCTCGGAGGAATGTTATTTTTAAGAGTTTTGGCTACAAAACCATTTGAGCTTGAGCTCTCCTTCGACGTTTCTTTGTCGAACTTTTAGGATGTCGGGAGTTCAACCACAATTATTTCTCTAAATCATTGTAACTTAAATGTTATTTCATTAACAAATTAGATCATATGTGATAGTTTAATTAATCATCATATAATTACTTTAAAAGTTCCAAATTTAATTTAATCTTTACTTAACTAATACTATAAAATAACCATATTACCCATATAATCATTTTCAAATATAAAATGACCATTATAATCAAGTGCCAAAAAAATAAAGTGTTATGTGTGTCCAGAGGCTGTGAATGGTGTCTAACAAAGTATCATAAAAAGTGCTTAACCATATCTTACATATAAAATTAAATGTATAATTTCCACATCTATATTTGAAAGCAATCTCACCCTAGTTGAAACAGAGAAACCCTATGACACTATAGTCCCTTTACACAACAATTCATCAAAGATACAATATATAAACATAGATATATATTTATATGTATATATCTATCTATACACGCATATTACACCTTACAATTTTGATTATTTGTTTGAACATAAACTTATGTAAGCTAATGATCAAATCAAAGTAGATGCTTGTTACCAAGAGAAATTTAAAAACAAACACAATTTTTTTCCATATTGTAATTATCATGGAAATAGCTTTTCAATTACTACTCTTATGATGATTTCTTCTTGTTCTTCTCGTTCTCTTTCTCCAAGCATTCAAAGAGACTCCCGTCATACACAGCCCTAATCGTCTCCTTGTGTAGTAATCCATCTTTGTCCTTACAGAGGTGGTATAATGCTTGCCATTCAGCGAAGCTAGCTATCCTATAATATAGTAAAGTTGATACTTAGAGTCAGGTAAAGAAAAACCAACTAAAAAATTTAAATTATAATTTAAAAAAATAGTTCAAAAAATTATAATCAGTATTACTATCTTAGGTATAATCCAGTTAAATTAGATTGACTGACTCGAGAAACTCTAACTTTACAATCACATCCTGTTGAAATACTTGCGTTTTTGTCTCTAATAAATTTCATTTAGAATGAAAGACATTAGATTTAAATTTTTCTAGAACATATGCATCAAATTTTCCGAACTAAATAGTAAATAACTTAAGACTAACAATCTTGTTTAATTGCGATCAAGCGAATGCAAAAAATCCAAAGAGAAAGAGGAAAAGCTTATCTACCATCCAAACCAGTCCTTGCGTTCTCTGTTAGCTTTTAGCATTGCCTTCAATTCACCAGATGTTAAACCTTCAGGATTCGTGAGAGCATGTTTGGTGAAAATTTCTTCGAATTTCAAAGGAACAAATCTGTAAAATTAATTATCACAAAAAAAATAATCATTTAATTATTGATTAAAAAAAGACATTCCAAATATAGTAACCAGTAGATATATATGTGTATATATATTTGTTTAATGCATGTGATGTACTCAAATTTACACTTTCCACCTAAAGAAATACCTTATTACAAGAGATTAGGGTGTTAACTTAACTATGGTTGTTTTTGGAAAAATTAAGGTGGTTAGGTATTGGTGGGTTCCTTAGAGACTCAAATGCTTCTTCCTTACAAAATCATGGGAGATGTTTGGAAATGATGTTAAAAAGAAATTAAATTATAGAAAATATATATATATTATTATATTACCTTTTAAAGATAATATTTTTATATTTTTTGGAAAAAAATTTCTTCAATCATAATATTAGGATCACGGGTTTGCTTTTGAGGTTGTAATTAACTTTATTTTTTATGGATTAATTTCAAGGTGCTACAGTAACTTAGATAAGTAAATTTTTTAAATTTTTTGTCAAAAGATAAACAAAATTCAAGGAAAAAGAAATTTTATGCTAAAATTGGAATGAACCAAAAGAACCATTACAGTTACAATATGCATGTATATACATACCTTCCTTCTTTATCGTAAACGCCCGAATCACTCCCATGTTTACCCAAATGAATATTGTTCACCTCAATTGGGAATAGCAGAGAAAAGGATTTCCCCTTCACCATATTAAAATGCAATCAGTAAAGGATCTATGGTAAGATATGATTACAAATATATATATATATATGTATGTTACACGTTGAAGAAAAGGAAAAGGTATTAAGTTACAAACTACTGAAATAGAAGAGGATAAAGGAACATAAAGAGGAAAGAAAAGAAAAGAAAAAAGAGGAAAGTAGAGAGAATTACAGCAAGAGTGCTGCCACTAAGACCAACATTAATGAAAATAGATCCAAATACTGATGCTATCACACCAGAACCAATTGCACGCAAACCTGTTAACATGAAGATGAAATTAGAAAACAAAAAAAACCATGAAATTGATATATTAAGATATGGGTAATCAATAATTTTTTTGTTGAAGAAGAACATAAAAAGTGAAAGAGAAAAAAAAAAAAAAAAAAGAAAAGAAAAGAAAAATTACCTTCATAGGTTTCCCAAGGATAAATAAATCCATCATTGTTTCTATCGAAGAAAGCGGCATGCTTTTGCAGAACAGTTTGATCAGTGGGAATGGATTTGCTGCCTTCAACTTCTTATAAACATCAATATATATTAAAAAAAAAATCGGTATACAGATGGAAGAAAACCCAAGAAGAAAAGGGAATCTAAAGTAATTCTGGAGAAGAGTACTCTACATAATCTGTTTATGTAAATATACATGTATAAGTACTGCATATTTACAGAAATGCAAGCAGAAAAGGAAAGGGTGCAATGGAAATTACCTTGTTGAGGTTCAGCTGATGTTGAAGAAGAAGGAGATGCCATGTGAAGAAGCAGGTGTAAGATGAGAGAAAGGAAGCCGAACTGCGTATATAAGAAGTTGGGTTTTGCAGATTTTTTTTTTTTTTTTTTTTTTTAATTTAAAAATAAAACTAGGAGTTAAATAAGGAGGAGAAAAGAGACGGCCACTAATATTAAGGAAAAAGAGGTAGGAGATAAACGTGTTTAATTAAGAAACCTGCCCCGCGCGGCCTTCTTTATTAACACACAAGTGTCTTTTCATTTTAAGCAAAGAAAAAAGGCAAGTCAATTAATTATAACACCTTAAGAAGACAAAAGCAAAGTTACGGGGCTAATCTTTTCTACCTTATAAAAATATATATATATATAATCCCTTGTTTCGATAAAATCCAATAACTGTTCGTAAATTTAGAAGCTTAACATATAAATATAAATTAATATTACACAGTAAAAGTAAATAATCATTTCTCCCAAGTTACCATCTCTTACCGATAATGACGCCAGTGAACTTGTTCTCCCTTCTGCTCTGTCTACAGTCGCTGCCCCACATCATCTTCTCACTGCTCGACTTTACAGTGACAGATATCTCAATAACATTTAATGTTCTAACTTCCGGACAATATGGGGCGGCGACAAAACTTCTGGGTTTAATTTATTAATTTAATTTTTAATGAATAAATAAGGCTTGGCAAATTAGGTTCAACTTCTTTAAGAAGAGAATTAAAACAGTTCCGTATGTATCTGCATCACGTCAGTCTTTCATGTCAGCGGTTTAGCATAAAATGACACCTTACGTATAATAACAATTTTCATTCAGGGATAACTCAATTCCACAAAATTAAAATGTCCAAAAGTTAATTAAAGTACTTAATTAGGTTTTTACCTATATGTGTATTTTGAAGTCGGAGGTATATAATTATAATGAAGATATGAAAACAGTTCAACACCTAAAATTTCTTTTTAGATATGGCGAGTAAAGAAGACACCCCCAGGTATTCATACTTTGCTACCATCTCCCTCTAATACTACAAGAACTGAACTGAAGAAACATTGAAGAAAACAATCATAATAATAACAATAATATTGATGGTAAATATTGAATTACCTAAAAAAACAATGGTAAATAGACTGTTGCAAGTATCGTGTGACCTTAGCTTGAAGCAAACATAATCATAAACTTTACATGCACTAAAAAGTTTGGCCTTCTAACTTACCTACCACGCACAAATCAAGGTTCAAAACACATACGCTATGTATAGTTCTGAGCAGTGTATTTAAAGAATGCTAGTTGTACGAATCAATCTATCGTATCATATAATACACTGCTCAGAACTATACATAGCTGTCAAGATGGATTTTCGTATGCTCCAGAAACAGATGCACAGAAATGAAAGGCTGTTTGCATAAACATGTCCAGAATATAATAAGCATTCCAGTCCCAGATGAGAGGGATTCTGAACAGGATAGGTTTTGCTGAAATTTTCCTCATAAAAGTCAAAGATGGGAAGTCATAACTTACAGCTTAGAATGCAAGTTTGGGCAAAAAAAAAAAAAATATTGGAGAAAATGACAGAAAGGCAGTTGCCCAATCTCTTTATAGAGATTCTTGGCTACATATTTAAAATTATCGACAGCAAACACACTTCTCTCACCAAGTTAAAAATTGATACAGCACATAAAACCTGGACATAGCCAATTCAATGAAGAGTTCCCATTTATTTAGCCACCATTTTGGTGGAAATATTTTGAGAGACAAGCATACACATTGACCGAACTAAGCCAGCAGTTGGAATCATCTAGAGTATATACTTTATATACATTATCCTCTTGATACAACTCTGACCTGACTCAGAGAATACAACACTTCAGCACTAACCCCTTTTGATCGATCCTTGCCTCTTCATTACCTGAGCAGAATATAGATCAAATAGAACACAGTTAATACTTCCTGAAAGACCTCTCTATGCATAGCAATCCATAAAGGCAAAAGATCTAGCTCAAACCTCCACCAACTAACACAGCAAACTCATACACGAATTCTTTTACCAGATACACAAGGACAGTCAAATTCCAATTGATAACGCCATTTATTTTTGTGGATAAAAAAGCAATATTATTAAGAAGCAAAGAGGAAATTACAAAAAGACCAAAGTCAAGGCATCCTCAAACAAGAAGACAAAAATGTAAACCAGAACAAGAGAATGAAAAGCCCTTAGCATATAACAGCCTCCCAATTGCTTTACAAAAAAATATGAAGGCATATCCCCCAAAACTCTGTATTTTGGCCCACAAAGAAACCAAAAGCATCACCTTATTCCAATAGAAAAGGCCGCGTAGACTCCAACGAATATTAATTAACATTATCAAGAGAAAACAAAATATTTGTAGGTTCTATTGATCATCAACATACCTAAGAGAGCTTATTTAAAAAAAATATATCTACAAAGCTGAGTGACCCTTAAACAAACAACTAAAGGTCTGGAACCAGTTATCTCTAGTGTTGGCAAAAGGAAAGATAATGCCATAAAACACCCCCTTGTTCATTTCTATCCAAATCACACATACAATAGCCATTCTAGCGACTATAAGTTTCTTATTGGCTTTAACTAAAATTAAAATTTTCACAAACTCACACAGGATTGTTGTCCACCTAAGAAAATTCAATCCTGCAGAGACATTCTTGCTTGCTCATAAAAATGACATGACAAAAACACAAAGAATGCACTTGGACAAGTAAAACTTACAAACCTTCAGGAGGTTGAGCAAGCTTGCGGTTCTGAGGGGTCATCATCTCTTTCTTCAGCTGAGTCAATATGTCTTCCATTGTATGTTCTCTTTGCCAATTGGAAAGCATGGGAAAAAGATTCGGTTCAACCTGGATAATTTGCCAGTCATATAAGTAATTTTTTTTTTTTTTATTCTGCCAACAAAAATCTTGAGCAACATCACCTACCACTCCAGTTTCCTGATTGACACAGGTCATGTTTATCCGGGTCTGGAATCTAACACTTGGTGGATTATCTGGGTAGTCCTTGCCACAGAACAGCTTCAACTGGTAGATGCGCCCTTCATGGACAGTCTGACATGCAAAATCATCAAATAAGATAACAACAATTTCATAAGGAATTATATTTCAAAAAAAATTCATAAAGGAACTGTGAGAAATTGAAGATTCTCCCACTATACCGGCTCCCAGCCTCTCTTTCGAAAAGCTAGATACACAATGTGGCAATGCCTAAAGCACAAAATATGCTTGTAAGATATCAAGTATTTGCCTCATGCTTTTGCCTGTGTAACACAACTACATTTCCTTTAAACATGCTGTCTTGTGTTTTCTGTATCACTATGCCCGTTTGTAACACAGAGAGAAAAAGAAAGAGTATCCAAAAACTGATATAATTTCCTAATTTTCAAGATAATCCACATAAACCCGAATTTATTACCAACATTATGGAATCAAAGAACTAAAAGGTACTCTTAAACTTGAAACTGAAAAAAAAAAAAAAAAGGTGTTCATATTAATTTGAGGTTCAATTGCATTAAGTGACGCATGCATACAACTTTATTAATAAATTAACAAGAAGATTGCAAGATCCAAGACATTTTGCCTGTAACAGAAGTTCCTAACACTAGGCATACCATCATAAGGACAGTCATCTGAAAACAAGAAAAAGCTTTAAGCAAGAAAGATCATAAAAAAATTAGCATATATAAATTAGTCAGAAGTCTGGCTTAGCGCACATAAGCTGGAATTAGGCTAGGGTGACTAGACATCAGGCCTGATCATGTCCATTCACTATACACAAACTAACTGGGGATGGAGGCAAAAAGAAAGAGACACATTTTCTCTAAAGAAGAAGAAAGAGAGACATTGTCCTAATAAAAAAGAAAGAGAGACAAGAGAAGACATACATTAGGGGGACCAATAATAGTCCCTGTCCAAGATTGCATGTATATATCATCAGCATCATCCATTCCGTAGCTGACAGTTCCATCTCCAATCCCTTTTTCACCCCTCTCAAGCTCTTCCAATAATCTAAAATTCCGAGGAACTGAAATAACCACGAAATATGGACCAAATAATCATCTTCATGCACACAATCATTTAAAAAGCACTAAGCAATAGATGCAACAACAGATTCAACCAACATAATCAGTTTCCCAACGACTTGATTCTATTTGATTATTTTCCTTGCACAAATTTAGACAACACTTCTGGTGACAAATGATAATTGACGTATATTCCATATTACTATTTGATGTGGACCTACAAGTGGAAATAGATATTAGTTCAAGATTAAACATAGTTTATTTCAAGTTTACATGGAAGAGTTAAACCAGCATATAGAAAACTACATGCATGAAAATTCACAGAACAAATCCCCATTTAGATATTTGGTAGTAGAACCTCAATGAAATAGATAGAGAAACAATTCAAAAACAACATGAACCCATGTGAATGCCACTGTGATTATGACATGAGATTCCCTGACTTAAGCCATGTTTTGCAGTAGTATTAATGTTCATCTTCAAGAAGGTATAAAGTATACATATGTGTTTATGCTAGCATGTAAGATCAACTGTGACAACAAAGCTAAGACAGAAGAGGCAACATACAAAGACAGGCTTGCACATGCATACATCAGCAGTCATCCTGCGTTACGAATGTATTTGGCATATTCAGTATTAATCCTGTACAAGGTGTCCATTGGGTCAAGAAGTTACATGACTATTATTGATACTGAAGGATTTTGAAGCTTCAAGTATAAAAACACGGATAAAATTTTCCTTCTCCTAGGTTTCCTGCCCTTTATATCCATATTAAAATTAACCATAGCTCCTACAGCTTTCAACATATTAACCATAGCTGCTACAGCACTAAACATGCCCTTTTATCACAGAACTGGTAGCCTAGAGTGTATAGAAGCTTAATTCTATTTGAAGTTTGACTTCAAAATTAGGGTTGCACTCCCAAGTTTCCTCATAAAAAGGAATGCTATAATTCGTTGCAAAACAGCCAGAAGATTTCAGTGAAATCAACTTTTGGACCCTTGAACAACAAAGATCCTTACTGACTATATTATCTAAAAGAAATTCCAAAAATGCTCTCCCAATAACAAAGAGTCTTGCAGCATGGCAATCAAGCAATAAGATCAGTGATTTTAGTGGCACAGTACATCCATGTGAAAACTCTGGTTGCTGAGTTCATGAATCTCATGCGAAACAGTCGTCGCCCCCTGATATTGAAAAGAGATAGATTTATCCCCTATTCTACATTCATTTGTCTCGATCGTCCTACTGATTATAGGACAAACCATCCTATACACCATCGGAAAGCATATAATTGCTCTTTGTTGACATATCCCAGCTGTAAAGTATGATGATATGACCCTAGTCAAAGTTCTTTCCGGATCAATCCAACTCATTAACATCTTTTCGTACATGAATGTGACGTTGTCTAATCTGATCGGAAAGAGATGACATCTGCCCACAATTTATGGTTTAACTTATTTGCATTGGAGATTAGCCATTTTTATTTTAATGCATGACGCAAATCTAAATATGTTACAACAGCTAAATCTTTTACTTGCAAGACAGCCATTAAATGCAAGTAAAAGGAGAGAAAATCCAAATAGTTATAACAGCTAAATCTTTTCCTTGCAGGACAGTCTTTAGCAGCAAGTAAAAGGAGAAGACCTCCCAAGTCAGAAAATGCCTAGATTAAAAGGCTAATTTTCTCAAGAGAACTATAATGGATCTTAAAAGAAAAAGCTACAGATACAAACAGTAGTTCAGACATGGAGACACAAGTGCCAGCAAAACAACACATATCTAATCAAACTAACAATCTTTAGTACACATATCCAAACATGTTATAATAACTAAACCTATTAGTTAACAGAAAACATTATGATTCAGGGCAGCAGTAAATAAAGGGCAAACAACTCAAGGGACAGAAGATCCTTAATTTAAAAGGCCATCAAAGGAAAAGAGACTTATCATCATTGAGCAAGAACTATAACGGAGGTTGAAAAGCTATGGAGGTCAACAGTTGGTCGGAAATGGAGACACATTTCAGCAAAAATTCGGATCCTTAATCAAACTAACAATCCTTATTGTTCGAGGAGTAATTATTACATGCGTCCAATCACGCATTACTCCAATATTTCAACGTGAAAGCAACATGTCACTTCAAATACCAATGGTAAACCCGATGGCTTTATTTACTGTTAGACTGAAGGGATCGTCTCTATAGTAATCACCACCAGTATAAAACCCCCTCATCTTCCATCTCTCACATTACTTCAGAAACTGTAATAAATTCACTCAATTAGCGTTTTCCCCACGGATAACGCAGGAGCAGACAAGGAACGGCAACCAAACACATAAAACCCTAACTGGCGTAAACCTAGATGTCATAAACCCCTCAAAATTCCACCAATGTGTAAATGCCGACAGAATACCGTCAAAACAACAAACAACCACCAAAATTGCAAACAAACTATTCGCATACAATTGAAGAGAACACGAAAAGGGTAGCAAATAGTGAAATACGGCTTCTTAGTGAAACTCACCGACAACCCTTGATCCTTCAGAGCCCATTTTGTGATGTCGATACAAATCAGAGAGTAAAGTAGGGTTTTCCAGTTACAAAACGAAACAAGAAAGAAGGAGAGGGAAGAGATGAAGAAATTTCTAACAAAGAGAGCTCCAGCAGAAAGAAAAAGAGGTTGCAGTCCAACAACTGTTCCCCACGACTCAGATGACCACTCGACAACGCTGTAGATGGTGGATAAAAAGGAGACGAGAGAGGTATGATAGAGTGGGACGCGAGCGGACTTTTTATTCTGTGCACGGGAATGTTACCGTTGATTCTTTTTATATATAAATACAGGCTAAAATATAATAATAGCTCCTATACTATTAATAAATATTCAGATAAATTCGTATAGTCTTTTTTTTATGTTTAAATGCATAGTTTTAGTATTAAAAATATTTTATTAACCTCTAACATATAAAAAAAAATTAATATTATTAATATTTCTAATACCTAACACTTTTTTTATGTTCATAGAATCGTGACGTCGTAAATATTATTACAGTATCAACTTAATATTTACATATAATTTAAATAATATTTAATATATTTTTTCTGTCCATACAGACACGACACATATGTCTCCGTAGCATCTATTTGGTATCTACTTCGAGTTCCTCCTCCTCCTTCTTCCACCTTTAAATCTCAAATTATATTCTTTTATGTTTTTATTGTCTTATTTTATGTTCATCCCTACTATCTAAATCATTAATTCATCCACTAATTTACATATTATAAGTATCTATGTAAATATATAGATTAAATTATATCTCAAATCATATTCTTCATTTCTTTTATGTTTTCATTGTCTTTTTTTACATTCATTTTTATTTATAACCTATTATTTCATCAGTTAATGTATATATTTTAAGTATCTATGTAAATATATAGATTAAATTATACAGTATATGGCAGTTACTCTACTTTTGTATATTACATAATATAGTAGAGACAATAAGAAAGAGTAATTAAAAGAAGAGAAAGAAGAAGAAGAAGAATATGGATGGCAAAAGAGAGAGAGAGTAGAAAATGGTTAAATTTTGTTGGGATAAGGGAAAAAAAGGTGCTAGTACATATGTGTATATATATATATATATATATATATTGGATCGAAGTACGAATCTAGTGGTTAATTTTTCTATAAATTTATTTAATTTTTCTATAAAATTATACATCACTGTTTTTGATGAACCAATATCTCTCCACTTTTATAAAGTCAAAAATTTGAGATTCAATTTTTATCTGATATAAAAATAACATATATAATATATTATACTTAAAAAAAATTATATTCTTTTATAAAGTTGGGTTTTAGTATTATAAATAAATAAAAAATCAAATGAGAATATTTTTACGAGAAACTTATTTTTTTTCTTTTATAAGAGTGTTCCAACAAGAAATTTATTTTTTAACCTGGTTTTTTAATGTCATAAATCTAAAAATTTTAATTTATGACGAATCCCAAAAACATTGAAACACCCATGTTCAAACTTGAATTTCTTGCACCAAAAATAAAATGTGGATATTATTGAAAATTAAATACAAGTAATATTTTAATTTTGGGTTTGTGGAGATAGCCCCATATTCTATTATTTTGAATTATAAAATTATTTTTGGGAGGAAATATGTATAATTTAAATAAATTAAATTTATTTTTGAAAAAATTAGAAGATTTTCATTAAAAAACAAAGGACTGTGTGTCAATTATTAGGAGAGTGGTCCTCCTATTACTCCCCCCCTCCACGTAAACGACTTTTTATCTTTGTACTGCCTTGTCAAATTGAATTTCCTTCTTTTGTCTTTTTTTTTTTTTTTCTTTTCTCAGAAGAGAAGTTTAAAAAGAAAATTCAATTCTTTAGTTTCTTCACGGACGTTCTTATTTATTTTCTTTGATTCCTCTTTACCACCAAGGCGATAATCATGGCGACAGAAATGGTGAAGACGGAGGAAAATTACGATCATTTAAAAGAAGTGAAGCGATTTGATGATTCAAAAACAGGGGTAAAAGGTCTGGTTGACTCGGGTCTTTCTACCATCCCTCGCTTCTTCATCCACCCGCCTCATGTCCTATCCGGACTTAAACCTAACCCGACCGCAATCCGACCCCAGTCCAATCCCATACCCACCGTTGACCTCTCCAACATCGATTCCCCCACCACCCAATCAACCGTCGTGGATCAGCTGAAGCGCGCATGTGGCGAGTTCGGGTTCTTCCAAATTGTGAACCACGGAGTACCCGTTGATCTCCTCGACCGTATGATCGCCGCCGTGAAAGATTTTCACGAGCAGCCAACGGAGGCAAAAGAGTCTTTCTACAGTCGAAGTGGAAAGGCAGTGCAGTTCTTCTCTAATGTGGACTTGTTTCACTCTAAAGCCGCCAGCTGGAGGTAACACATGGATGAGATCAGACAACATCTTTTTGTGAAGTTTATTATTTATTTATTTATTTATTTATTATTACCTTGGCTAAAGTTAACGTTGTAACATGTTTTTTTCAAACATTTTTAATAACAAAAAGCATCATTGGATTTAGTACATGTTTATAAACATGAACTAATGATGTTTTTCTAACAATTTACAAATAAAATTTTCAATTAATTGTAGGGACACTCTTCAGATGAGACTTGGACCAGAGTTGCCAAACCTAGAAGAAGTTCCTGAAATGATTAGAAGGGCGATCGTGGAGTGGAACCAGGAGATCAAACGGCTGGGTGAAGTCCTGATGGAGTTGCTGTGTGAAGGTCTGGGAGTAAATCCAGGGAGGTTGAAAGAAATGACGTTTCTGGACGGAAGGGTGATGGTCGGACATTACTATCCTTACTGTCCACAGCCTGATCTGACGGTGGGGATTACATCACACACTGATCCAGGAGTTTTAACGGTGCTGCTTCAGAGCCAGGTTGGCGGCTTGCAGATCAAGCATGACGGAGAATGGCTGGATGTCAAGCCCATTCCCGGTGCCCTGGTCATCAACGTTGGTGACATATTTCAGGTTACCTTATTTTTATTATTATTTAAATATTATTTTTATTTTCAACTATAATATAAATTTAGCACATAAATAATAACATAATTAAAATTATAATAAGAAAACATCATAATTAACTTACTAAGAATAACATACAGAGAATAATGAGTACCTGTAGTATGAGCTTTCAAATGTAAATAATGTGTAAATACATGTAAGTTTTGTTATTTTAGTATAATAAAAAATTCTAACTTAAAACTGATTGATTTTGTTTTAGATCATGTCAAATGAAGAGTATAAAAGTGTGGAGCACAGAGTCTTGGCTAATTCCCTGGATGAACCACGAGTATCAATCGCGGTCTTCTTCAACCCAACTGCCAGAGAAAACTTATATGGACCGTTTCCAGAGTTGATATCGCCTGAGAAGCCCGCCATTTATAGGCAATTCCAGTACATTGATTACTTAACGAGGTTCTTCACCAAGGAGTTGGATGGAAAATCTTTGACAAACTTCTATAAGCTCTAAAATATAATACCTTAATGCTGCACAACATGTTTATGTATGAAGGTAGGAATATATGTAAGAATATGAAGGGGAAAAAAAAACATATATGCAGCACAGAAATGTGAATTCAATAAATTATTGGATGAAATGAATGAATTTCTACAGAAAATCAGTGGAAGGTGAAACTTTTAGAAACTTGGACACTGAGCAAAAAATATCTCCTGATACTTCTTATGACCTTTGAGTTGGCTAAACAAGTATTCATTATTAGTCAACTCACTTACATTATGCTGTTTCCATGGTACAGACAGGCTCATCTTCAGTCTGGCCCTGTGCTTTCTAATGACCAAACCAATCAGCCATCTCTTTGTCATCCATAGATTCAGGAAGCTTTAAACCTCTCTGTTTATGGGAGGACTGAATTGGATCATTAATTTCTCTTGTTATTGCAGCATTTTGCCTCCTCTCTAACATCTCCAACTTCCATTTTTCCCTATTTTTTGGATTCTGGGACAAGGCACTCTTGCCTCCTTCAATTGGAAAATCTAGAAATCTTGAATCCTCATTCCTAGAAATGGAACTGATTTCGTCATTGCTCTCCTCCTCTGCAAATCTCCACAAAATTGAACCTCTCTTCTGATTTTTACTCCCTTGTCTGACAGATTTACTAGAGATTACTTCAATTCCACTGTCAACAAATCCCCATCTGTTATGATTACGATGCCCTCCACTCTGTCGCTGCGGGCGTGCAGACATGTCGGAAGCATTTGATGCCTTTGGGCGCCTATGATCACAGTTCAAGCATACCATGTTTCTTCTGAAATTGATGAAGTTGCATCTATATAATAACACAACACAATCTTAGAGAATAATGAACTTCAACTTTTTCATCCTGGTTTTGATAAAATTGAGAAGACTAAATGTGGAAAACAACTCACGATTCGCATTCCCATTCCCCTGGATGGAGCTGCCGCTTTGAAGGCTTCTCTTTGCATTGGAAACATCTTGTATTCTTTGCAAAATTCAAAAAATTGCATCTGTAAGAAATCAGAAATCTTGTTGAGAAACAGAACCACCATATTAGAAAACAACAAAATCTGACTTAGAACCCTTACTCGTCACATATCCAGTCTCCTTTCTTCATTGGAAGAAAATTCTGATCTTCACTTAATTCTTGAGTCTTCTGGGAATAAATAATCACAGCGTAAGCACTTAGCATTTCTGGCAAAATTGAGGAAGTTACATCTACCAAATGAAGAGTAAAAAGTCAAGAGTAAGTTAGATTAGGCGCAGAGGAGACAAAATGCAGAGTTGATATTCAATTCCTATAAGATTAACAGATTACCTGGGACAGTGCCAATCGCCTTGCTTCATTGGAAGTTCTTTGTGGTCTTTTTCCTCTGAGCTAGATTCACACTTTTCTGAAAGTGTGCTGAACTTCACCATTTCTTTCAGCAGTCTTCTCACTGCTTCTTTAACAATTTCATTTTCACATGATCTGTTCTCCACTGTATGAGTAATGGGATTGAGCCCATATGTTAACAGAATACGCATTACATCCACAGTCCGTCCACCTTCATCTTTGCGTGAAGGCACATATGCCCTATCACAGTTTCCCCTTAAATTGCACGAGCTGCAAACCTACTAAGGTGGATGCTTGAATTAGAAGTGATGTGTGACTTCTAATTAATAAAAGTTAGGGGAGTTCAACGATTTGGTTCAAACCATTCTGTAAAGAGATTGCACAGCAAAAAAAAAATTACTTTTTTTTTATTTTTTCCCCCCCTTTTCTTCTTTTTCTTTATGAGAAATTCTATCTTATCCTCCACATTAATGCACTTCTATGATCTCCTTGATAGTACTTTTTCTGTAAATTAAAAAAGAATGTTTTAGCATTTATGCAGTTTTGTATTAAATTATCAAAATTTTTGTGGGTGGAATATTTTTTTTAGCAATATAACCTCAAAAGTGCATAATGAAATTTATAAATGTTAAAAACCAAAAATCAAAACTGAATGATACCAATTTGGTCAAGTTCAAAATTTGACAATTTTGTGTTCTATAATTTTGGTTTTGGTTTGCTTTGTTTTGGTTTTGGCCTTTAAACTGAACCATATCTGCCCCTATTAAAGATCCATCTTCTTCTGCTATTAAAATTGCAACCACATGACCAAAGGAAGCAAAGAAGATTTTCTTTTCCCTGGAAAATCAGCGAAGGAAAAAGCATACATACATTCTCTTCATCAATTTGGACGTAAGCCCTTAGACGCTTCCCTGAGTTTACCACTTTCCTGTCTAGACTTGGGCATCCACATTCAGCAATAACCTTGATCTCTTTCCGGGACAGGTACCTGACATGGAAATTTTGGTGAATAAAATGTTAAAGAGCTTATTTCATTACATCACTTGCTAAAGATCAGTATCGCCCCTTTCATCTAAACAAGGGTCAAATCCACAACTAAAGGAAGAAGATGTGCAAGTCTCACTTGCACAATCCAATCATCAAACAAGTTGTGTGCACATTCAAAATACTTGCGATCAGAAGACACTTCCTTCAAATCATAACTAAGAAAACAGTTTCACAATTGAAAAACAAAACTGTTATTTGTATATTTGGTTACCAATTTCTGTTCTGAATTTCTGTTTTATATTATTCCTTTATTCTTTGTCAGCACACAGCTTACTAGCTAGGAAGGTTGTTATTTGTAGGGTGGGTACATTCTAGAAGCTGGGTACATGCTAGTTAGTTATTCCTTCTTGTATATAATCATTCTCTTGGCTGTATATAATACATAGATGATCAATAAGAATTTTCTTTGTCTTTCTATTGATCAATAGCTTTTTTAAGTTATTTTCTGCTCGTATATGATATCAGAGCTAAAGCTCTTGATTTAATATTTTTCTTTACCCATTCTTCATTTTTTTTTCTAGACGTATGGATGGAGAAGAGGATATTGTTGCAAGGGTTTCACAAACTCTTACTAATGGAAACCCGTTAATAATACATGGGTCAGATAATCTTGGAGTATCTCTTGTTACAGCTCCACTTACAGGAAGCAACTATCTAACCTGAAATATTGCTATCAAAATCTCTCTAGAATTTAAGAATAAGATTGTTTCTGAAGAGATTCAGAAACCAGATGAAGCAAGCAAATTGAGCTAATGTATGAGATCTATAATGGGTCTCTATTATATCAAATTTAAAGAGACATTGTCTTGATGGAACAAGGTAGTAACTCTGCTATTATATATTACAAAAGGATGAAGAAGAATTGGGATGAACTTAATCGCTTGATCCGATTCCAGTTTGTTCTTGCCAAGGTTGCACCTGTGATGTCACAAAGAGAATGAATGTGATGGATTCATTCAGTAAACTTATTCAATTTTTAATGGGTTTGAACTCATCATATGAAGGAGTTCGAAGTCAAATCCTTATGCTAGATCCATTACCCTCTGTAAGCAAGGCTTATTCAACGATTTTACATGTAGAGAAACAAAGACAAGTGACTGTCTCTGTTACTGATGTTGTTGAAAATAGTGCATTACTGGTTAGATCCAACTTTAAAATGAGAATGTTGGAAAAGGGAATTCTAAGAAGAAGGATATGAAGAAGGGAGATAGAATTTGTGAATATTGTAATGCTCCAGGTCACTTGAAGGACTCAATCTTTAAGATACACGGTTATCCTGACTGGTGGAAAGACTTACAGAATCAGAAGGGAAAAGTCGAACAAAAAAAGGTGGCAGCCAACATGGTTGGTGTTGCTGATACTCCTCTTGATTTGGGAGAAACTGACTGGAACAAATTTACATCTATTATTCAACAAGAGATAGCCAGGTTTATGAAAGGTAAAAAACTAGTAGAGGTAGAACAAGCCATGTTTGATCATGGGACAGAATTTGCATCATCAAAAAATACTCTATTCTCATTTCGTAAAAATTTTCAATCTACTATATGGATCATAAACACAAGTGCAAGCATGCACATGTGTTTTAACAAGGAATTGCTTCATGGAATGTATGATATTGGCTTAAGCACCCCTGTATATTTGCCTGATGGAACCACAAAAACTGTGAATCAAGTTGGTATTGCCTTCTTACACCCATGCATACCATTGAAGGATGTGTTATATGTTCCTCATTTTCATTATAATTTTCTGTCTGTTAATAAGGCTATCCAAACCTCTAATTTAATATTTATCTTTTATCTTGAATGTTGCTTGATACAGAACCTAAAGAGTGCTGATATGCTTGCAGTTAGTAAAGTATTTGGATCACTTTATATCCTTGATAACTCATCTTTTAAAGCTACAGTTATAAATAAAGTCAAGAATCAGATATGTCATTTTACTTCTCTGAAAGGAAAAATCCCTATGCCCATTTTTAATACTTCTAACTAGCAATCCAATTTTGTTTATGGTAATGTTTTTTCACATTCCAATAATAAAGATGAGTTTTCTACTCAAATTTGGCACTCTAGATTGGGTCATGCTTCTACTTCTGCTTCTGCCATAAAACATTTACATTTCATTAATCATCAGTCTTGTCCATCCATTCAACCTTGTGATGTATGTTATATGGCAAAGCAACATAGGTTGCCTTTCTCCACTGGCGGTATAAAAACTACTCATATGTTTGATTTGATCCACATGGACTGCAAACTCATAATGGTGCTCAGTACATTTTGACTCTGGTTGATGATTTTAGCAGGGGTATTTGGACTTTCTTACTAAATCATAAGTCTCAAACTAAAACCATTCTTAATAATTTTTTTAAGATGCTTCAAACACAGTTTCAATACTCAATGAAGATACTCAGGTCTAATAATAGTACTGAATATATAAATCAGCAGTGTAAGAAACTGTTGAACTCCTTAGTCATTATTCATCAAACCTTCTGTTCATACACCCCCCAACAAAATGGGGTTGTAGAGAGAAAACATAAGCAATTATTAAAGATAGTTATCGTTTCAATCCAATTTACCTAAACGTTTTTGGGAAGATATCATTTTGACAGCTACTTATCTTATAAACAAACTTCCTAACTCAGTTTTACAATGGAAAACCCCATTTGAAATTATCTATGGTCATACACTAGATTACAGTAGACTTAAGACTTTTAGGTGTTTATGTTTTACATCCAACAATTTGTCCTCTCGAGATAAGCTGGATCCTAAATCTTTTAAATGTATCTTCTTGGGTTATGTAACAGATAAGAAAGCTTACAAGGTTTACGACATAGAACATCATCGATTCCATATTTCCAAGGATGTTGTCTTTTATGAAAACTATTTTCCGTTTCATTTAGTTAATTCTGACCAACAAGACATTCCTCTACCCAAGGTTAATATTTCAGCTTATGTGTCCTTTTCTAATTTTAATTCCTCTCCCATTAATGTTATTGGTTCCATGCATGATTCACATCCAGAGTCTTCACAATCTCCTCAAAATATCTCATCTTCATGAGTCTATTCAATCACTTAGAGTCAGCACCAGACACAGAACCAAACCTGCGTGGATGAAAGATTTCATTTGTTATTCTATCATCACAAATATTATACCAACTGCATTGCACAAGCAGCCTCCAAGTTCGATGGTCAGAGATTACACATCTCCAACTTATCCATATCAGGTTTCTTTCAATTTTTCATCTTCATGTATAGCTTTTCTTGCAAATATTACTGCTATTGCAGAACCATATTCCTATAAACAAGCTATTAAACACAAAGAGTGGGTTGCTGCTATGCAAAGGGAGATTGATGCTCTAGAAGCAAACGACACTTGGGAACTCACAACTCTTCCTGCAGACAAACATACTATTGGCACAAAGTGGGTTTATAAAGTTAAGTTTCTTCCATATGCAACAGTAGAATGATTCAAGACTCGGCTAGTAGCCAAGGGATAAGATCAAACAGAGGGTGTCGATTATTTTGAAAGCTTGTCTCCAGTAGCTAAAACAGTTGCAGTCAGACTCTTCTTAGCTCTTGCTGCTGCTAAAAATTGGTTCCTCTACCAATTGGATATCAATAATGCATTCCTTCATGGAACACTTGATGAAGAGGCTTATCTCAAACCTCCTCCTGGTTACACTAAAACTTCTCATTCACAAGTTTGCAGGCTTAAAAAGTCCTTATATGGACTCAAACAAGCTTCACAACAGTGGAACACTGTTTTTACTGAGAAACTCTTACAGTTTGGCTTTCTTGAATCAGAACACGACCACTGTTCAAATCAACCAAAGTTAATTTCCAAAAATCAAACAGGTTGTGTGCACGTCAAGAATGACCGAAATCCAAACTAATACCTTGTTCAAGCCATGACTAGACACCAGTGCTTAACATACAATACGAAATTAAGTCAGTATATTCGCACTCAAGAAGAAACTGAAACAATAAAAAAGACAAATTTAGCCATCAACATAACAAAATCCTCCTTTACCTGATAAGACTATACCGGTCCCTAGCAAATTTAAGGCATGCTGTGCGGATATAATTCGATTCCTTACAAGCCAATTCACCTTCCTCAAATGGACTCCCATCTGCAACAAAATACCCTTTATTCAACAAGCACTCCATCAAGTTCACCCACTCCGACCATGGATGCTGAATCCTGACCCTTGATTCCTTAGTCCCTTTGGAGGGTACAACAAAATCCGACGGTTCACTTCTCTTCGCTGATGATTGGCTTATGGATTTCGATGATTGAAGTTCTTCAACCCGGTTGGCAATGTAGCCCGCGTTGTGGAGAAGAGAAATTGGAACGAGAGCTTTCGGGCTTCTAAATGCAGCACATAGATATGCATGGCTAGGTTTGAAGAGTCTGCGCATCAGAGAGTCACAAAATGTATGAGTTTGGAGAAATTTTGCTGGAAAAGATTGTTCCTTTTGTTTGTGTGATGGTATTTTGATCTTCTGAAATGGTCCTTGAACTTCTCTGGACTACACACCAAAAATAGTCATGGAGTTGTTTGGAAAAATAAGGATTAGCTATCCGGACACGTGCACGGTAACAGGAATTAGCTATTCAATCTGGAGTACGATATCCAAATTGTTGGGTTAGTGATTGATGTTGCTAATTATCTCAAAATATAATTAATTTAACTAATTAACCCAAAACAACATGTTTATTGAAT
>NW_019014690.1:2758902-2780379 GCF_000150535.2 Carica papaya | reverse complement strand
AAAAACCGAGACTTACTGCGGCGAAGCTCTCGGGTACGGTGGCTCCTCTAGCGCGAGTTGCGGTTTGGTATTTTGCTTCGGTCAACCTGTAGAGAAAAGGACGGTGGTCACGGTGGTATAAAAATTACATCGAACGGTAACCGGGAAGGGCCTCATCGGAGGCAAAAATTGAGAAAACCCGTGGCGGCGCCGCTGGACTTCGGCGGTGTTTTTCGGCCAATCGGCCGGTGGTTTGGCTCCGATTTGGCCACAGGGAGGTTCGGCATCGAAAAACGAGCTAAGGAGAGAAATTTTACCTCGTTTGATGGCCGAAAAGTCCTACGGTGCGACGGCGGGTGGCGGCGGCCGGTTCCTTCGGTGGCTAGGTCGTCTTCTCCGGCAAGGGTTCTGGCGGCTAGGGTTTGGGTTGGTTGTGGATGCGATTATTTATAACCTTCCCCTTTTAATCTGAGACGTTCATCATGATTTAATCTGGGTCGTCCGATTGCGATTAAATTAGAAATAAATCTGGACCGTCCATCGCGATGCGATATGGGCTGTCCGTGCGTGATCAAATCTGGACCATCCGCACACGTGAGATCTGGGTCGTCCATGCGCGCCTTTGATCTGGGCCGTCCGTGCGCGCGAGAACGGATCTGGGCCGTCTGATCGCGCACACGCAGATCGCCCACGTGTCTCCGTCCCGCGTGGCTTCCCGCGTCAGCGTCCCTGCCACGCGGCGTGTCCTGGTTGGCCGGGGTTGCTGATCGGGCTGCTGTTGTGGCTGCTGACGTGGTACTATTTTTCTAAATTGCATTTTTACCTCCGATTTTCGATTTTCTTTTCAAAAACACCCACAGAATCTAAATTTTCACCAATTTTTCTCAAAATCAATTTCAATTAAATCCCAAAAATAATTTTACCCTATTTTATTATTATTATTATTTTTATTTCTATTAAATTAAATTAAATTAAATTAAAACCTTATAATTTAAATATTAAAATAGAATAAAATTAAACAAAATTCCAATAAAAATAAAAATAAAATAAAAATTTTAGGTGTTACAACTTGGGCATCCTACAACTAGTCAAAGGTCATCGATCCTGGGGATGAGGCACTTGTTCTTGATCGTGACCCTGTTGAATCCTCTGTAGTCAATACATAACCTTAATATCTTATCCCCTTTCCTTACAAATGTGACTCCAGCACCCCAAGAGAATACACTATGTCGGATGAACCCACTATTCTGCAATTCATTGATCTGTTTCCTTAACTCTTTCATCTCAATACGACTCATGCGGTAAGGGACAATCGATATAGGCTGGGTGCCCTATTGAAGATCTATGGTGAACTCAATTTTTCTATCCACTAGCAGTCTGGGTAGTTCTTAAAGAAACACATCCGATAAGTTTTAGACTACTGGAATCTCTTGAATGCAAATTTTTTTCTTAGGTTTGCTTAATGTAGAGAAAATAACCGAGTTAAAACACTTTGTAATAAGAAAACTGCCATAAAGGAATGATATTTAAAATTTTTATTAACTTATAAATGACTATTCATTAGAAAGGTTGAATACAAGTTTCTTATGAAAATAATCTACGGTGGCATGATATGCCGCTAGCCAGTTCATTCTTAGGATTACATTAAAGTCCTCCGTGTTAATCTCTATCAGATCCATTATGGGTGAAATCGAATCCAGTGGAAAAAGGACCGGATATTGCTGGGGAGGGACTAAGTGACCCTGTGGTGGCACCTGGTTATATGGTGGGGCACCAGATTGTACTGTAGCGGTGCCGAATGATACAGTGGAGGAGCAGGGTTGTATCGAGATGACACTGAATCCTCTTGTTGTAGGAGTTGCTCATACTGTGGCAGTGGTGGAGGATCAGACAGCTCCCTCCTCTCTTCCCTATCCTGCTGGGCAGAGATGAGTCTCTATAACATCTCGAAGAGCTGATCGACATCCTCTCGAAGTGATCTGTCTCGTGTTGCCCTATTTAGTAGGAACCCTCCTCTCCTCATGTCCTTGTACTTATTTTTCGTAAGTAAATGTCTCGTATTTTATATTTTAAGTCTTTATGTAAGGAATGGTTCCGAAGAATGCGGCTCTAATAGCAACTGTAGAGACTCGGAACTTGAATGAAAATAAAGTCATAAATTAAATGCGGAAGCAAAATAATAGAGTTAGGATTTATATTCCTTACACAATAATTTAGAATGCTCAATAGAACTATGGGAATGTTCATTCTAAAAGAACAAACGAAAATAAAAAAAAATAAACGACAAATAAATCACTAAGCATCCTACGATGACCTTAACTAACTTTTGAATGGAGTGCGGGTGATGAACTATTCACAACCCTCTTGTTGATTGGAATCTGGATCTTGATCCTCTTGATCTGAAATAGTTAATGCATGAGTGAGCTACACTAGTCCTGTAAGAATATTACACTAATTACAGATACGAAAAACTAGAGATTGGTAAAAATAAAAAAAAACAACCAATGGAGCCCTTAATTTAATGTAAATTCATTTACTATAAAGAAAACCATTTATTCCATATTTGTGTAATAAGTTTTTCCCAATAATAACTTATGAAAACTCATATTCATGCACTATTATTTATCACAAGAAATTATCATTTTATATTTTTATCCTCTTACCAGTACCACTGGGGGTCCATAAGGATATCATTATACTCGTGAACCTAATATATAATTAAACAATTAACTGGCCGTCCCTATACCCCGTTCGGTAATAGGCACCAAACATTCCACCACCTCGATACTCCGTCTAGTATGAAGGTGAACCATATCTCCCAAACTTTATTGGTAAAGGACTTCCCAGCTACGTCCAACTGAGGTAAGGTTCACGATAGGATTCCCTATGTACTAGGTCCGTCCGCCCTTTTCTGAGTACCCAGTAAGTCTTTCTCGTACAGATTTCTATCAGTATAACAATCAATCATGCAATAACCATATCTCATTTTATACTTACAGTTCACTTAAACAACAATCAAATAACCAATGACCGAAATATCGGCACACAATGTTGGGAAAACAATAACCAAATAACGAAAAAGACCCTAAAAATTATCAATTGAGTTACGCATAGTATAATAGTAACCAAATATAGGCAATACAGGAAAATAAATAGAAAATCGAAACGATCATTAAATAATTAGTTCTGAATTTACTAGTGACCTGTAATTATTTTTAAGATTCTTTAATTTTTCATAAAAACACACAATTATTAATTATAAAGCCTCAATTTACTGTAACAGAGAAAAATGTGAGGTATCTTTCCCTAGATTGGTGTTTCGGTACACCGTGCTATCTACTACGCTTTCTAGTGGGTATCAGATTTTCTGAATTATTCCTACGGAATCTAAAACACTTGTTACGTACCTAAAAATATCTTAGAAATCCAGAATCGGTGTTCAAAGCTGTTCCGACCAATTTCAGATCCAGCATGGCGGCGCTGATCCACTCCCACGGTGGCGGTTTCACGTCAGCGTAGCAGGTTTTGGACAATTTTTTTTTGGCAGTTTTGGCATGTATCAGTACAGAGAAAATATGTCAGGGGCGTTAGTTGACCAGAAAAATCGTAGAAAACTTGAACTCACTGGCGGGGGACTTCTGGGTACGGCGGCTCCGCTGGTTCTCCTTCGCAACTGAGATTCTTTCTTTGGTCAACTTGCACAGAAAAAGAGGGTGAATATAATGGTCAAAACAATTACGTGAAACTGAAATCGAGAAAGAGTTCATCGGAGGAGGTTGCGAGTTTTGCCTGCAACGGCGCCGCCAGGCTTTGCCCGCAATTTTTGGCTCACCCGACGTTCGTTTTACTCCGATATAGCCATAAGGGTGCTCGGAATTGAATTTCAAGTGGGTAAGAGAATTTTTACTTTTTTTGGCAGTCAGAGGTAGCTCCGGTGCAGTGGCGGTCGGAGGTCGACAGTCGGCTCCCTTTTCTGGCGACTTGTTCTTCTTATCTGACGGGAGGCTGGCGGCTAGGGTTCAAGTTTAGTGTGATGCGAAATATTTATACTCACATCGTGTTAATCTGGGTTGTTATCGCGTTTAATCTCCTCCATTCAATCGCGCCTAAGGAGGAAATGAATTTAGATCGTTCATCGCGATTTGATCTTAACTGTCCGATCGCGTTTAAAGAAGAAAAAAGTGTAGACCATTCGTCATGACTTGATCTTGACCATCTGATTGCGTTTAAAGGAGAATCAAATCCAGGTCGTCCACAAGCGCGAGATCGATACTGAGCCGTTTGATCGCGAGACACGCAGATCGCCTGCGTGGCATCCCACGTGGCACCGATGTCAATGTGTCTTACTACGCGGCGTGCTCTAGTTCGTCGGGGTTGCTGATTGGGCAGTCCTACGTGGTAAATTTTTTTTATTTGCACTATGACCTCCAGTTTTCGTTTTTTCTTTCAAAAACACCCATCGAACCCAAATTTTCGTCACTTTTTTCAAAAATTATTTTCAATTTCATCAATAACCTATTTTTTTCTATAGATTCAACAAAAATTAAGTAAATTAATTTAAAAATATTTTTTTTTTATATTTAAAATGTTAAAATTAATTTCGAACTAAAGTCTGAACTCAGGTATTACAACCTAAATAACCATTCGATTACGACAGGCTAAAATCATATCAATTATTTCACCCCCTACTGTATTCTATTTTTTTCGTTGCTTTATATTCAAAAAATTAATTAATCAATAAACGTGCTAACAATGAACTTTTTCTAAATTAATATCTATTGATTTTTCTCGTATTCTTACATCTTTTAAGTTTTAATAGAATACGATAACTTTTTTAGAAAGAAAAAATTAAAGGTACCAAAAATATTATTAATAATTATATTTAATTTAAAACTAAAACTAATATAAGAAGTAAGCGTATTATGGTAAATTTAGAGTCTTTCTTTTCTTAATTTTGTAATATGATAGTCAAAGTTTGAAATTAAATCAATCAAATAAAACATGCGCTGAAATTGAATATTTAGGTTCCGAATTCCACATATATGGACTCAACAAGTAATTATTAGTGTAAGTATAAATTTTATATAGTTTTAATATAGTAACTTGCCTATAAAAAAACATATAAATAATTAAGTTAGGTTGTTTTCCTCCTTTGTACCATTAGATTAAAGTTGTGAGATAACCCATTACTCAAATTCAATTATTTCACAACTACCACATATTTATAGCTTAATTAATAAAACCACTTTTGTTTTCTTGTACAAATATGGGAATGCTTACACTAAAAAAAAAATAAAAAAAAAAAAGAAAACAATATTTATATAGAAAGGCTTGAGAGAATTACTAACCAAATTACTTGGTTTAAAATAATTTGACCGGTTGAATAATATGATAAAATTTTGAATAATGAAATAAGAATAGGATAAATATTTAGAGTATAAGAATGTTATATTATACATCTGTATATTTGTTATAAATTTCAAAAAATCAATATTGTTAGCCTTTAGATGAAATAATCAGATTTGGTTAGAACTTATTTAAAGGAAAATATATATATATATATATGTTTTAATTATTTTTGTCATTTTGTAATTTTTTTTAATTAGTATTAAATTCATTTTAATTAACATAAAAAAAAACTTAACATATTAAATTAACACTAATTTTGTTTTTTGATAATTTTTTTTTTAACTATATTGGTAATCTACTACTTTCTCATCCATCAGATCTGATTTTTCCATTCAAATTTTATTAGTGTTAGTTTTCTGAAATAATTCTAAAAATTTAAGCCTAAAACATAATATTGGATATATTTCGGATATTAAGTTAAAGAGTATTTACGCGTGTGTGTATGTATATATATACTGCAATTTGGTAGTGTTCAGATTGTGGGGGTATTTTGGGCATTAAAAGTCTTTGTGTTAGATCTGGGGTAATGCCATCATCTAGAGAGTCACAGGGATTGAAATGAATCTTCTCAAATGGAGCCAAATGGAGAAAAGATGAAAAGCCTTGTTGCCCAACAACTTCCTTTTCTTCCTCACCTCATTCATCATTAACAAATCGTGTCTTTTTCACCTTTCAACTTTCCTTCTATATATACATATATACATATATATATATGTATCACATGTGGTGGGTATATATATATATATATATATATTTCTGCATATATAAGACTCGTCTGTAAGTGTTTAACTCCTCATAAGCAGGTATAGGGGACCGAAGGTGTGACCCTTTTGCACTCATAAACCATATATAAAAAAAATGGAGCAGAAGACAATCAGCAGCGCAGACGAGAGTAATAAGAGGGTTGAGATGAATGGGGAAAAAGGTATCCTGATTCACAGCCAAGTGATGAAGATCAAGCGAGAATTTGAGAAGATAAAGCATCCATCGCTGCAACAGACGGAGATTAGACGAGTTTTGCTTCCAGATATCAACAGGCAACGTTCCCCTTCTCCTCTGGGGTCTATCTCAGTCGGCAACTGATTTTTGGATCAGTTGTATGCAGTATCTGTGTCTTTTCCGATTCACGTGTTGCATGTATATACATATATCTCTCCTTAGTGTTGTAGATGGAGCTCATCTTCTTGTAATGTTACATTAGAGTTTGGGATTGATTTCTGATTTCTGACTTCATTTATCGCATAATTCAACGAGTTCCAATGAATATTAGTAAGTGTTTGCTTTTCCGCAGTTTTTATCCCACATTGGTAAGAGATGAGAAATTTTTTTCTTTATATATTAGGTTTGAAAAACCAACTTTCGTGTTCGTAGAAAGGAGAGATGGTTGGCATCTCCCCTGACAGGGATGGGAATAGCTTTCGGGCTTTCCTGTTAACACATCCGGTTAAGGCAACCCACTTTCCAAGTGGATCTATAACCCAATTTTTTTTGTTCTTCCGAGCCCCATGGATCTATAACCCAAATTTTTTTGGGCTTTCCTGTTAACACATCCGGTTAAGGAAGCCTTTCCAAGTGGATCTATAATCCAATTTTTTTTGTTCTTCCTAGCCCCATGGATCTATAACCCAATTTTTTTTTTTTATTCCTAGTTCTAAACTAACCATGAAGCTAAAGACAACCCAAAACTGTCGTATTAGACTAACAACATTTTTGTCCGAAATTTTTCGCAGTGCAAATTGTATACCGGAGTACAACAAAAAAATTTGTTCATAAACTCTGCACAATATAATAGTTCCTTGTCACTCTTCGTTTGTTTCTTCTTTTTCTTTTTCACCTTAAGTAAAAATTTTGAAATTGAGGAGCTTCCTAAATCTATGATTAGTTCAATTCTCGTTTCAGCTGCTTTTTGAATGTTATGGCATTTTTTCCTATGATGAACTCACTAAAATTTTATAAGTTATGTCAGAAAATCAATTATAAAACCCATACATGTATAGAAAGAACATCATATCTGGAGGTTACCAACTCAAATGCTTATTAGCCAGTAATAGTTTCAAGGGTAATAGAATTGATGAAAACTATTATTTCAGTTCTCTTAACACCATATTATTACCCAGTACTGATGCAGAGATAACCAGAATAATAAATACACACTTGTCATCGTTACTCGGTCAAATTTTCAAGAGCCTATCAAAATACCATTACTTAAAACCCGTAAAAAGCAATGTAAAAAGAAACAGAAACAAATATTAGAACTAACCCAGTAGTGATGAACTCGCTAAAATTTTATAAGCTATGTTAGAAAACTAATTACAGAACTCATACATGTATAGAGGTTACCAACTCAAATGCTTATTAGCCAGTAATAATTTCAAGGGCAATAGAATTGATGAAAACTGTAATTTTAGTCCTCTAGCACCATATTATTACCCAGTACTGATGCAGAGATAACCAGAATAATAATACACACTTGTCATCATTACTCAGTCAAATTTTCAAGAGCCTACCAAAATACCACTACTTAAAACTCGTAAAAGCAATGTAAAAAGAAACAGAAACAAATGATAGGGTTAACTGCTTTTTGAATGTTATAGCATTTTTCCCATGATGAACTCACTAAAATTTTATAAGCTATGTCAGAAAATCAATTACAGAACCCATACATGTATAGAAAGAACATCATATCCGGAGGTTACCAACTCAAATGCTTATTAGCCAGTAATAATTTCAAGGACAATAGAATTGATGAAAACTGTAATTTCGGTCCTCTAGCACCATATTATTACCCAGTACTGATGCAGAGATAACCAGAATAATAATACACACTTGTCATCATTACTCAGTCAAATTTTCAAGAGCCTACCAAAATACCACTACTTAAAGCCCGTAAAAAGCAATGTAAAAAGAAACAGAAACAAATGATAGGGTTAACTGCTTTTTGAATGTTATGGCATTTTTCCCATGATGAACTCACTAAAATTTTATAAGCTATGTCAGAAAATCAATTACAGAACCTATACATGTATAGAAAGAACATCATATCCGGAGGTTACCAACTCAAATGCTTATTAGCCAGTAATAATTTCAAGCGCAATAGAATTGATGAAAACTGTAATTTCGATCCTCTAGTACCATATTATTACCCAGTACTGATGCAGAGATAACCAGAATAATAATACACACTTGTCATCGTTACTCGGTCAAATTTTTAAGAGCCTACCAAAATACCACTACTTAAAGCCCATAAAAAGCAACTTAAAAAGAAATAGAAACAAATGCTAGAGCTAACTCATGTAATCATAACTATGATCTTTTGAACTTGCAAACAAGCAGTGATCAAGCCTATTCCCCTGCTTTCACAACTATCACTAGCTGCTAGTTGTTTCCTTCGACGATAATAACCTCACCCTCCTTGTGAGATCACTCATTACGTCAATAATGACGGATTTCTTCTGGATTCTGTACTGGATGGCCAATTCAGAGGAAGCTGAAATACCTTGTTTCAATATGGCTTCATCATCCATTATCTTTGTTGGGAAATGTTCCAATGCAATCACGCATAAGGCAATGATTGTCCGGAAGACAGCCACCTCATTTGCAATTCCAAGAGGAGCTTCAGCTGACAAAGATTTAAGGGTGTTTAGATCTTGCTTCTGAACTGATTCCATGTCACTTGTCAGTAGTGCTCTCAGGGCTGCCAATAATCTTCCCTCTACGATTTCAGGGCCTCCTAAGCTTACCTGTGAGGACAGTGCAAAAGAAAATGAAATTTGAGACTTCAGTTCTAGCAATGACTATGGATTTTGTTAAAACAAGTTCAAACTCGGAGGAATTATGAGGAAAATTTATAAGTAGAAATGGAAACCTTGAGGTTTTGAGCTTCCCCAGTCAAATTTAACTGGGAAAGAAGGTCCTGCTGCCATGGTGCTGGTGAAGAAAAGTTGGTTGATGATACTCCAGCAGCCATGCTTGCAGCATCCATAAGAGCTCCATCATATTTGAGTTCAACAAGGTCATAAGCATTTGACGGTATCACAAATCCATAATCCAAAAGGAATAGATCATTGCTCAGACCACCATAATTGAGTAGTAAAGGATCACTGTGCTCAATATCCATTTCTGCCACAACCTAGTTTGCAAAAGAAAGAACATGAAAATGAAAAGTGATTTGAGAAAGTGAAGAGAGATTTGAACCCATTTTCCTTTTTTTATTTTTAAAATTTTGTTCGAAATCTTTCAACTCTAAAAGAGACCCGAAAGACACAAGGAAATAAAAGAATCCACCTTAATCAGCATCTTCGAGTTTCCTGCATCTTGCTCTTGAATAATTCGGGCATTTGGATTGAAGCTATGATTACACATATCAATTAAAGGAAGCATCATAGGTACATCCTCACGGGATCCATCTGGGAGCTTTTTATCATGCAATCGAAATGCTCTGGATGAGACTGCTGACATTGCCCATCCAAGGGAGGACGCATCTACAGCTTGGCCACCAAAAGGGTGATCATCTGATTTAACATTTTCTAGAGAGGATTTGACCTCCCGCTCAAATTCAAGAAGAAAACGACATCGTTTGTTCACCTGTTTTCCAACTAACCAACATTTCAGTAAGGGTGCATAAGCACTTAAGCAGGCCTGCTTAGAAGAAAAGCATAACAGCAAAACACTTGCATCTTTTGTGGCACTTTTGGATAAAATAAACTATAGCAATCAAATTTGCCACAATTACCACAAATAGTAGGACTTTCCAAACTTCTGTATGGCACTCAAAGGTTTTGATTCGACAATCCCCTTTCTTTGACAGACTTCTCAACTTGGGTTAATGATATAGCAGATAAATACTCAATAAGAAGAATGATATACCTGGTAAAGAAAAGGAGCATATTGCAAATTCTTTATATCCTCCCCAGAGAAGAAGATCGGTACACTGTACGTTTCTGGGAGATTACTGATGTATGGCCACCAGAAGGATCCAACCTTTGCTCTTTCTTGTAGAAGCTTCAAACCCAACTTCATTGCCCAAAGTTCCTCTGCCAAATGCTCCCATAGTGTCCAGTTTACTCATATTCAAAACTTTAAACAGCCTAATTTGCAAAACTTTAAGTTACAAATTTATACTGGCAAAGCACGATGCTAAACAGGATAAGAAATCCAGGCCGGAAGATTCAAGATTGATATGACAGTTTTGATATGAGATATGATCCTTAAAATGCAAACAAGAATTCATCAATGCAAGTTATATATATATATATATATATAAAAAGAGGCAATCGCCTAAAGTATACAACAGCCACCACATTGAACTGTAACTAATATGTAGCTTTAAATTCATTGAAACTATAATGAATAACAATAAAACAAGTACATTCATTTGATAAGGAACAATCTTCTATTAAAAATGAAAACCATAAGAAACTGCATACTTTGGCTTGGGATCTTAAAGTACCCACATTTCCCAGATACACCATAAAACTAATAGTGAAGTGACTGATCTGCTCACCATCACCTCACTCCTTAAATTCATACATTCCATAAGCCTATCCATCAAATAGAAACAAATTGCCTATTAAAGAGAAATGAAAGGGGAGGAGAATTACCAGGAATCCGACGAGCCAAATTGGCCAAAATAGAGTCAGCTGGATCATCTCCGCCTTCTGATTGAAACCTCAATGGCACATGATCAGGGATGACTATTAGATCAGAACCTTTGGGGATATGTTGAGAGGCAACTAAGCCGAGTCCGTAGGTGGAGTCATGTGATATTGTCACAGCTCGGTGTACGAATCCACCTTCCCTCTTCACCCACTTGACGAGGTCCGGTGGTTGCGAAACCAGCCGCGCAGGATAAGAAGAAGCGGCACACGTTAGCGGGCGGATTTGTATCAGAGAGGCCACTACTAACTTTGAAGCAACCATAGTCGCTCACTTTTTGCAAGCTCTCCAGTGTCGACCTCTATCACATCTATCGTCGCAGCTGCCCTTCGCCCAGCTGGACCCTGGGCCGGGATAAAGAGACGAGCCCGAGTTTGGTTTTTTTCCGGGTCGGGTCAGAGTAAATATTAGAGACCGTGTTTAATGATTTGGTTATGTATTGTGTCTAATGTGAATACTTAATTAACATCATTCAATTGTAGATTAAAGTTTAAACATGACTTAATTTTCAAATCAAGGTAATATTTTTAGCTTGGAATTAAAAATTGGTGTGTAATTCATTTATATATATTTTATTTAATTACAATGGTGACATTGTTTTTTATATTAAAAAATAATAACAATTGAATTTATATTAAAATTTTAAGTAAAATTAAGGTATATAGTGAATTTACAAGTATGATTACAACCAAACATTCCTCTTCTTTTTCATATATATATATATATATCCTTTCTTTCTCATCAAATAATTTGATGGAGGGTCCTTGTGTGTGGTTGCATAATGTTCTAAACCAAATGGAATCACAATTTTTTTTTATTTAAACCTTACTTTATTCATATATATTGAAAAATATAAAAGTTAAATTGTAAGAATTTGTTTCTACCATCAAAAAATTCAAGATGGGTGCAGTGGTAATTTAAACACAATAAATTATGTTTTAGTTAATTTAAAAGTTAAAACTAAAAATTAGGTATTAATGAATGAGAGTTGAATCAGATGCAACAATAATTTAATTAAGACCAAATTTCAATAAATAACTTGGATTAGCCATATGTTAAATGATCAAATTTGAAATCTTTAGTAGAAGAAAAAGATCTAGGGTAAATCAAGGAAAAGAACTCGGTTGGATAACTTCTTGAAGATGAGTATACATGCATATATAAAACATAAATTTGCAGAAACAGATGAAGTAATTATGTAAAATAATACAAATGAAGCAATGAACAAACATGCGTATGTTATGTACGTATCTGTATAAATAATATATACAGAAGTAACCCCACACTCCAACCTACGAAACAATGTATTCGTATGCGCATTTGATTATGAACAAGATGGATCAAGAACCCTAAAAAACCAGACATTGGATTTTGACTTCTCTTTCTTCTGGCCTCTGGGCATCAACTGCTCATCGCTATATACACCAATTACCATATGGTTCAACCTCTAATAGCCATGACTCCACATCCTGGTATACCAACGAGTAAAAATCCACATCCTTCTGGTTCATATTCAACATATAATTATAATCTTCTGCTTCCCTGTGCTGATCCTCCAAACCCATCAGCTGCTCATAAGTAAATTGCTGTAGTTCTTCTGGGATAATATTGATCACTTGGTTGTCGCAGAATTCGAGTGATGAATCAATGGAGGGATCAAAAGAATTAACTTCATTACTAATGCTCTTAATCTCTAGGAATATTCCATGATCATCATCTTCATCACCCATACAAACATTAACAGACGGGACTTGAACTTGCTCAGGCACGGTAGGGTTTATGGGTGAGGAAGAAGATGATGATCTTCTGCAGGTCCTTTCATTTCCTGTTAGTTGTTGAACGAGAGTCTTGAAGCTAGAGGCGTCAGTGATGTATACTTTTGGCTTCAAGATTTTTATCAAGCTGCTGAGTTGCTTCTTTTCATGGTTCTTGTTGGATGATTTTGATGATGCTTGAGTTGCTTTCTTCCCCATAATTTAGGTGTCCCAACAACTTGGAATTACCCACCGACAAGTTTCTTGATCAATTTAGCGGAGGTTCCCAAGACCTTTGAATATATACACATGTACGTATATATGTATTTTACCATATGAAATGATGTTGAATGTTCGATGAAGTTTTGGATATGTGCTGGTGATTGGTGTGTGAGAAGAAAACAAGTTTAAATTCATATATAAAAATAAAAGTGAAAGATGCCCATTAATGATGTTGATCGCCATCAATTCTATACTATATATATATATATATTACCTTTATATATTTATTACCAGGAAAAACTCTTTACGCACCCACCAATCTCATTAGTCCCCCCCTCTCTCTCTCTCTCTCTCTCTCTCTCTCTCTCTCTCTCTCTAAGTGTGAATAAGTAGAGTAATGAGAGAATTATGCCATGGTTTGGATTAACATGGGGGATGTAGATGTTAATAGTCAATTCAAGAGGATATACATATATATATATATATACATATGGTGGATTTCTGTGCAAAGAAAGTAGATAATATTTACTACATTAATCAGATAATCATATATAATATATCTTTATATATTTTTATAACATAATATAATACATATGTGTGTTATGAGATAGACGGGCATGGAGGGCACGTAGCCTACTATTTGCAGGCAGAAGAATGTCTTCTTCTTGTCTTCCATCACAGTTACATCCATATGGTATGACATGAAGTAATTGACAATTAATAAAGCAATTAAATCATTTCTAATTAATTAATAAACTAAAAAAAAAAGCCAATAGAACTTTGTTTAATTAATTAAAAAAGTAATTTCGGTATGTCATAATTTTTCATATATGATGATCATACCCAACATCAAATCAAGATCTAGAAATTTGGCAGTGAAGGTGAAAGGAACCCAGTTAAGACTAATTACCAATTAATTAATCACAGATATAATTATCTGTACAAGCTTATATAATTTTTATATTAAAAATGGCTGCTTAATGCGATTGTCACTGTAGCGTCTTAAACCATAATGTCTATAATAATAAATATATTTTTTTAAAAAAATTAATATTTCATTCAATCATTTCTTTTGTCACAACCTTCACCTACTTGTGATCTAATGGCATCCCTAATTCTTAAGAAGAAAATTGAGATGGCTGACGTATAAAAAAATTATTTGGAATTCATTACCACAAAATAGATAGATTTTTGAAACACTTATTATTTATATGTTTTGACATAACCATCAGTCTTTAGAAGTTTTGCCTTCGATAATCTTTTTGTTCTCTAATCAATATAAGAATGCATCTATATTTATAGATATATTCACCATTATGACCTGGAAATGTATATTACATGAGCAACCCTGTGGAAAAAAAGTGCAGAAGAAACATGCAGGAAAAACAATGATTTTACAATCTCCAAACAGCTACTAATATCCGAAGACAGTGCACAGAACTCAAGGCTGTTGTTCAAGGGATGCTTCGATTATGAGTATCATGAGAATGGCGATATAAAAACCATTCATAAAAAGAATATCTTTTAATATGTTAAAGAAAGAAGACCTTTTTTTTACGTCAAAACTGGAAGTTGAACTGGCTCAACTGTTGTCTGATTCTGTCAAGTTTTCTCCAAATTTCCAATCGGCATCCTCCTCGAAGTAAGAAAGTTGACCATGGCTAGCCAGCTGTGAGTTCATTAATAGGTATATCTGTGACCAGGGATATCATGCAGAAACATTTTCAATCAATGAGGATCCTAGTCGAAGCATGAGAGGATAGACAGTCGTAAACTCCTTGTCTCCTCTTGCCCTGACCTTTGCTGCGTAATCATCCAAAGTTGCTTTGATTCCTTTCCAGATCTGATCCTCTCCTTGAGAATCAAGCCATAGTGAGTACTGCAAGTGTGTAAGTTTGTTCCTCTGCAACGGTGACTGCAATTCTGTAGGCCCTCGGGAATAAAGATGATGTAGTATGACACTCGGTGGTAGATCCTGAAGAAGAGGAGATGCTCCCAATTGAGATGTTTCCAAGAAAATAAGTGGCCTGAATGCTCGAAGGGCTCGGTAGGGTGCACCAAGTTGTTCTACTGGGAACAAATTCTGGCCCACGGTTAATTCTAGCTCAGCCATGTCCCGAGCCATTCTAAGCTTGCCTGATTCTGAAAGGGGTCTTACTAGGGAAGCATGCCTAATAAAGAATATCAGAACTCGAGAAGCCATTCTCCTAACCAGCCTAGTGCATATAGTTTCTGTTCCTGCTGTCTTAGCATTTGTTGTAGAAGGCAATAATCTAGATAGAAACTCACTACGGAAGTGAAGAATACACTTCTGCAACTCCTCCATGTATGGTGAAGCATTGTTGTCCATGGCAGCATCGATGCCAAGCGTACCAAAGTTCTGGTCATGAATTTGTAAAATGCAAGACTCAAGATGGTCAACCATCGCTTGAAACAGGGATGTTACCGAGTCACAAGCAACCCCATATATTACACCCAAAGAAGGAGACAACACATCTGCAGCAATAGTAGGCAGCCCAGAAATCATAGATGATATGCGTGTATGAACCTCTTGCAGATGCTGACACAATGCAAAGTTCTTGATTTGAGCAGGAGCTGCAGGACCAGTTACTTGGCGTGCTTCAGGACCAGTTGATATCTGCCAGTTCAAGGTAGTCATTTAGTTTCAAGTTAACCCCCAATAAAGTAACACTCAGCATTAATCATTTTAAGAAAAACAAGTGCCGGCCCAAATAATTAAATTGCAGGATCACTTGTCACGTGTCAGGATATAGTCCTTGGCAGTGGTTTCTTTGGATTTAAAGTTATGCTCCACACTAAACCATCAATTAATTGAGTCCAACATAAAGATTGAATGACAAAGGAGAAAAAAATATTTTACATTATATTTTAGGTGTTTACACTACAAACTAAAAAAAATTGTAAAATCATCAGAAAACACACCATCAGCCATGAGAAACAAACGTTCATACCAGGAAATTTATATTCTATAAGACCATACCAGGAACAAATTTTGACAAGGCTTGAGAATTATGAACACTAAAAATGTGAGAGGCTCACCTTAAGTTTTGAACTTTAGATCTATGTCTGAAACATTCAGAAATATGCAACTCACATATGCAAAACAGGCATCCAAAAGATCCAGAAAAACCTAGTTTCTACTTTCCTTTTACTTTAACTTCTAATATTTCATCAATCAGTTGAAATCAGCTTTATTTTCAGCGGTAGTATCTAAAACTAATGACTATAGTTCCTAAGTACAAAAGCTAACTGATCTTTTTGCTTATGAAGATGCTAACCTCTTTTGCTACATTGGTCAGTTTATAGGATGCATATTCATAGAATATAATATGTAACAAAATTCTCAAAATTTTATTTGACTCAAGACATTCTCCAAACATAACTTAGGCTCATGTTCTAACTAAGACAAAAAGGTGCTTCACATCCACATTTCATCCATTCATACAAGTTACAAACTATAAGTAATGTCTCTTCTCAAAAAATACAAACTAATGTAAGTAAAACCAGATGATGGATAGACAGCAAAATCTACATTAAAGAAGAAAAGGAAAAATACCTGGTACTCAGCACGTTGAGCAAGAAGGAGCAAGACCTTGCCTATTTCACGCAAGACAAGAAGAGTTAAACGACCATCCAATTGTACAGCCTCAACCTCTTCCTGAATACGTAAAATTATTTTGGAGATTTGTTCTTTGGAGGGAACGTTTCCACGGCTAGACACAGGGAATACTGTATTAACAAGATCAGACAAGCGACCTAAGCAGAGAGATAAGAAAGCTGTCTGGAATATCTCAATTGTTGCAACCATCTGATCTTTTCGCTGCAAGCTGATAGCTGGTATTACCCCTTTAACATCTGTGTCACGTGAAATTCGTTCAAAAAAATTTTCTATCATAGAGACAAGCTTTGGATAACCCATCGTAAAAATTTCTTTGACAAAACTTGAGGCAGTGAAAGCAGATTTCATTTGGCTAGCAAATGCTTTAACAAGTGCCTCCCATACTCTATCTGTTAACAGGGGATCATCATCCTATGCAAGTAACAGATGATATAAGCAAAAGAAGACACACATAAGCAAACAAGTAGCCATGACAAGCATAATAAGATGAAACAAATTACAGTAACGGAAAAAAAATTCTGAAGTCGAGTTAAAGTCAAAATGATAGTGTTGCTCAAATGTGTTCAGTAGCCTAATAGCTTTCAGACCAAACAATTAGCCTAAAAAACTCAATCGGATAGAACTACTGACTTGAAAACTTATAACTTGTAAGGGAGTTATCAGTTACATATTTAACTAATGTAGGATGAGGAAATTAAAATCTCCTTTATTTAAATCTTGATAGCATAATCAAGACTGCATATCGCACATCTAAAAGATGCTGAATAAGAATAGCAGAGTCTCATCCACTGAAATCCTTGATGTTGTGATCAAAGTTAAAAAGGACAATGACAAGATTGCAAAAGCATGGAGTCATCAGACTAGCAAATACCATTTGATAAACCGAACGCAAACCCAGAACATCATCCGGAAGTGTTTTTTGTACTGTGCAGCAAAACACAATTGTACAAACTTTTGATGTAACAAGGATTCTTCAGCCTATTTAGGATCATGGATTAAATTTAGATATTATTAGAGATCATTAGAAATAAAACCCAGTATTGATTAAGCATCAAAACTAGGGTGAGAATTTGACTGCATCAGACAATCATATGAATCTACTGCAAAAATGCTTTAAATAATTATGTTGGATGATGATTCTCTGATAAAAGAGATTAAATATAGGTTTTTATATGGTACTTTTATTTAATCTTAATATAACCAAGACTAGATATTTTATCTCTCATTCAAAAACCTTCTTGGTGCCTCGTAGAGACAGTCTTGAGAAATAAAATTTTTAATTTTGCTTGTCAGCATGAAGCAGAAAGGCAGAGAGAAGACCATGGAGCCTTCTCATACCAGGAACTTCGTAGTTATCAAAAGGAAATCCTTCAATATTTAGATCGCAGGGAGGAGAGGTGAAGGCCTGAAGGTGAGCGAGAATGCGAGAGGTTTTCGGTCATCAATCACATTCTGGGCAAGGAGGTGGAGTGGTTAATGGGGGCGTTGTAGGATTTCTATCGGCAAAAAGGAGAGTGTTTTTGGATAAGGAGCATGGTCAGAGAGCAACATATTTGGTGGTTAGCCATGAGGAACAACAAGAGGGGAAATTTCTAGTTTTTGCATAGAGGAAGGGGAAAGTGAGAAGGAGGATGTATATCCCCAAAGGTCCTCAAGCAGGTAGCTGATCGAGAATGATCTCTGTGATCTTTGAGGTGACTGAAAGAAAATCCTGAGCCCCAGGTTCTTGTGTCTGAAGTAGCATATGAAAAAGAGATCAGGTGTTTCCCCAATGGTGGTCCAAGTGGTGCAAACGTGCCTGGTTGTCTGGACTAACTACTGCTTGGAGCTGTGTATTAGTCTGGAAAAAGCAGTGGCAAGAAAGTTTGAAGAGGTGGTGGAGGGAGGAGATGAGGGGATTTGGGTAGTGAAGAAAGAACCTGAACCCAACCTGGGTCAAGTTAAATTCAGATTTAAAAAATTTGATATAGGCAAGGTGTAATCGGGCTCCCTTTAAAAGTGGGCTTCAGCTAGCAACCCCAACTTTGTTTCACAGGAGGAAAAGAATTGGCTGAAGAAAACCTGGGTTGAGAAGGGAGAAGTGGATCAAGGGGAGTCAGACTGGCTGTGCTGACTCAGAAACCACTGGACCAGAGAAGCGGACACCCCATTCTCATAACTGGAAAAGGAGAAGGAAGAAAGGGGCACGACATTGGGGAGACAACAGATGATGCAGAGAAGAGATCCGACGAAGGAGATGGCAACAGAGAGGTGAAGAGTGCAATCGACTGGGGAATGAGGATAAAATGGTTGATTGGACACCCTGGATGGAGGTAGTGTTGATGAAGAACAAACCAAGATCCTTGTTGTATCAGTGATGGAGGAGGTTTTGGTGGAGGGGAGTCTGGCCCAAGTGACGTTCTGCGACAGGGATTCCCTGGTGGCCAACCGGAAGGTGGGGATAAATGAGATTGAAAAGGAGGAAGCCGAACACCTTGTTGTGATAGAAGTGGAAAAATCTTTGGCCATGGTGGTGGTTAGGGATCAAGTTACAGATGAGAATCCATCCAGGATAAGAGGAAATGGGTCTGTGATGGAGGACGACAAGGGCTTGCAATTAATAACGTGTGGGGAGATAAAGGAGAGGTGTTTCTGTGGACAAACGCTCAAAATGGGTGATTAATAATATCCAGAAGATATGCAAAATGCTCGAAGTGGGTTTTGAGAGGTTAGAAGCATAAGCTATGGAGTTGTTTAAGGAGATTATCAAATACAAAAAACCTGAAAAGAGTTATCAAGAAAAGACAAAGTGTGGACAAAGAAAGAGAGCTGAAGAGATTATAATCTTCAATTAATTATGAGAACTCCGACAGGAGCATGAAGGGTGGGAATGGGGAAGTGTCATTCTTGGCCTTATGCTAGAGTGTATTATCTCATGGGACATGAGGAGATTAAATGACCATAAAAAGAAATCAGTTATAAGATTGTCGAGATGGAACCAGATTGATTTACATACAGGAGAGAAAAGTGGAATCTTTCTTTGATATCCAACATAGTATTTGGAAAATAAAGGAGGAAGGTTGGAGAGAATTGCCTGCAGGGGCGGCTGGTAAAATCGTGGTGCTTGAAAACGTGAATAGTTTGGACTATAAGGATGTCTACCTGAGCAATGCTCTATCTCTTGCTTGCTTGAATGTAGAAGAAGTGGGTGGCGTTGGGTGTTATGGTAGAGGTGAGGGGACGAAGAGAGTGTTGATTTTGAAGAAAAAAATAATAATTTTATTTCTCACCCTTTATGCTATTATATTTAAAGTATTTATAAGATTCCTAACTTATAGATAAGGAAATTCTTATTTTATTAAAATTCTAGTTATATAACATTATTATTCTCATAGAATTGAGTCGTTTTGAGCTGAGCCGAATAGAGCCAAGCCGTTTTGATCCAAATCAAGTCAAGCTGCTACCTGACAGATAGGATTTCTAACCTACAAATAAAATTTTTTTTATTCTAATAGAATTATAATTATATGAGATTATTATTTTCATAGAATTTTACTTACATGATAATAAACTAATAAAATAATTAAATAATAAAATATGATTACCAATAGAGAGAAAGGTTGTTAAGTCATCTAGAAGAGTATAAGAGAAGATGGGACCATCCATGGGTCATTTGAGATGACATTAACAAGGTTCTCAAGAGACAAGAGTGTTCTTGGGAGCAGTTCTCCATGGTATGTGCTGAGGAATTCCGTGTTATTATGGATAGGCTAGAGCCTATGGACTTATTTCTCTCAGAGGGCAAGTGGACTTAGTTTAGTCAAAGGTCTTGTTCTACTTCTCAAGGAATGATCTTGATCAGGTTTCTGTCCCCTTTCAATCTCAGAAGATAGGTCTAATCCAGTGATCTGCAGCGCACAATCTCAGACCTCTTTACTATTTGTTTGGACTCTGATGGTATCAAATGAGGTCCTTACCCTTTTAGATTTGATAATTAATGGTTGAAGGTACCAGGCTTACAAAATAATAAAAGATTGGTGGGAAGATAGCGACGTGGCTGGTAATGCAAGTTTCAGGGTGGGGAAAAGATCATGGCTATGAAAACAAAAATTAAGCATTGAAGTAAGGAGAATTTCCTTTTTTTTGGTGGGGGGGGGGGAGGGGGAGGTTATGAAGGACCTTGAGAGTCTTGGTTTTGCTGGTGGTAAGGGTCATCTATCCCCTAGAGACAATGAGAGAAGGGAGAAAGTGCATCCAGACTTGGCAAATCAGATTCAAATTGAAGAGATCTCTTGGAGAGACAAAAAACAAGTGCAAAATGAATGGAGGAGGGTGGAAGAATCAATTATATGGAGGAGCTAGAAATAAATAGAGAAGTGGTGAAAGGCAATGATAACTTGAGGGAAGGGGTCAAATCTCATTTCAAGAACATGTACAATGAAGATTTCAATTGGACGCCCACACACTTGACGGCCTTCAAGTTCAATAGCTTGGAGGAGCACATCGGGTGCTGTCAGAAAAGGAATTCTCGAAAGAAGAAATTTTGGAAGGCCTCATGTAATGTAGGGGGGATAAGGCCCCAAGACCTAATGGCTTCAACATGCACTTCCTGCAGAAGTTTTGGTGTGTGATTAAAAGTGAAATAATTGACCTCTTCAAAGAATTTCATGAATTAGGTATCTTCATCAAGAGTTTAAATTCTACTTTTTAGTACTCATCCTGAGATTGAGGGGTCTACCAATATCAAAGACCTTAAGCCAAATAGTTTGGTGGACAGTGTTTAAAAACTTATTGCAAAAGTTCTAGCGAGGAGATTAGCTAAGATGGTGGGGGGGGGGG
>NW_019014690.1:2733419-2755250 GCF_000150535.2 Carica papaya | reverse complement strand
CCAGAAATAAATGACTATTGTTTTCCAACTATGAACCGCACATGAAACAAACATTTGAGTAAAGAGCTTTTCAAGGTCTAAGAGCTAGAGCAAGCTATTAGTGTTAATCTTGTTTAGAACTGCAATCCAAATAAAAACCCTCACCTTTGAGAGAGCTTTCCTCTAAAGAGAGAGAAGAAACAAAGTTCTGATTGCTAGGATCATGGGTGAGAAACTAAAAAATATGAAGATTTTGATAGTAGAAAAAACTCCTTTTTTCATCTTATTACATCAATGATTAGTACATCATTTTATAGGCAAAACAAAAGGGAAAAAATAAATTAACAACTTTCCCTAGTGGAAGGAATAATCAGTAAATGACAGATAGCATTCTGTTACGGTGCCTGGTTATCTAATAAAAAATAAAAAATAGAAAGCAGTAACAATAATTGTAAATACAACTTATTCCTAATATTTCTACACTCCCCCTCAATCTAAGTTACATAAATGTTGAGTAAACCTAAATTAGATATCAATTCGTTGAAGGGTCCTTTGGGAAGTGTCTTTATTAAAATATCTACAGTTTGCTTACTAGTAGAAACATGGAGTATTGTAATGGTTTGATTTTCAATCTTCTCTCTGATGAAGTGCCTATCTATCTCCACGTGTTTAATTCGATCATGATGTACAGGATTTTTAGCTATACTGATTGTTGATTGATTGCCGCACCATACTTTCATGGGAGTAGTAACCGAGAATTTTATTTCCATTATAACCCTTTTTAACCAAACTCCCTCACATATTTCATGAGTAAGTGACCGAAATTCAGCTTCTGCACTACTTCGTGACACAACAGATAGTTTCTTACTCCGCCAAATGACTAAATTTCCCCAAACATAAGTACAGTACCCAGATGTAGATCTTCTGTCAGTTACAAAACCCGCCCAATTTGCATCTATGTAGATTTCAATATTCCTGTTCATTGTTTTCTGGAAAAATAGTTATTGTCCTAGAGTTTTCTTAAGGTATCTTATGATTCGATATACTATATTCATATGATCATCAGTAGGTTGATTCATGAATTGACTTGCAGTACTTACAGCAAAATTGATGTTAGGTCTAGTATGAGTGAGATAAATAAGTTAACTCACAAGTTTCTGATATCTTTCTTTATCAACTGACTTGTCATTGGTTTTAAATCCAACTTTTGTAGTCGTTTCCATGGGGTGTTTCTGCTGGTTTACACCCAAGCATCCCTGTTTCTTTCAGCAAGTCAAGAATATATTTTCGTTGTGACACAGATATCCCATTTTTAGAACAAGCAAATTCCATTCCCAGGAAATACCTGAGTGCTCCAAGATCTTTTATCTCAAATTCTGCGGTAAGAAAAGTTTTGAGTTTATGAATTTCCTCTGTGTTATCACCTGTTAAAATAATATCATCAACATAAATAATTAGAATAGTTTTCTTACCAGAGACATTGTTCTTGACAAACAAAGTATGATCAGACTGATACTGCTCATAGCCCATATGTTTAACTGTTTTGGTGAATCTGTCAAACCAACCTCTCGAAGATTGTTTTAGACCATAGAGTGCCTTTCTGAGTTTGCATACCTTGTGAGATTCATATGTGGTCTCAAGGCCTGGATAAACTTCCATATATACCTCTTCTTCTAAATTACCATTGAGAAATGCATTCTTTGCATCAAGTTGATTGAGAGGCCAATCAAGATTAGAAGCAAGAGAGAGTAATACCCGAATAATGTTCTGCTTAGCCATTAGGGCGAATGTCTCCTGATAATCTATCCTGTAGGACTGAGTGAAGCCTTTAGCCACTAAACAAGCTTTGTACCGATTCACACTTTCATCAGGATTGTGTTTTGTCGTGAATACTCATTTGCACCCCATATGTTTTCCAAGTGGAAGTTCTAGCAGTTCCCAAGTCTTGTTCTTTTCTAGGGCCCTGATCTCTTCTTGAATAGTACATCTCCACTCTGGTAGGGCAAGGGCTTTATGAATTGTTTTAAGTTCAGTGGAGCTGCCATCAAGCTTACTTACATATGCATAATACTTTGAAGACAAGTTGCTAAATGAAACATAATCCTGTATAGGGTGTCTAGTACAAGATCGAGTTCCTTTCCGCAAAACAATAAGTAACTCAGTATCATGGTCAGTAATGGTAACAGTATCAGAAATTGTGCATGAAAACTCATTACTTGATGTGTCTTTACTGCTTGGAACTGGAATAGACTCATGCCAATGTGTAGTTGGTTCAGAATCTTTATCAACTGGAGTTTTGTTTCTCATAATATAGACACGTAACTCTTTATTGATAGTAGTAGGTACAGGTTCTGATTTAGACTCTTTGATACTGGTTTCAGGGAAATTTGATGAGAACTCAGGAATAGTGAGGGGAAAAGAGGTGAGAGGTGGTGTACAGGTGATAATAGTAGGTACAGGCTCGGGTTCAGACTCTTTGCTACTGGTTTCAGGAAAATTTGATAAGGACTCGGGAATAGTGAGGGGAAGAGAGGTGAGAGGTGATGTACTTATATCCCATACTTGATATTCCTGATTAATACTGTCCCCCTGAATATCAGTAGTGGGATAAAATTACTGATTTTCAAAGAAAGTAACATCCATAGTGTTATAGAAACGACGGATCCTGAGACAAAAATATTTGTATCCTTTTTGACTTGGTGAATATCCAACAAAAACACATTTAATGGCCTTTAAGTCAAGTTTACCCTAAGATGAGTATGAACATAGACATAGGCTGAACAACCGAAAACTTTGTAGGGAAGGGTATGAAGGATATGAGATTGTAGAAATACCTTTAAGAGTGTATCATAGGGTGTTCGAAATGCGAGAGTTCAGGAGGGCATGCGGTTTATCAAGTATGCAATGGTGAGAACAGCATCTCCCCAAATAAATTTTTGAATATGGATAGTGAACATGATTGATCAGGCTACTTCACGAATGTGTCTATTTTTTCATTCGGCTATGTCATTTTGTTGTGGGTTAAACACAGAAATTTTGATGAATAATGTCGTGGTCAAAAAAGTATTGTCTCAAAGTGGTTTCAAAATATTCACACCCATTATCTGATTTCAATACTTAAATTTTAGTGTGAAATTGATTTTGAATCATAATGTGCAATTTTTGAAAATTTTGACTAATTTAATATTTTTCTTTCATGAGAAAAATCCAAATAATTCTAGTGTGGTCATCAACAAAAGATACAAACCATTTTGTCCCGATGATATTAGTAACCCGAGAGGTACCCCATACATCATTATGAATTAATGAAAAAGATTTTGTGAGTTAGTAAATTGAACTGGAAAATGAATTTCAAGTATATTTAGACAGTTGACATAGTTCGCATTGAAAGGAAATTGGATTTTTATTTCGAAATAGTAAGAAATAACTTTTTCAAGTACAAGAAATTAGAACCTAAACATAATGTCATAACATGATGGGACATTTCCTATTTAAATTGTTTACAGATTCAGAATTAATACATACTGCATGATGATTTTGTCTACTAAGAGAAGAGTTGTCAGCTTATAGTAGATAAAGACCCGAAATCCGTACTAGCATTATCAATCGTCTTTCCCGAGTCCAAGTCCTGAAATTCACACAGTTTAGAGTTAAATGTAGCTACGCAATTCAAGTCTTGTGATAGTTTGCTTATTGACAGGAGATTGCAATCCAAATTTAGAACGTATAGCACAGAGTACAAAATTAACTTGGGTGACAGTGCAATTGTTCATGTTCCTTCGACTTGAGAACTAGAGCCATCAGTAATTTTAACTGAGAATTTACCTCTGCACTTACTGTATTCCTTAAATAGTGAGATGTCCCCGGTCATATGATCGAAAGCACCCGAGTCAATAATCCACATTCCCCTTTTTGAGGAATAAGTTGAGAGACTAGAAAAATTACCTTTGTGAGCTGTGGAAGCATTACCGAGAATCATATTGGGAGAAAACATTTTCTAGAGGAGGTTGATCTGTTCATGACTAAATAGAGAGCTTTCGATAGGAACGGCTGCAGCTGATTCCTCCTCAATTGAGACAAAATTGCCCAGATGAGTCCCCTACTTTTTGGTGTCTTCTTATCAGCTGGCTTCCCGTGAAGCTTCCAGCATCTTCCACGAACGTGCCCAGGCATTTTACAATATTCACACTATGGTTGTCCCTTCCGCTCAGTCACCCGACTTGTGAGAGCTACACTAGCCTCGGGTGAGAGAGAACTGCTTTCAGCAAGGTTAGGCCTGAGTTGCGATTCACCCATCATCACCTTTTTCTTGCTTTCTTCGCATCGCACTTAGAGAACACCTCTCCCATGTTCGGGAGAGATTTGGTTCCAAGGATGCGTCCTCTTACCTAGTCGAGGTATTTGTTCAATCCAAAGAGGAATTTGGATATTCATTTCTGTTTCATGATGCTTCGGAATCTCCTGGCATCCTCGGTACAGCTTCAAACATGTTCCTCAAAAACGTCAAGCTGCTACTATTTTCGGGTAAGAAAATTGTAATATTGAGTTACCGTCTATTATCTTTGGTGCAGGTTATGAAGACTTGCTTCGACTTCGAAGATAACGAAAGTATTGTCACGAGTGGAATAGAACTCACGGGCTGCGACCCAGATAACGTGCGCAGTCTCATAAAGGAGAAAATTTTCTCAAATATCGGTAGTCACTGAGTTCACCAAGCAAGACATAACAAGATTATTCTCTACTTTCCCTATCCGAGTATTTGGATCATTCGCGGGAGGTGGTGAGAGCTCTCCAGTGAGGTATTCGTCCTGGCATTTCCCTCAAATGAACATTAACACTGAGGACGACCATTGAAGATAGTTACTGCTATTTAGTCGATGGCCAGTAACAAAAGGAGTCTGATTAGCGAGAGCATAGCTGTCAGGCACCGAAAGATAGGAACCCGAAATGACTTCAGGCAGAGAAGAAGTCTGTTCATCCATTGCCTATTGAACACCAAAGGGATGCTGAAGAATTTAGATCAAGTAGGCTCTGATACCATGAAGATTTTGAGAGTAGGAAAAACTCCTTTTTTCATCTTATTACATCAATGATTAGTGCCTCATTTTATAGGCAAAACAGAAAGGAAAAAATAAATTAACAACTTTCCCTAGTGGAACGAATAATCAGCAAATGACAGCTTGCATTCTATTATGGTGCCTGATTATCCAACAAAAAATAAAAAACAGAAAGCAGCAACAGTAATTGTAAATACAACTTATTTCTAATATTTCTACAAAATATATATATATATAGTAGCAAGGCTCCAAACAATTGAAAGACCATATTCTGTAATCAAGGCTACTTTTTTTTTAAAAAATAAAAGAAAAGTATTATTATGCACAAGATATCAAGGGGGTACCGCCCAAATACAAACTACTTACATATCAACTAAGAGTTTATGACAGCACCAAAGTCTCATATGTCTTTGATGTTATGACCCATCAAATAGATCCAAAAGTATAAACCCATCTATCTCTAATTGTGTAAAGTTAGTTTTTATACCCTCAAAAACTCTACCATTCCTTTCCTTCCACACAACCCAAAGAATTGTAATTGGAATAAGGAGCGATTGATGTTTTTTTTACAAATACCCACCCACGCCCACAACTTATTTCTCACACACCCAGTCATGACCCAATTTAACCCTAACAACCCAAAAATAGCGGTCCAAATGCTATAAGTCACTAGGCAAAATATATATATATATAGTAGCAAAGCTCCAAACAATTGAAAGACCATATTCTGTAATCAAGGCTACTTTTTTTTTTTAAATAAAAGAAAAGTATTATTATGCACAAGATATCAAGGGGGTACCGCCCAAATACAAACTACTTACATATCAACTAAGTAGTTTATGACAGCACCAAAGTCTCATATGTCTTTCATGTTATGACCCATCAAAATAGATCCAAAAGTATAAACCCATCTATCTCTAATTGTTGTAAAGTTAGTTTTTATACCCTCAAAAACTCTTCCATTCCTTTCCTTCCACACAACCCAAAGAATTGTAATTGGAATAAGGAGCGATTGATGTTTTTTTTTTACAAATACCCACCCACGCCCACAACTTATTTCTCACACACCCAGTCATGACCCAATTTAACCCTAACAACCCAAAAATAGCGGTCCAAATGCTATAAGTCACTAGGCAAAATATATATATATATAGTAGCAAGGCTCCAAACAATTGAAAGACCATATTCCGTAATCAATGCTACTTTTTTTTTTTAAATAAAAGAAGGTATTATCATGCACAAGATATCAAGGGGGTACCGCCCAAATACAAACTACTTACATATCAACTAAGTAGTTTATGACAGCACCAAAGTCTCATATGTCTTTGATGTTATGACCCATCAAAATAGATCCAAAAGTATAAACCCATCTATCTCTAATTGTTGTAAAGTTAGTTTTTATACCCTCAAAAACTCTACCATTCCTTTCCTTCCACACAACCCAAAGAATTGTAATTGGAATAAGGAGCGATTGATTTTTTTTTTTTACAAATACCCACCCACGCCCACAACTTATTTCTCACACACCCAGTCATGACCCAATTTAACCCTAACAACCCAAAAATAGCGGTCCAAATGCTATAAGTCACTAGGCAAAATATATATATATATAGTAGCAAGGCTCCAAACAATTGAAAGACCATATTCCGTAATCAATGCTACTTTTTTTTTTTAAATAAAAGAAGGTATTATCATGCACAAGATATCAAGGGGGTACCGCCCAAATACAAACTACTTACATATCAACTAAGTAGTTTATGACAGCACCAAAGTCTCATATGTCTTTGATGTTATGACCCATCAAAATAGATCCAAAAGTATAAACCCATCTATCTCTAATTGTTGTAAAGTTAGTTTTTATACCCTCAAAAACTCTACCATTCCTTTCCTTCCACACAACCCAAAGAATTGTAATTGGAATAAGGAGCGATTGATTTTTTTTTTTTACAAATACCCACCCACGCCCACAACTTATTTCTCACACACCCAGTCATGACCCAATTTAACCCTAACAACCCAAAAATAGCGGTCCAAATGCTATAAGTCACTAGGCAAAATAATAATAGGTGGTTGCACGTTTCTTCAGTAGCATGACATAAATAGCATCTATTGACCAGCACATTCCTCTTCCTTTTAAGCATATCCAAGGTCAAAATACATTCATTAGCAGCCTCCCATGCGAAAAAAGTAATTATGTAATCAGGGCTACAAGTGGGACAAATGATTCCAACAAAGTAAAAAGAATCCCAACTTTAATAATTCTCAATCATTGGGATTTCTTGGAAAAGAGAGGTTTCAATATATATGAGTACCTTCTAGATTCTGGAAAACACTACCTTCAAGCTATCTCAAAGCTTTGTTGCAATAAAACGCATCACATTTTAAACTATTCTGACAAAATTCTCACCTTGAAATTAAATATAAAAGCTGTATTGCTCTAAAATCTAGCACATCTTATACCTTATTCAGGGACTAATGAATATCACAGTGGCAATTAAAAAGGGAAATGACAAATTTTGCATTGTTTAAACTTAAAAGATCAAATTATGCAATTAGTGGCGTGCCAGATCACAGGGGTCCATGGCGGCGTTACTAACTTCCAGCAGCATCTCCATCTCCAATAGAAGGAAAGTAAAAGAGGCAATCAAATGCACTGCTGTTTTCTGTTGATTGCTTGCTTCACTGAAAAGACATACCCAAGATCATCAAAAGCCCATATGCAAACTGATACCTAGCCTCCTTGTCTTCCCCTCCTTAGGGAGAAAAGGCTGCCCTGTCTATCTACAGTTCCATTTCTTTTCCACCAAAATTACCAGAAGTGTCAAACTGGGTTCCATGTTCAGCCTCAAGCCTTAAGACCAAGATATATTTAGCACTATTTTTCTCATGTGCAAAGCTTGCTTCAAAATCTTGGATGTATTTTCTGAATCATTCCATATCAGACTCTTTCTACAGGTTATCGTGCATTTTAAAGTCGGTACCTTTGTCCCAATTAACAAAAATATGTTATTCAAAATTCCAATTCTTCTTCATTGACTCCAGTCTAGCTACTATGAAACTATCCGGAAATTCTCTATCATATAAATCCCACACCAACTTGCTCACTGAACACTCTTCCATTGACTAAAAATAGCTGTTAACACATTAAGATCTAAGCCTACTTTAAACCTAAAGTAGTCAAGAAAATAAATAAAACATCTACTTAGTATAAAGAAAATGACTATCAACAACCAGTTTTTCACTAGATTAAGAACTACAAGAACTTTTACAATATTCATTTCTAACTTCCCAAATATTAAGCAACCCAAACAAGTAAAATGGTGAAACAGTGAGGTACCTTGATAACCTCATCAAGCAACAAGACATGGGTAAAGGGGTCCCTTTTCTTCGACAACACCCGTTGCAAGTGCCAAACCGCGACCATGATAATATGCAACTGATCCATACAAGTTGTCATCCTCTGCCACAAAGCCTCCCTAGCTTTGGCCCCGCCACCAATCTGCGGTGTCCCACTACCCCGTATCCCCCCCGGCCCGAACCCACCACCGGCACCGGGACCGGAAGATATGGCCTTCATATCCAAGGCCACGCTCACGCTCTTCACCGCCATACCCTTGTACTTGTTAATCAATTGCTCCACCGTTCCGCCCAGCTCGCCGAGATTGTAGAAAACCTGCAATCCAGTGCCCACCTCGGCCTGATTCAACCCTTCCATTCCCCTTTCCAACACCTTCATCGCCTCCGTCCTCAGCCGATTCCCGATCTCCTTTACCCACTTGAGCTCCTCGTCAATGACTTCAACGCCGAGGAGATCGTACTCGTGGCACATGTTCAAGATCTCGAAATGGAGCTGGGCTGCCTTGGCAAGGTCAAGCTTATCGGGATCAGCGTCCGCAGCAACCATGAGATCACGTAGCTTCTTCGAGAGGCGGAGCGCGCGGATGGAGTGAGACAGGAGTTCAGACGCAGAATGAAGGTTGGACAGCTGGAGGGTCTTGGAGCGAATGGCATGGAGAGGGTCAGAGAGCTCGGATCGAACACGGCGGAGGGAGGATTGGAGAGAAGAGAGAGAAGATCGAAGGGATGAAAGGGAGAGCTCTGCGTGGGAAAGAGATGAGAGTTGGGAGAGAAGCTCTTGGTGGCGGGAGAGGACTTCCGAACGGAGCTGGGACTCGAGAAGGCGGATGGCCTGGTGGAGATGCTCGGCGGTGGAGGCTGGTGAGCCAGAGGAGAGGGCAGCGGAGGAGAAGGAGGTGGAGGAGAAAGAAGGGGAGAGGAAAGGAGAGAGAATTGGGTCGTTGGCAAAGGAATCTAATGCAGAAGCGGTGGTGGAAGGGGTGGTGGTGGGTGGTAGGGGAGAGGCAGAGGAGGAGTTTTTGAAAGTGGAGAGGCGTTGAAGAGGGGAGGAGGAGGATGGGGAGAGAGGGGATCTTTGTTGGAGAGTTGCTGGTGACGCCATTTTTGTTCTTCTAACTGCTGCGGGTTGCTCTTATTCCGGCGTTATGGATCTGCACAGTGGAGAAGAAAGGAGGAAGATGAACTGTACATTAACCACCATTAATACTCATCTGATGTCCTTCTGAAAGTCGAGACTTGAGCAATAGCCATTAGCGGACGGTTTATCTCGGTAAGCTTCATTTTATATCATGTTGTTTTATGCTTTTCTCTAGCCAATTAATATTATTTGATAAATTATTAATTTTTTTATTAAATTACAGAATATGATTCTATTTTATTTTTATTATAATTCAATCTCTAATTTAAAAAAATAAATAAAATCTAAGTTTTGATAAAAAAATTTTAAAGAAATAACAAAAATTATATTTATATTACTTAATTCTCACAAATAATAATTTTAAAATATAATTTTTATTTAGCAATAGAGGTTAAAAAATATTTAAAAAACAGTTATTGCATTTTTTTTCTTTATTATTATTTACATTACTTAGATAAATTAATTAATTTCTCTCTAAATTTATAATTAATTATTAATTTAAGCTATGAAATTAAATAAAATTTTCTTATAATTTGATCTTTAAATTTATAATTTTTTTAATCATAATTTCATATAACTATAAAAATTCTGACAAACATTCTTTCAAATTACACATATTTTATTTTTGGTAGAATTTAAAAGTTGTAATAACTAAAAATTAATTTTAAACAAATTTAATAAAGATAACTAATTTATTTTATTGAAGTAATATAAATAATAATAGAATGCATTATGGAGAAAAAAAAAAGGCATGAAATAATTATATTTTGAGATTTTTAAACTTCTAGTCTTAAATAAAAGGATTATATTTTTAAAGTTATTTTTTATATCATACAAATAAGGTAAAAATATTTTATTATTTTTTTAGAAAATTCGGATAAAAGTATGTATTTGTTTTGTGAGTATAGAGTTGTAACTAGAAAAAGTTCATTAAAGTTAATTTTTAGTGTGTAAATATAAATTTTAATTTACATATTTAAATTATTCTAAGTTAATAACATATTAAAACTACTCAAGTAGAATAAAATAAGTTACCTCATTGCAAGCCTTTGACCAAGCCAAGGCTTTGGGATGGCCGACTTTGAGCTTTAGAACAAAAGAGTTTGGGCTGAGTTTGGACATGGGTTTGAAACAAATAAATCTTGGGTTTAATGGTTTGGGATTGGATTCAAAAGGACTTGGTTAAAAGTAGGTTAAGATGTTGGTTTTTTCTTGAATTGGATCTCGTGTACAAACACTTGTAGAACATAAGACTTTTACCCCTACAACATACTTACTCTTCCATCGTATTATACTTGAAAGTATTGGTGAAAGCTTAATCATAGCAGTTATAAAAAGCACTAAAAAGATAATTAAGCAAACGATATCTGTAGTAATTATAATTTTCTCGTTCTTTATAATGTTCTCGCCTTTAGTTTTTCTTCGTAGTTCTTGGTATAGTTTTCGTTTTTTCTTTGATTTTTCAACTAAAATATAGGAGAACTTCATAAGAGTGAGGTAAACTTTTATCTCATCTTTTGTGGTTGGTATAAAAAAATAATAATGCTAAGGTGAATATATTGAAGTTGGGTTCGGGTATGTATTAGTGTTATTTATAACAATAACTATAGTATTATTACAAATAGTTGGGGAAAGATAAGATAAATTATTTTAAAAGTTATTCTATAAACAAATACAAATAATTTAAAAAAAAAACAATTTGATAATGGTATAGGTATATATTAGATTATTCTTTTTGAGAATATATGTTATTTCTCTGTGACTTGTGAAAAAAAAGTTTTGGCACACTATTTCTATAATACAATAAACTTAATTACCTATTTTAGACTTTATTAATTTACACAAATTAGTAAGTAAAAACTTTTCAACTAATACATTTTTTATATTTAAACATATAAGATTTTTAGAAAAAATTTTAGAAAAACATAAATAAAAATTAGAATTAAAGTAAAAATAAGATAAAAATAAAGAATAGAAGAGCTAACTATTTATATATTAATTAAGACGAGGTTATTGAATGAGAATAACCTAATAAAATAAAGATATTTCATATACTTCATTACTCATATTATTATGAATGATTATTTTGATTATTATAAAATTTTAAGAGTTTCATGCAAGCCTATAAATGCACTAGTTATATATGCACATATGGAATTTAAAGCTAAATAATCGTGAAAGTGATCATTAACGTGAAGGCATTTCATATACTCCATTACCCATATCAAGCTTTGTAATAATTCTTTCATTTATTACAATCAATCATTTTGACCATTATCAAAATGAATCTTGAACCAAAAAAAAAAAAAAAGTGAGTTAAATGAAAAATTGCAAGTCTATATGTATACTGTTTTTATATACGTATACGTGGAATCTAAAGCCAAATAATCATAAAAGTGATCATTAACACGAGGACATTCATACACCTCATTACCCATATTACCTTTTCTAACAATTATTCTATCTACTATAATAATCATTACCACCATAAAAAATGTTAAAAAATTTCATAAAACATCAAGTAAAATGTTGAAGAACAAAAATTTGATATCCCGATAATTAGTAAAGTAAAAAAGAAAAAATTGATAACAAAATAAATACAAATAAAATAAATTTTGAATACTGATTAAAATTTAAAATTAACATAAAAAATCGTAATGCACTAAAACATAAAATTTTAAAATACAATATTTGAGTACAGAAATTTTGTGGTGTTACATCAAGAATATATTAAACATATCTACAAGTTTCTTGCTTTATAGACATACAAGTAAAATTTAAAATTAAACAAATTTAATTAAGAAAAAGACCAAAAAGGTTAAGTCAAGAATGTAAAAAAAAAAAAAATTAATTTTTTAATGTAAAAGCAAGAAACTAAATTATAAATATTAGGATTTAAATTTACACATATAATAAAATTTGTAAGACTCTTACCTAATATAAAGAGTGACCATATAACTGAACAATCAATATAAAATAAAGTATATAATTTTTTTTTTATTTAAATTAATTGCCACGTAATTTATATATATACATGTTAGTATTTCTTTAAGAAGAAAGTACCAAAATTTTCTGTCAAATAACATGTGATGCACAACTTTTTTCATTCTTGGCATGTACATATGCATAGTGCATAGCATAATGCTGCATGTGATTCAACACGTGCCGACTAACTGCTGTAGAGGAAAACAAATTTTATTTAATTATTTATTAATTTATACGTATCTTTAAAGAGTTTTCTTTTTAAAAAAAGTCATCAACGCATTTTTTTCTGAATTAATCTTTAGGTTTGAGAATTCGACGGTTCACGACATTCGACAGAAGAGCGGTGAGCAGGTGCCAATGCGCGAGAAAAAACATACCCACCGCTCTAACCAAATATTAATTTTGGTTTTTGAATTATAAATAGAAAAATTAAAATAACATAGAACTGTTTTCTTTCAAAACTTTAAAAAAAAAAAAATTTAATTTACTATATTTGTTATATATTAATGAATTATTTAAAATATAATTCCAGAATTTAAAGCACATCCAGATTTCGAAATACTTGCATGACGTTAACGAGTTTGTGATGTGTGATCTTTAACAAATTGATAGAGGAGAAGGAAGAGAAGGAAAATTCAATGAAAACTTGATGGAACTTGAAAGAATTTCAATATTCGGATGGAAAAAAGTGAAGGAGAACTTTCAGAATTTGGAACAAAGCAAATTTACATTGCTAATAATTCGCAACAAACTGTATAAAGAATTGGATTAAGTGAAGAAAATCATTGAATGAATATCATTAACAAATAAAATCCAATACCAATAATCTGAAAATATAGACAATTTTTCCAGAATTTTTCGCTAATTTTTTTGTCCAAAAAAGTTTTAAAAGAATGAAGAAGACAGAGAGAATCCCTAACAAGTTGTGAACAGAAATTACTTCGTTAATGGAGAACGAGAAAGAAAGAGGAAGAGCAGGTAGAAATATCAGTCAATCTTAATAGAAACGCTTCTCTGTGAATGGGAGCCCATAGCATCGTACCTTGATCCCATCATCATCATCACCTTGAACTCCTCGAAATCGATTGTACCATCGCCGTCCTTGTCGACTCCACTAATCATCTTCCTGCAATCGGCGAGAGAGCACTCATCACCGAGGCTACGAAGGACCTCGTGCAGCTCCTCGGCGGTGATTGATCCATTGCCGTCGATGTCGTAAACAGAGAACGCGTCCTTGAGGTTCTCCAGGACCTCGTCGGAGTCCATGCCCTTTGTGTTGAGCTCCACGAACTCATTAAAATCAATGAAGCCATCACCGTCGGCGTCGACCTCTGTCACAACCTTCTGGAGCTCCTCCTCCGTGGCGACATGGCCGAGGCTAGCCATGATCGCTCCGAGTTCCGCCGCTGAGATCTTACCATCGCCGTTGGCGTCGAACTTCTTGAACACCTGTTCGAGCTCACGGATTTCCGTCTTACCGGAGTGGTTCTTGGTGAGGAAAGGAGATCCAGGCACAAAAGACGTGGTGGCGAGCGGTGGAGAGGCAGGCGCAGAGGTGGAGGACTGGTTGGATGATTTCTTCCGATTGAAAAGCGTTCCAAAACCCATAGCTCGTTGTACTGATTTTTGGTTTCCGTTGGTTAAGATTTGAAAATGAGAGGAGAGCGGAGGCTGTTTCCAGAGGAGACCGTACAATGGTTGAATGCGGAATTCGGAAATTTGATTAAGTTAAATACGGAGGAAGATGAAACGAACAGACTCCGTTTCCTTTTTGGATTCGTAAAAGTTGTTCAGAAACGGAAACTGAATGTTTGTTACAAACGCCGTGTAATTTCTAAATTTAGAACTTTTAAAAAAATTAATAATTCGAAATTATAGGTGATTTAGGAGGAAGTTTAGGCGTGATTTCACTTGCCATAATTTAGGGAAGTTATTATGTATTAATTATTTTTTAAAAACTATTAATTAAGTTTTCATTATTAGAGTAAATTTATAGCCTATAGTATTTTGAAAGACAACAGATGGAATGAGAGAATCTGCGTATTAAATTAGTTCACGAAGGCGACGCGTGGTCCCCATGCACCACAAAGTGCGACTAGGCCACTCATTCCCAAGTTTGGGTTAGCCCATCACGGACATCCATCCATGATCTCCTAGCCCAATATCTATTTTCTCAACGGATATTGGTTTCCTATTTTATGCTTTCTAAGAGTTCTAGTTTCCTATTCTAGATCATCAATGTCCTCCGTTTAATTATTTGCCAAAAAGAAGTTTGAGCGTCAATTTTCTGGTAATCCTTTGGTGAATATTCGTTAAGGGTTAAGAAGTAATCTTCTCTCTCTCTCTCTCTCTTTCTCTCTCTCTCACTACAAGTATCAAAATATCTCCTCCAAAATTTGGATGGAAGCAAGTTGTCATACAAGAAACACACACAGGAATCCAATGGTTAAGATGGACCATGAGAAAGATGAGCAATGAGCAAAATAATCTTGTTATAAACAGGAAGATTGCCGGAGTTTTAGCGGATATACATATGGAACCCGATTATACACAATATGATCTGCTTCTCAGCTAAGAAACACTAATTGATTCTTCCTTCCACCTTGGAAGATTCATTCTTTATGCTCTTACCCTGTCAAATTAATGTGATCACCCAACACTAAGAGACCATATGCAGTGATGTAAATTTGCAGGCTTTTCGCGTTTTGATAATGTCTACAAGCGCCAAGAGACAATCCTGTTTTCCTAGAATCCTGGTAGTTGACTCTTCAGTGTTAGAAGGATTTTCCTATTTATAAGGCATAGATTCTCTCAAGATCTGAATCATCATCTGATACATTAGCTGAGTAGACCGACCATGAGAAGGACTTGCTTCCACTTGCCCTTTTGATGCGTCTCTGAGAATCACTCTTGAAAGTCCCAAAATGTTGTCTGAAAACAAAGTAACACATGCTTGCAAGTGTCCCAACAAGAATTGGAGCTCCCATGAGGGTTATAGTGATCGCCATCCAAGAACGTTTTTTTCCCACAACCACGAAAGCAATTGACAAGAATGCACCAAAAGTGCAAGCGCAGGCAGCCCACATTAGCTTGTTAACTACTGATACAACCTGCTTCTGAGCCCTGGTATCCCAGGCCACCAAAGTTATCTGAACCACAACAACAGCCAGAGATATGAAGAGTGATGTAGTATTCAGAAGGCAAAATACACGAAAACCAACGCTTCCAGCTATATATGCTTTCCCTGAATCTGGTCCATCTGATAGATATTGGCCCGGTAAGTTGAATATAGCTAAGAAGGCTATTGAAGCGAAAAGAACAGCAACAACTGTGACAGAGTTGGTGGTGTTTTGAACAGCTTCTCTGTGAAGCTTCCTTAGTTCTTTGGCAATACCAGAAACTCTTCTATTGGTTTTTTCATTTTGTATAAGTTGGGAGTGAACCTCATGCTTAATATCACTCACAGTCCTCTTGAGCTCCATTGCCTCATCGATTTGGCCAACATGTCTAGCATGCTTGGCACCAGCATCTATTAGAGCTTCTTTGATTTCCAAAGAAGATTCTCCATATTGGAGTTTATCAGCCAAGTCCATTGCAGTTTCACGCTGATTATTGATGACATTGACATCAACAGACGTATAGCTTAGCAATAGGCTTACGATCTGAAAGACAAGAGAACAGAGTGTAAGAGGAACACCATTACACATAATTATCGAGATTTCTTTTAATATCTTGCATTATTTTCAGAAAAACTTCAAAAACAAGCAATTTTTACCCTCTGAAAAGACACGAGTAATTCTAATATGATCATATTCATCCATATTTACTCACGAATAGACTTCAGAAACTCAGTTCACACTTATACCATGCCAAAGGCAATTCCATGGTATTTTTTAATGTTCATTATATGCATAGTTTCAAGCTACCATGTTGGATCCCAAAGCGGGATTTCACAAGTTGAAATAGTCCCAATTGAATAACACTTTTTCTATAATGTTTCTATTTCATCAAATTAGTTACTATGCCTAAAAATTCCAGTGTGTTACCATTAAAAAACGAATGAGATAACTGTTTTACAAACCATACTTCTACTATGCAGGAAATACCAAAGGAAACAAGATGCAGAACCCAGACTCAAGCTGAAGTAGCCATCATGCATTTGCGCATACATGAAGTTCCTTTGCTTGTGTCCCAAGATGTCGAATACAAATCTTTATGTGAAATAATACTTATTTAACAAATTTGAAGTACTAGGATTTAGCAAAAATAAAGATGGAATTGATAGACAAAATGTTGAAGAAAATGGAAAGGGAGACTCATTGAAAAAGGAAATAAGTAAAAAAAAAATGACCACAGAGAAGTGAAAAATACCTGTGGACGACATTTCCTTGTCGTTATGTGAACTGCTGTGTTTCCTTTCTTGTCACGCTCATTCAATATTGAGTGATCAGCAAGCAGTATCTCCTCTACAACTGCAGGACTCTGACCCTTAACAGCCATGTGGAGAGCAGTTTGGCCCTTTTTGTCTTTGATGCTGACTATTCCTGGATCCCGGTCTATAAGAGCTTTTACTATACGAAGCATACCATACCTTGCAGTTGTATGCAATGCAGTTTTCCCATTTTTCCTCACTATTCTTATAGAACTGACATCGGCATCTAAAATGGCATTCACCACATCCAAATGATCTTGAGCAGCAGCTGAATAAAGAGGGCTGGTACTTGTGGAGTCACATGACTTACAAAGCTCAGGCCATATGATCAAAAGTTCCTTCACAATGTCTGAAAATAAAATTTTGAGCTGAGAAAAAACTAGGAAAGACATAACCCAGTGAATTGCATCGTCTCTAATGTGAAACACTATTCCCAATACAAATAAAAGAAATTTGACTAATTAATCACAGTCAGACTATAAGATTCAAGTTCGGAGCAATGACGTGAAACAAATTCTAAGTCAATAGGATACCTTACCAGGAAATAAATGGGAGAAGATTCATCTCCATCAATAGGATACCTTACCTAGCCGTTGTTATGGCTTTCGCATAAAACAAAAGCATATTTAGGCTCAAAACACAAAGATTTCCATCTCATTCTCAAGCTAATTTGAGAATCTACTGCACCAAACCAGAAAAGGAAGGTCTATGCCCATCTTCTTGCCAATTTCATACATCTTAGGGGTTGTTTAAACGAAGACTTTTTTTTCTTTTTTGGTGAGTAAAACCAAAGAATTAATGGCTCAATAGCAGCACATAATTTTCTTCGGGAAAAAAAGGGGGGGGCAACATCAAAATGATTTAGCTTTGGTTATCTGGTAAAGGAAACAAAAAAAAGAAAAGGAGCAATAACAAAATCCCAAAAGAAAAACCATCAAAAACCAAAAAATTCAAAAACTGAAAAACCCAATTCCAGCAAAAATTAAAAGCATAAAAGAGTGATAAATCAGAAAGCATCTCCAGGATACCCATCCAAAAAAACAGAAAGTGAAACCTTGATATACCACGACATCCTCATTTATTGAGCTAATGATAACACACTGAAATAATTTGAGGGAATTAAAAAAGTGAGTATTGCAGATTCGAAATATGTAACATAATCAGTGATAATACCAAAAGAATATTAAATATTAAACAGAAGCACAATTGGAAAATGAATTCGAAAGCAGCGAAAAGTCACTGAATCAGAAATATCATACCCAAGTGTCCTCGCTTGGCAGCAACATGAAAGGTGTTCAAATCAGACTTGGACCTGATCTTCACAATCTCCACACCACAGAACCTGATCAAGTAACTGAAAATCTCTTGCAAATTATTGTCTGCAGCAATATACAAAGCGGTTTCCCCTGCATCATTCTGCAATTTCATCAGATCAGAAACGGAGGAAGAAGACCCATCCGAGGTCTCGTTTTTGGTGAGCTTGTCCAAGAGCTGCTTCAGACACTCAAGGTCCCCAGATCGGACGGCGGAGAAGAAAGCTTGGTGGGTTATGAACCTTAGAGGCTTTGCCTCCATCATCAATAATTAGCTCAGCACTGTTCTCTCTCGATCTTTTGCTTTCTCTGATCTGGGTTCGAGTGGGGAGAAAACACCGAGTTTAACAGAGTAACCGGGTAAAAAGAAGAGATAATCAGAATTGAAATCTGCAGCAGGGTCTTGTTGTTTGCTTCTTTAGGTGAATGAATGATTGATCATGACAATGATAAATGCTTCTTTACTCTTTTTTAGTGGATATCATGTGGAGAGTTGACTGTGGGGAGCTCTATACACACGGATTCCTTTTACCTCAACATACAGTATCGTGTTTGTATGTATCCGTGCGATGCTGTCGATTCCTGCTTTTCTTCTGTCCGTCCATGGAAATTTATTTATATTTTTACTTTTATTTTCGTTCATCTTAATTAAATACATTCCTATTTTAGTTTCACTTTTTGTAAAACGTTTTTCTGATAATAATCGAGTAATGTTTGGAATATTGGCATCTAATTATGAATCTATATAATTACAAATGATAAAAATTCTCCTTAATTTTATACTCTCCTAGTTTAATAAAGGATATGTCTAAAATAGATTTCATATTTTATTTTTACAAGTTCAGAATATATATGCAAATTAATTCAACAAGGCTTTTAGAATTGTTGGGAACATAGTCTTAATTAAATTACTCAAAAAATTTAATTAAGAAATTATGGACAATTTGATAATCGAATAATAAAATTAATAAAAATTAGTAATTAATTAATGAATATTTTTGAGTGGACTACTCTCGTATTTCCTTTTCTTCTTATGATCATCTACGAAAAAGACTAGCACCAAATGACTTTCGTGAACCCGTTTTCTTACATCTTGGACGTCTCTTATTGCGGACCCCACACTCCCTGAAAGGACTTGAAAGCCGAGGACCCACAACACGACAACCGGCAATCCCCAATTTCTAGAATACCTTTATATTATTTTTATGAAATAAAAGTTAAATAAGATTATAATATTTATTAATACAAAAACTAATCTAATTATAATAAATTTATAAATTATAATTTATTAAAATAAGTATTATGATTTAATTACTGTTAATTTATATTAAAATTATACATTTTTAATAAAATTTTAATTCATAAATTTCAAATAAAAGTAAGATTCGAACGTGTACTCTTCATGGGTTAACAGGCTTGGGCCTTTTTACAATCAATTGACAAATAAATCCATGAACCGTAAGGAGACCCCCCTTTCCCCACCTCCATCGCAAACGTGCCTCCGCCAAACGTCTAGCCAAGAGGCACAAAAACCATGCACAATCCTAAGATTCGAACATGCCGGGATTGAAGGAACCACGCAGTAAGCTCACAGCCGGTAACAAGCTCGCTGGAAAGGCTGCGGCAGATCGTCAGATGATATGGAGTCTCTAAAGTCAGTGGGCACAGGCAGATACTGAGGGTAATAGAGGAAGACTTGCATCTTGGGGAAGATACCATTTATTACCATCAACATTATACATACGTCCTCATAAAGAATGGTTCCTGGGGAGTTCCATGTTGCCTCGCTCGCCTCTAAGCAATCAAGGTAAGAAGAGACTCCCCAGGAACCGCACGTAATAATGACGACAATTCTGATATTGATGGTCATAAATAGTATCTTCTCTAAGGTGCAATTCTTCTTCTTCTACCAGCTTCAGGATCTGCCTGTGTAGATCCCCTCCGCTTCCCCACCAATTCTGGAGACTCCATACCATCAACGATCCACCGTGTTTAACCTCCAGTTCTTCTGCAGTCTTTCCGACGAGCTTGTCACCGGCTTTGGCCTCAGACGATGATAACAAGACGTGATCTTGATGCAGTTTGGTTGCCATGCTCGATGGACAGAGAGAGAGAGATGAATAATCCAAAACCACTCCTATCATCGAATGTCGTGGGTACTGTACCTTTATTATTTATATACATGACGAAGCAATGAAATAGTGCATTTAAGGAGATCAAACCGACAAAAATTGTCGTGTATGTTAAATTTTTTTAACACGTGTGTTGCAGAGGAAGAGTTTGGGGAGAGCGTCATTCCATATCCAGAGATCTGAGGTAAGAATGAAATGGGGATGACGCTTGTGGATATACATACTTATATACGTGGTGTGTATGCTGTTTGTGTTTATGTATATGCATTTATGTATATATATTGACTATACATATACATATATAAACTTGCTGGTGGTTGTTTGTGACATTTAGCAGGAGAGTTGTGAAGATTTGAGTTTGGAAATCTTCACCCACTGTTTCTGCCTGACGGTCATTTTCCTTGGCTGAGATTTGGCGCGCTTTCGTTTTCCCTCTTTTCTAGATTTTATCGGGGATATGAGGTTGGCTACTCGAACAAAAGATTGTGAACGCACGTAGACATATATATATATATATACACATGTATATGCAGAGAGAGAGAGAGAGAGAGAGAGAGTAGCGTTTGTGCGTATACATATGTATATATGCATACATATGAACATATGAACTCAATATATGGATTTTTGCATGGAGAGAGAGAGAGAGAGAGAGAGAGAGAGAGAGAGAGAGAGAGAGAGTACAAAAGCCGACCCATCATTAAGCAATAAATAATACAGGCATCACTCACCCCCAAAATACTAATGTGTACATGAATTAGCTGATTTGCTTATTTTATGAAGCTGCTTAATAGCTGAAGGGGAAAATAAAGAAAAGAAAAAAAAAACAAACTGGATTTTCTAAATTTAATATCTCCCTCTAGCCCATATGGTTTCCAATAAAAAAATAACACAACCACATGGGCATTATCCCGTTTACAAAAGAAAAAAGAATAGGTTGGGTAGACCCAAGCTTTCTCGTCATCCAAAGCCAATCTTCACCATCCCAACCTCCATCAGTTTAATAAAAGAGACTACAACGATATACAATTTTACAAATTATAACACATCTCACCCACAACTGCCACATTTGCTGATATCAGTATATATCTGGCTTGACTAAAATGCTGACAGCTTTAACCATTAGAGTTGTAACTGCCCAGGGCCTCTCCTAGATGATCTTGACGATGGCCTATTTATATCTGATGTGGATGCGGGTCTCCTGGGCTCTTCTAGTTGCATCTCCTAAACATAAAGTACATTATGAGTAATTCCGTGTATGATATTGGCAACTGCTAAATACATTTTGAAACTTTTGAAGAGTACCATGGTCCCCATAACCACAGTAAATGACAAACGAAGAACCAAAGAATGGTTCATGCCAAATATATGGACTGGAGTTGACTTGCAAAACATTACAGGCCATCCTTAATTTAACTAAATTGCTGTTATGTACATAGCA
>NW_019014690.1:2700662-2719768 GCF_000150535.2 Carica papaya | reverse complement strand
TTTCCTTCCAGTAGTAGAGACTCAGGCCCCCGATTCACACGGCATACTAGCACCACTGTACATGTTCAGTAGAACAAGAGACCTAGGCCAGTGACTTAGACTCCTCCTCAGATTCTAGCAAGGGGATGCGGTAGGACTTGCCAGTACTGTGGCAAGGATCATGGAGACCAACCATGCTATCGTCTCAACAATACTTGCCGTATATGTAGGAGTGCCCAGTATTACGCGAGAGAGTGCTCGAGAAATTAGAATCAAGCCAAACCTCCTATTTGTGACAGAACTTACAACCTCACTCAGTAGGATGCAGAGGCTAACCTAGATGTGATACATGATACGCACACTATCTGTAATCATCTTGCACATGTTTTATTTGATATTAGTGTCTTACATTCATTTATCTCACATGCTTTTATGCCAAACTTGAATGTATTACCTGAAAGACTTGATTCTGTATTATTTGTGCCAACTCCTGGGAGTAAGAAACTATTAGGAGAGGTTGTATACAGAGTCTATATCATAGATATAGTAGATAAAAAATTGAGTGTGGACCTAATAGAAATTGACACAGGGGACTTTGATGTAATCCTATGAATGAACTGGCTAGCAGCGTATCACGCCACCGTAGATTGTTTTCACGAGAAACTTGTATTCAAACCTCCTAATGAAGAGTTATTTACAAATTAATAAAAAAATTTAAACATTATTCTCTCATGACAATTTTGCTATTATCAAGTTTTTTAACTCGGCTATTTTCTCTAACTAGGCAAACCTAAGAAATAAATTTGGATTCGAAAGATTTCAGTAGTTCGAGACTTCCTAGATGAACTACTCGGACGTTTAGTGAACAGAGAATTTGAATTCACCATAGATCTTCAGCCAAGCACCCAGCCTATTTCGGTTGTCTCTTACCGCATGAGTTGTGTTGAGATGGAGGAGCTGAGGAAACAGATCAGCGAATTGCATAATAGTCTATTCATCCGACATAGTGTGTACCTTTGGGGTGTTGAAGTTACATTTGTAAGGAATGAGAATGGGATGTTAAAGTTATGTATTGACTACAGATGATTGAACAGGGTCACGATCAAGAACAAGTAACCCCTCCACATGATCGATGACTTTTTTGATTAGTTGTAGGTTACCCAGGTCTTCTTCAAAATAGACCTAAGTTCAGGTTACCATCAGGAAAAGATCAAGGCAGAAGACATTCATAAAACAATTTTTTGAATTAGGTATGGATACTATGAGTTCCTGGTCATGTCATTTGGACTAACCAACGCGCCACCCATCTTCATGGATTTGATGAACAGAATTTTCAGATAATTTCTCGATCAGTTCGTTATTGTATTTATCGATGATATCCTAGTCTATTGAAAAAATAGAGAGGAACATGTTCACCATCTAACTCAGATTTTGTAAGTTCTTAAAAAAAAAAAGTTGTGCAAAGTTGAGTAAGTGTGGGTTCTAACTCGAGCAGACTATTTTTCTATGGCACATCATATCAAGCGATGGAGTGTCAGTGAATTTTGAAAAAGTTGAGACAGTGATCGGCTAGGAAAAATTGAACTTGGTCAAGGAGATTCATAGTTTTTTTAAAATGACAGGTTATTACTGTAGGTTTGTGGAATGATTTTCTAGCCTAACTGCTCATTTGACTCGGCTCATAAAGAAGAACGTCAAGTTTGAGTGGAACAAGGATTGTGAAATGAGTTTTTCAGAACTAAAGAAGCAGTTGACTGCTGCACCTGTGTTGGCCTTACCAAGCGGGACAAGTAGATATACAGTTTATAGTGATGTCTCCTACCTGGGGTTGGGTTGTGTTCTGATGCAGTATAGGAAGGTCAGAGCATATGGCTCTAGGTAGTTGAAGAGTCATGAGAAAAATTACCCCACCCATTACTTAGAACTTGTCGCGATTATCCACGCATTGAAGACTTGGCACCATTACTTATATGGGGAAACTTTTCAGATCTATACCAATCATAAGAGCTTGAAATATATATTCACTCAAAAGGATCTCAACATGCGTCAAAGACGATAGATAGAACTCCTCAAGGATTATGATTGCAACATTTTGTATCACTCAAGTAAGGGCAACGTGGTACCCGACACACTCAGCAAAAAGAGTGCAGGTATATTAGCCCACCTAGTGATTTTAGAATGCAGGGTAATAGAGGCCGCATAACAGGTACGACTTTAAGACCTAAAGAGAATTAAATGCTTGGTCCACCTGACTGTTCAACCTGAGTTGATACAGAGAATAAAGGAAGGCTAATCCGCTGACTCCACCCTAGCAGCCCTCAGGAGATATGCAGAACATGAAGAAAATTCAGAATTTCGAGTCTCTGCTGTTGGGTTGCTCAGATTTTAGGATAAGATGTGTGTTTCATGTGACAATAAGCTAAAAATGGACATCATGATAGAGGCTCATAGCTCAAAGTTTGTCATTCATCCTGAAAGCACTAATATGTATCAAAGTATGCAACCTCAGTTTTGGTGGAACGAGATGAAAAGAGAGGTGGCCGACTTTGTTTCCAAGTGTATGGTGTGTCAGCAAGTCAAGGCAGAGCATCAACGCCTAAGCGGGCTACTTCAGCCACTACCGATTCTGGAGTAAAAATGGAAACACATCACAATGGATTTCGTAACAGGATTGCCTAGGGCACACTCGGGACATGATATCATTTGGGTAATTATTGATCGACTCACCAAGTTTTTCCACTTCTTGGCCATCAAGATGACCGACCCTCTGGACAAGATAATAAGAATGTATATATAGGAGAAAGTCAAGTTATATGTAGTGTCAGTGACAGCAGTATCCGACAGAGACCTCATGTTCACTTCTTAGTTCTGGTCTAGTTTTTAGTAAGCCATGTGAATACAACTATCTCTTAGCACTGCATTCCATCCTCAGACCGATAGATAATCAAAAAGACGATCTGCACACTAGAGGATATGTTCTGATCTTGTATTCTTGACTTCAGGGGCCATTGGGATGATCATTTACCCTTAATAGAGTTCACCTACAATAACAGTTACTAAGCAAGTATCGACATGGCTTCGTACGATGCGTTATATGGCTGCTCATGCAGATCATCGATCTGTTGGAAAGATGTGGATAATATAAAATTGTTCGGCCCAAATCTTGTAGAGGAGACTATAGCCAAAATAGTTAAAATCAAGAAAAACATCCAAACGGCTCAGATCTCAGGACAAGGTGTGTATTCCATATGATAATAAACTAAAAATGGACATTATAACAAAGGCTCATAGCTCAAAGTTTGTCATGCATCCCAGAAGCACTACCACGAACGTCGTCTCATACTGGACGGGATATCGAAGATTGGTATTTTTGGCACTCATACCGGACGGACGGGTATGGGGACACCCCGTTTCACCCTCATACCAGACGGGGTATTGAATGATGGTATTCTTGGTGCTCATATCGGACGGGGTATGGGGATGGTCGGTTAGTTAATAATGTTGAATAATGGTTTATGCGAAGTGGGACATCCCTATGGGCCCCAGAGATACTAGTAGACAAATAAAGAAAGAAAATTACTATTCTTGCTCACTTGAATATAAGATTGAAATTTTATTTGAGTTATTATCTCTATAAGTCGATTTTAAAAATCTCGTAAATAGTAAATATATGCAATAAATGGTTTTCTTTATGATAAATGAATTTACTTAAATCAAGAGGTTCATTGGTTATTTTTATAATTTTTACCAATATTCAGTTTCTGTGTTGGCGTGATATTCTTACTGGTTAAGTGTAGCTCACCATTTCATTAACTATTTCATATCAAGAAGAATAAGTCTCAGATCTCGATCAACAAGAGGGTTGTGAATAGTTCACCTTCCGGACTCTCTTCAAAAACTAATGAAGGTCGTCCTAAAATGCTCAACATATTCTCTTTTATTTATTTCATTGATTTTGTTTGTTCTTTTATAATAGTCATTCCTGTAGCTCTATTGGGCATTCTAAATTATTGTGTAATAAATGTAAACATTAAACTCTATTTTTTCACTTCCACATTTAATTCATGACTTTATTTTCTTTTAACTTTCAGATCTTTACATATGTAGTATTACTTTTTGATTATTAATTATTGGAGTTAATAAGTTCAAAAAATAAGTAGGTGAATAATGGAGCTACAAGACATGCACGACTACCACATCATTTATTTAAAATGACTATGATACTTACATGACTAGTACATCAACTATAAGACTTCTTTTATACGTAATGACTATTGAGACCAATTGAAAAATGGAAGTCTTTAATTTTAAATTTAAAAATTAGGAACCACTTTGAGGATCTAAGCTAAAACGAAGATTATTAATGAAATTGAGCCATTTTTTTGTTTAAATTTTATTGGAACATGACTTGAACTCGAATCATCAATTCAATTTGTAAAGCATTATGTCATTTGAATTATATATAATCTAATCAATTATTTTTTATCATGTTATAAGTATGTATAATATTTTATATTTATAAAGCTACCGATAGAAACACATATGTGGTGCATATAAAATTAATACTCAATATGTATTGTATACTTAGTTATGATATACTCTATTAATGATCATGAACGAATGCCATTATGGAAAACATCATCCAAAAAAGAGCAATTTTTTTTAAAAAAAATATTTGTCGCAACACAATGCTTTTTATTTTAACTTGCAAATACATTTTCTATCGTTTGAAACTTGAATAGTATTTCTATAAATATTTTCTTCATGAATAAGATTTGATCACTTATAAATGTATCTGGTAAATTAAAGATCTCTTACAAAAAGTTTTTTTATGATACCAAATAACTCATAACAAATATGTTTTTTCTTTCACTAATTTATCATATTTATCTTTCTTTAAATAAAAATAACAAATAAAATATTTATAAGTGAAATAAACAACATCCGACCTCATTTTTTTTTATATTCAAAACCAAGTTTATTCTACATTTTTCTTTTATCATTATCTATTCTTTAACCCAAAATCATTATTGATCCATACGTAGTTCTCGTTTCTTTTTTCCTCTATAGCTATGTCTCGATCAACAATCAAAAATTCTAATTGTATTTTATACTTTTTATCACTACCTCCTTAAATTTAACACTCTCTTTTCAGATCTTTCTCTTTCCAAGTAACTATTTTTTCTCCTATAACCTTTGTCCTTTACATGCATTTTTGAAGCTTATGATATACCTTGTTTCTCCAAGTGATGCTCGTTTCATTCAAATCTTATACATCTCACTTTTCCTCTATTTTAAAAAAAAATGTTCCCAAATTCATCTTTAGAGAGCTTATTCCTTCTTTGTGCATATGAGATGGAAAATAAAATCCAATCTCCCAAACAATGCTATTTAATTTGAGACTGTCTTGTCATATGATAATGTAATACCCGGAATTAATTTTAAAAATTTAAAATTAATGTATAAAATATAATTTTTAAATTTATAAATTTTTATTTAATGTAAAAATTAGGAAAAAATAGGTGGATGATAAATTGAAAATAATTTTGGGAAAAATAGTGAAAATTTGGGTTCTGGTGATGTTTTTGAAAGAAAAATCAGAAACTGATGGTCAAAACGCAATTTAAGAAAAATGTGCCACGTATGACCGCCCAATTAGTAGCCCCGACAAACCAGAGCGCGCCGCACGACAAGGTGCATTGACCTGGAGCCATGCAGGAGGCCACACAGGCATTCCGTGTGCCCACGATCAGACGGTTCGAATTTGTTCTCATGCGCGTGGACAGTTCGAATCCGTTCTCTCCTCAGGCGTGATCAGATGGTCATGATTAAACGTGATGAACAACTTAGATTTATTCCCTCTTTAAACGCGATTGTAAGGTCTAGATTAAATCGCGATGAACGGTTCAGATTCATTTTCTATTTAAATACATTCGAACGGTCGAGATTAAACACGATTGACGGCACATATTAAAGGGAAACGGATATAAATACTTTACTTCACACTAAAAATCCTAGCCGTCAGCCCCCCGTCGGAGAAGAAGAAGCAGTCACCAGAGAAGGGAGCCGACCATCGTCTGCCGTAGTGCCAGAGCCACCTCTGATCGATAAAAAAGGTAAAAAAATTTCTCATTCGCTCAAAATTTGATTTTAAACACCCCCATGAAAAAATTAGAGCAAAAGGATCGATTGATGAGTTAGAAATTGTGAGTAAAGCCTGGCAGCGCCGCCACAGGAAAAATAAAAAATCGCCTCCGATAAGACCCTTCCTAATTCCTGCTTCGTGTGATTTTTTCACCATTGTAATCACCATTCTATTTTATGCAGGTTGATCGAAGAAAAATACCCAACCACGAAGGTAAGCCGGCGGAGCCGTCGCAGCGAAAAACTCTGCTGCCGATAAACTTCTATTTTTTGATTTTTTTGGTCAACCGAGGTCCCTTAACATGTTTTCTAGCAGGGATGAGTATAAAATCAGTTGAAATTGGCCGAAACTTGCCAAAAATTGTTAGTACAAGACAAACCGGCCCCACAGGCAGCGGTGCCATCTCCGGAGCACAGCGCTACCGCTGTGCCAGAATTTTAAAATTTGTCGAAAAAGATTTTTAACACTGATTTTGGATTTTTGAGACTATTTTTAGGTACTTGAAGCGTGTTTTAACATCTGAGAAAAAAATTCAGAAAATTCGGGGACCGCCTGTAGACGCAGCTGAAAGCTTAGTATTTCGGACATCAATTCGAGTAAGAATCCCTCATCTTATTCCCTGTTATGGAATTGAAGTTTAATTATAAATATTGCGATATTTTGCATAATTTAGAAAATATCAATGATTAATTAAATGTTACTAATGGAGTCAGAACCGGTTATTTATTACTGTTTGTCATGCTTTAACTGATTGTTTGATTTTATAATTTCGAATGCATGATAATACACTGGAATTGACAAGATGATTCGGTTGTGTTCCTCTATGTTTGTATTGCTTATTTTGCGTGATTTATAGTTAAATTGTGAAACTGAAAATTAAACATACACGAAAAATTACTTGATTAAGTGAATTGATGAATGGTAGTCTTATTGGATATTCTGAGAGATGGTGGACGAACCAAGTACATAGGGAACCCTACCGTGAATGTTGACTCATACCGGATAGGGTATTGAGGATTGGTATTTTAGTGCTCATATCAGACGGGATATGGAGATGACCCGTTTCACCCTTATATTAGATGGGGTATTGAGGGATTGTATTTTTGGTGCTCCTACCGGACGGAATATGGGGATAACCCGTTAGTTGATAATATTGAATAAGAGTTCACGTGTAATGGATACATCCTTATGGACCCCAATGGATACAAGTAGGTAGTTAAAAAAGGGGAAGTTGTTGTTCTGCTTAATTGGAAATGAGATTATGATATTGTTTGTATTATTGTCTCTATATGTCAGTTTTTAGAAATCTCGCTACGGTAAGCATGTGATAAATAATTTTTTTATGACAACTAAATTTACTAAATTAAGAACTTCATTAGTTGTTTTTATAATTTTTACCAACTTCATTTCTGTACCAGTGAGTAGTGTGACATTCTTACAAGGCTAGTGTACTTAACTCTTTCATTAACCATTTTAGATCAAGAGGACTAAGATCTAGATCCCGATCCATAAGAGGGTTACGAATAGGATTCCCAGTTATTCTCTTTCCATTCATTTCTTTGATTTTTTATTTGTTCTTTTAAAATGGTCATTTCTATTGGGTATTCTGGATTATTGTGTAAGGAATATAAACTTTAACTTTATTATTTCGCTTCCGCATTCAATTTATAATTTATTTTCTTTTAAGTCTCGGGTCGTTACAGTTGGTATCTGAGTCGCGTTCCTTGGAACCATTCCTTACACAAAGACTTAAAAATACTAAATACGAACTATCATCCAACCCTTCATTGTGAAAAAAAGTAGAAAAACATGAGGAGATGAGGTCCATTACTGAACTGGCAACCCAAAACGGGTCGCTTTGAGAGGATGTCAATCAGCTCTTCAAGATTTTAAAGAGACTCATATCTGCCCAGTGGCCAGGAAAGTGAGGTGGGAACTATCTGACCCTCCACCACTTCAACACTATGAGCTACCCCTATAATGAGAGGATTTAACGCCACCTTGATGCAACTTTACTCCTCTGTCATATCATCTGACACCGTTACAATACAATTCGAAGCCCCCACTGTATCATCCGACATCATTACAGGGCCACCTATCCCTCTGCAACAGCATCTGCCCCCTCTTCCACGAAACTCGGTTTCACCCATGATGGACCTGATAAAGATTGACATGGGGGACCCTGATGTATTTTCAAGAATGAACTGGTTAGCGACGTATTACGCCACCATGGATTTTTTTCACGAAAAAAATTTGTATTTAAGTCTCATAACAAAGAATCATTTGTAAGCTAATAAAAGTTTCGAATATTATTATCCCCTAACAAATTCGTTAGTACGTAGCACTTTAACTCGATTGTTTTCTCTACAATATACAAACTTAAGAAAGAAATCTATATTCAAGAGATCTTGATAATCTGAGACTTTCTGGATGTGTTTTCTGATGAACCTCCCGGACTACCAGTGGACAGATAAGTTGAGTTCACCATAGACCTTTAATCTGACACGTAGTTTATCTCAAATTTCCCTTATCGAAGGAATCATGTAGAAATAGAAGAGTTGAGGAAATATGTCAAGAAACTACAGAACAGTGGGTTCATCCGACACTGTATTTCTCTTTGGAGTGCTGGAGTCACATTTTTAAGAAAGGAAAATGGGATGTTAAGGTTATGTATTGATTACAAAGGACTGAACAGAGTCACGATCAAGAACAAGTACCCCCTCCCCAAGATCGATGACCTTTTTTATTAGTTGCAGGGTGCACAGGTGTTCTCTAAAATAGATCTGTATTCAGGTTACCATCAGGTAAAGATCAAGGTAGAAGACATTCCCAAAACAGCTTTTCGAACCCTGTACAGACACTATGAGTTCTTGGTCATGCCATTTAGACTAACCAATGCACCAGCCATCTTCATGAATTTGATGAACAAGGTTTTCAGACAATTTCTGGATTAGTTCGTCATTGTATTTATCGATGATATCCTGGTCTATTCAAAAAGTAGAGGGGACATGCCACCATCTGAATCAGGTTTTGTAGGTTTTTAGAGAAAAAAAGTTGTATGCAAAGGTTAGTAAGTGTGGGTTATGACTCGAGCAAACTATCTTTATATGGTACATCATATCAAGGTATGGAGTGTCAATAAACTCCGAAAAAGTTGAGGCAGTACTCGGTTGGAAAAAATTAATATCAGTCAAAGAGATTAGTAGCTTTATAGGAATGACAGGTTATTACCGTAGATTCGTGGAAGGATTTTCTTGCCTAGCCGTTCCTTTGACTCGGCTCACAAAGAAGAACGTCAAGTTTGAGTGGAACGATAACTGTGAAAGGAGTTTTTTAGAACTAAAGAAGCAATTTACTACTGCACCTGTGTTGGCCTTACCGAGTAGGACAGAGGGATATACAATTTATAGTGATGCCTCCTACCTGCAGTTAGGTTGTGTTCTGATGCAGTATGGGAAGGTCATAGCCTATGGGTCTAGGCATTTAAAGAGTCATGCGAAAAACTACCCCACCCATGACTTAGAATTTACCGCGATTATCCACGCTTTGAAGACTTAGCGCCATTACTTGTATGGGGAGATTTTTCAGATCTATACCGACCATAAGAGCTTGAAACACATATTCACTTAAAAAGATCACAATATGAGTCAGAGAAGATGGATAGAACTCCTCAAGAACTACGATTGCAACATCTTGTATCACCCGGGTAAGGATAATGTGATAGCCAACGCACTTAGCAGAAAAAGTACAGGTATATTACCTCACTTAATGGTTTCAAAATGCAGGCAAAAGGGGCCGCACAACAGGTACGACTCCAGGACCTTAAGAGAGTTACATGTTTCGCCCACCTGACTGTTCAACCTGAGTTGATCCAAAGAATAAAAGAAGTCCAATCCGCCGATTCCACCATAGTAGCCCTCAAGGAAGATGCATAACATGGAGTAAATTTAGAATTTCGAGTCTCTGTCGATGGGTTGCTTTGATTTTAGGAGAGGGTGTGTATTCCATTTAACAGTAAGCTAAAAAGGAACATCATGACCAAGGCCCATTACTCAAAATTTATCATGCATTCCGGAAGCACTGAGATGTATTAAAGTATGCAACCCTAATTTTGGTGGAACGGGATGAAAAGAGATGTGGCCGACTTTATTTCCAACTATTTGGTATGTCAGCAAGTCAAAGCAGAGCATCAACGCCCAAGTAGGCTATTTCAACCATTACCAATTCCAGAGTGAAAGTGGGAACATATCACAATAGATTTCGTGACAAAATTGCATAGGACACGCTCGGGACATGATGTCATTTGGGTAATAGTTGACCGACTCACCAAGTCTTCCCACTTCTTGGCAATCAAGATGACTGACCATTTGGACAAGTTAGGAAGAATGTATATCAGGGAGATAGTCAGGTTACATGGAGTGCTAGTGACAATAGTGTCTGATAGGGACTCCAGGTTCACTTCTCAATTTTTGTCTAGTTTTCAGCAAGTCATGGGAATGAAACTGTCTCTTAGTACTGCATTCCACCCTCAGACCTATGAACAATCAGAAAGAACGATCCGCACACTGAAAGATATGCTCTGAGCTTGTGTTTTTTATTTTGGGGGCCATTAGGATGATCTTTTATCCATAATAGAGTTCACTTACAATAACAGCTACCAAACAAGAATCGGCATGGTTATGCACGAGGTGTTGCATGGCCGCCCAAGCAGATCACCGATCTGTTGGGAAGAGGTGGATGAGAGAAAATTGTTCGGTACAGATCTTGTAAAGGAGACTACAACCAAAACAGTTAGGATCAGGAAGAACATCCAGATGGCTCAGAGTAGACAGAAGAGTTATGCAGATACCCGGATGAGGGATTTGAAATTTGAGAAAGGTGATCGGGTGTTCCTTAAGGTCACTCATTTCAAGAAAATTAGTAAGTTTGGCAAGAGGGGGAAACTTAATCCCCAGTTTATTGGACAATTTGAAATCTTAGACAGAATTAGCACCACCGCCTACAAACTGACACTTCCTCCAGAACTATGCAGGGTCCATAATGTGTTTCATGTTTCTATGCTACGTAAGTACAACTTAGACCTCTTTCACATCTTGGCAAACGAGCCCCTTTCACTCAAGGAACATATGTCATACGAGAATGTACCGGTCGGTATTATGGACCGAAAGTGTAGAATACTCCGCAATCAAAAAATTCTATTCGTTAAGGTCCTATGACAGAATCACACACAGGGAGAGGCCACATGGGAGCTAGAATCAGACTTCAGAGCCCAGTATCTCTAACTGTTTGATTGAGTGAGAGAGAGACAAATTTGAGAGATCAAATTTATTTTAAGGAGGGGATAGTTGTAATACACAGAATTAATTTTAAAAATTAAAAATTAATGTATAAAATATAATTTTTAAATTTATAAATTTTTATTTAATATAAAAATTAGGAAAAAAAATAGATTGATGATGAAATTGAAAACAATTTTGGAAAAAAACGGGTGAAAATTTGAGTTCTGGGAGTATTTTTTAAAGAAAAATCAAAAATTGGGAGTCAAAACGTAAGTTAAAAAAATGCACCACGTAGGACCGTTTAGTCAGCAGCCCCGACGAACCGTAATGCGTCGCGTTACAAGGCACGCTGACGCGGAGCAACACGGGAGGTCACGCTAGCAATCCATGTACCCGCGATAAGATGGTTCAGATTTATTCCCGTGCATGTGGTCAATCTGGATCCGTTCTCTCCTCAGGCTTGACCGGACGGTCGCGATTAAATGTGACCGTAGGGTCCAGATCAAATCGCGATGAACGATCCAGATTCATTTTTTCTTTAAATGCGATCAGACGGTCGAAATTAAATGCGATGGATGGCCCAGATTAAAGAGAGACGGGTATAAATATCTCACTTCATACCAAACCCTAACCTTAACCGCCATCCCCTCGTTGGAGAAGAAAAAGCTGTCACTGGAAAAGGGAGCCGCCCGCCGCCGCGCTGGAACCACCCCCAATCGCCAAAAAAGGTAAAAAATTTCTCATTCCTTCGAAATTTGATTTGAAAATTCATATGACTAAATCGGAGCAAAAGGACCGGCGGATGAGTCGAAATTTGCAGGTAAAGCCTAGAGGTGCCGCTGCGAGAAAAATAAAAAATCGCCTCCGATGAGGCCCTTTCTGATTCCCGTTTTATACAATTTTTCTACCATTGTAATCACCATTCTGTTTTCTGCAGGTTGACCAAAGAAAAATGTCCAACCGTGAAGGTGAGTCGACGGAGCCGCCGCACTGAAAAATCCCACCACTGGTAATCTTCTATTTTTTAATTTTTTCGGCCAACCGAGACCCTTTAACGTATTTTCTCGTAGGGATGAGTATAAAACTGACTAAAACTTGCCTAAAATGACTAGTTCGAGGCAAACCGCCGCTGTGGGCAGCGATGCCGTCGCTGGAGCACGGCGCTGCCGCCTTGCCAGAATTCTGAAATTTGTCAAAAAATATTTTTAAAACTGATTTTAGATTTTTTTGGGTATTTTTAGGTATTTGAAGCGTGTTTTAATCTCCGAAGAAAAATTCAAAAAATTCAGGGACCACCAGTAGACGCAGCTGAAAGCTTAGCGTTTCGGACATCAATTTGAGTAAGAATCCCTCACCCTATTCCCTGTTATAGAATTGAAGTTTAATTCTAAATAATACGATATTTTGTGTAATTTAAAAAATATCAATGATTAATTACATATTATTAATAGAGCCGGAACTAGTTATTTGTTATTGTTTGTCATGCTTTAACTGATTGTTTGATTTTATAGTTTCGAACGTATGATAATATACTGGAATTGGTAAGATGATTCGGTTGTGTTTTCTTGATGCATGTATTGCTTTTTTGTGTGATTTACAGTTAAATTGTGAAACTAAAAATTTAATGTAAATGAAAAATTACTTGATTAAGTAAATGGATGAATGGTAGCCTTATTGGATATTATGGAAGACAGTGAACGGATCAGGTATATAGAGAACCCTACCATAAATGTTGCCTCATACCGAACGGGTATCGAGAATTTGTATTTTGGTGCTCATACCGGATGGTATATGAGGACGACCCATTCCACCATCATACTGGATGGGTTATTGAGGGATGATATTTTTTTCGATCATACCGGACAAGGTATGGGGACGGTCCATCAGTTGATAATATTGAATAAGGGTTCACACGTAATGGGGACATCCCTATAGACCCCCATGAATACCAGTAGACAGTTAAAAAGGGGAAGTTATTGTTCTGGTTAATTGGAAATGAGATTATGATATTATTTGTGTTATTGTCTCTATAAGTCAATTTTAGAAATCTCGCTATGGTAAGTATATAATAAATAATTTTTTTATGACAAATGAATTTACCTAAATCAAGAGGTATATTAGTTGTTTTAATGATTTTTACCGGCCTTCATTTCTGTACTGATGAGTTGCGTGATATTCTTACTGAGCTAGTGTAGTTCACTTTTTTATTAACCATTTCAGATTAAGATGACCAGGATCCAGATCCTGATCCACGAGAGGGTTGCGAATAGGATGCCTAATTGTTTACTTTCCATTCATTTCTTTGATTTTTTGTTTGTTTTTTTAAAAGAGTCATTTCTGTAACCCTATTGGGTTTATTTTAAATTATTGTGTAAGGAATGTAAATCCTAACTTTATTATTTCACTTCTGAATTTAATTTATAATTTATTTCCTTTTAAGTCTCGGGTCGTTACAGATATCATGTGTAATAACGTATTAGGTCATAATTTTAACTAAAAGTACAATAAAAAGTAATTTTGCAAACTTGAAATGTTACCATCTTCAATTCTGAATTTTTGTTAAAAAAACAAAATTGGTCATTCAAGTTCGAATTAAATACAAAAACATATATGAATGGATACATCTATATATATTATATTTTAAATTTTTAATTATATATGTAATACATGATTAATTTGGGTGTAGTTTTAATTATATTTTCCATATATGTAATTTTGGTGTACATATTAATTAAAATATTATAAGTGTTAATTTAGCTTATATTTGTTTTTTAAAAAATATTCCCAAATTAATCTTTAGAAAGCTTCTCCTTCTTTGTGAATATGAGATGGAAAACAAAATCCAATCTCCTAAACAATGCTATTCAACTTGAGTCTTAACTAAACTTGGATTGTCAACCATCTTCAGTCCTGAATTTTTGTTAAAAAAACACAATTAGTCAAGCTATATTGAGTTGATTTTCATTTAACTCTGGGTCATTCAACTTTGAGTTAAATACAAAAACATATGTGAATGTGTTTGCATTTATATATAATATATTTTAAATTTTGAGTTGTACATGTAATACATGATTTAATTTTGGTGTACTTATTAATTAAAATATATAATAACTTTAATTAGTAAAACATAAATTATTGATTTGATTTACAATGTATCTACATATAATTTAGGTGTGACAACCCTATTTCCTTTGCAGAAAATAGGAGTATCAAACCTAAACTACAACAAAAAAAATATATAGCATTTGGAGAATTTCTTAAGCTTCAGAGTTTATATATATATATATATATATATATATATCACCTTCAATCTCCCCAGTATATAACCAAATCGTAAGGGGGTCAACCTGTGTCAATACAACCTACTAAACTCTCATCCTATATGTTTATGTGTCACTTTCCTTTCAACCCCAAAACATCAACTATCAAACTTATGTAGGTTTCTAGTAGATTAACATGAAATTAAATGAGTTTTAATGTGAAAGGAAAGAAAAGAAATAATCTTCATTCCAACTTGTGATCTTTAGTGTTCTTCTTACCTTAAATGCTTGTTTCCTGTGTTATTGGATCTTGTATTTGTAACACTCAGGCCCGAGATTTATATATGGGATAATTAAATCAAAATAATAAGATAAATTAAAAATATTTATTTTAAATTTAATTTGAATTTTTTGAAGAAAATTATATTTTTGATGTATTTGAAAATATTTTCAAAAATCAGAACCAAAGTAGAAATAAGGGAGTACCTATTTGAAAAGAAATCTGCAAAACTGAAGTAAAAATGAAAATAATAAAAACATGGCCATGTGGATCGCCATGTCAGCGGCACAGCCGGTTGTAGTGCGCCAAATGGTAGACTTGTCTACACACATCCACGCAGGAAGCCACGCAGGCAATCTGCGTGCTAGCAGATCCAACGACCCAGATTTTCTCCCGTTCACACGGACGACCCAAATCCTTTTTCCTCTTCAGTCGCGATTAAATGACAAGATTTGATCAGATCATGAAGTCTAGATTAATTCTCCAAATAAGAGCAATTCAATGGCGGAGAATGAGCCACATGTCCCTGCATGGACGACCCATATTGACATGAAAAATGTATATAAGCATCGTATCCCAGAAAACCCTAAACCTAGCCGTACTTGTCCTCACCAAAAAAGAAAAAGAAGGGCGACCGGAAAGAAAATCGACTGCTGTCGCCGCTGCACCAGAGCCATCAGTGACTCCGGGGAGGTAAGTTTTTCTTCCCTTTTCGCTCGAAATTTGATTTCAAGCCTCCCTATATCCATATCAGAGCTCAAAATGCCAAAAAAAAGCCAAAAATCGAGAGCAGAGCTTAGTCGAGACCTAAAAACTGCTATGGTGTGCCCAATCCCAGTTCTTGTTCCCTTCAATTTTTCAACCATTTATTTCCTAATCATTTTTTGGTGCAGGTCGATCGAAGAGAATCCCCAACCACAAGAGAGGAACATTTGAGTCGTCGCATCGAAAAATTCCTCTTCTGGTAACATTTCGGGTTTTCCCTTTTTCGGCCAACAGAGACCACCTAACCTCATTTTTCGCAGGTTTCGTACAAAATTGACTAAAATCGATTGAAAACAACCAAGCCAAGAGGAGACACCGTCGTGGATGACTAGAGCTGGTGCTGGGGCAAGACAACTATAAAGGCCCCAAACTTTGGATAAAATAAAATCATAAATTAAATGTGAAAGCAAAATAATAGAGTTGGAGTTTACATTCCTTATATAATAATTTAGAATGCCCAATAGGGATACGAGAATGTTCCTTCTAAAAGAGCAAACGAAAATCAAAGAAATAAACAAAAAGCAAATCACTAAGTATCCTAGGATGAGCTTCACTAGCTTTTGAAAGGAGTCCAGGTGATGAACTATTCGCCATCTTCTTGTTGATCGGGATCTGGATCTTGGTTCTCTTGATCTGAAATAGTTAATGAAGGGGTGAACTACACTAGCCTAATAAGAATATCACACTAATAACAGATATAGAAAATCGAAGATTGGTAAAAATTAGAAAAACATCAAATAGAACCCTTAATTTAATGTAAATTCATTTACTATAAAGAAAGTCATTTATTCTATTTTATGTAATAAGTCTTTTCCAACAATAATTTATGAAAATTTATATTCATGCATTATTGTTTATTTCATAGAAGATAACAAGAATGATCATTTTATATTTTTACCTGCTTACTGGTACCCTTGGGGTCCATAGGCATGTTCTCTTACTCGTGAATCCAATATCCAATTAAATAATTAATTGGTCGTCCCCATATCCCGTCCAGTATGGGTGCCAAACATGCTACCACCTTGATATCTTGTCCGGTATGAAGGTGAACCATATCTCCCAAACCTTCCTGATAAGGGACTTCCCAATCCTATCCGACTTAGGTAACATTCACGGTAGGGTTTCATATGTACTGGGCCCATCTGCTCTTTTCTGGAGACCCAGTAAGTCTTTCCTATATAGATTTCCATCAACATAATAATCAACAATGCAATAATCATATCTCATTTTATATTCACCATTTACTTAAACAACAATGTAGTTTCGCACAGCAAAATAACCATTAACCGGGATACTAGCACGTAATGCAAGGGAAACAAGTAAATAAATAATCAAAAAGACCCTATAAACCATTAATTGAGTTACACACAGTATAATAGTAAATAAATATAGGCAATATAGGAAAATAAATAGGAAATCGAAACACTATGAACTAACTGATTCCGGCTCCACTAGTGATCTGTAATTATTTTTAGAGTTCTCTAATTTTTCATAAAAACACACAATTATTAATTATTAAGATTTAATTTGTTGTAACGGAGAAAAGAGTGAGGGATCCTTACCTAAATCAGTGTACAAAATAATGAACTTTCTACTGCGCCTACTAGCGGTCCCTGGGTTTCCTAAATTATCCATGCAAAATTCAAAACACTTGTCATGTACTTAAAAATACCCTAGGAATCCAAAATCGGTGTAAATAATCCATTACGACGAATTTTGAGGTTCTAGCACGGCAACACAGCCGTGGTCCGGTAATGGCACCACCGCCCGCAACAACAATTTGTCTTGTCTTGGCCATTTCTTCTAATTTTGGCCAATTTTGGTTGGATTTATATGTATCCTTGTGAAAAAACACGTTAGGGGACCTCAATTGGATGAATAAATCATAAAACAAAAACCTACCGGTGGTGGAATTTTCTGGGTGCGGCGGCTCCGTTGACTCACCTTCACAGTTAGGAGTTTTTCTTCGGTTAACCTGCGAAAAATAGAACGGTGATCACAACGGTGAAAAAATTGTACGAAACAGAAAAGGGGAAGGGGCTCATTGGAGGAGGTTGCGAGTTTTTCTCACGGCGGCGCTCCCAAGCTTTGCCTGCGGTTTTCAGCTCACCCGTCATTCTTTTTTATCCGATTTAGCCATGGGAGTGCTCGGAATCAAATTCCAAGCGGATAGGAGAATTGTTACCTTTGTTGGTAGTCGAAGGTGGCTCAAGTGCGGCGGCGGTCGGTGGTCAGCTTTTCTCTTCAGTGACTGGTTCTTTTTTTTCGGCTGGAGGCTGGCGGCTAGGGTTTAAATTCAGTCTTATGCGAAATATTTATACCCATCTCGCATTAATATGAGCCGTTAATTGCGTTTAATCTTGACTATTCGATGGTATTTAAAGAGAAAATAAATATATACCATTCATCGTGATTTGATTTGGACTGTCTAATTGCGTTTAAAGGGAGAACAAATATGGACTGTCCACGTGCGCGAGATCGATGTTAGGCCGTTTGATCACGGAGCACACAGATTGCCTGCGTGGCATCCCGCGTGACATCCCGCGTGGCATCCCACGTCAGCGTGCCTTGCCATGTAACATTCTATGATTCATCAGGATTGTTGACTGGGCGGTCCTACATGGTAAAATTTTCTTTATTTGCACTCTGACCTCCAAGTTTCTGATTTTTCTTTCAAAAACACCCCCTGAACCCAAATTTTTATTCCTTTTTTTCAAAATTATTTTCAATTTCACCCATAACCTATTTTTTAAATAATTCAACAAAAAATTAAAATAAATTAATTTAAAAATAATTTTTATATATATTTAAAACGTTAAAATTATTTTCAGGCCAAATTACGGGCCCAGGTATTACAACAACGCTGTCGTGCCGGAACCCTAACCCAGCCAGAAAATTTAAAAATGCTTATCTTTGGTTTTTTTAAGTTATTTTAGAATATATAATGCATGTTTTTTATTTTTGCAGAAAAAACTCAAAAAACCCGAGAATCGCCAAGAAGTGTTGTGAAGAAGGCAGTGTATCGAATTCCAATCCAGGGTAAGAATCTCTTACTTTTTTCTACCGTTACAATTAATTAAAATTTAATAAACAATAATAGTATAATTTATGAATATCTAAAATTCTTAATTAATTTAATACAGGTCACCAGTGGAGTCGGTAATCGATAAGTACGAATTATTTATTTTACTTACACTACAAATTATTAGGTTGTTATTGTTCCTTACTGCGTGGACTTTAATTCATAGATTTATTTGCTCTCTCATTATTGATTGCTTAACTGTTATTCTCACTTCTTGATTGATTTGGAATAAATTCCTTAATTATTTTTTTCTATTATTGAAGTATCGAATTTATATTATATGTTTAAATGTCATTCCATATATATGTAAATATGA
>NW_019014690.1:2645160-2666659 GCF_000150535.2 Carica papaya | reverse complement strand
ACTTTTTCTTATCCGTTTCTCTGTCGCTTCCCCCCTCCCGAAATTTGTTAATTCTGTCCTCTCGGATATTTTACTTTTCTTCCAGCTTATTTTGGTTGGGCCAAGTTGGTATCAATCCAAAATTTAAAACAATTCCTGTGCTTAATCTGCTTGGGTGAGATTTTTAGATGTTGATGCAGTGGTTCAGTTGGAGTTTTGGTCCTAGTTAACCATATGACCAATTGGGCATTTTGATCCTTTTGATAATGATATGCAACAACTGTATTGTTAATTTTATATCGGTTCTATTCAACCCCAATCCTGAGAGGAAAAGCATCGAAGTTTATACTGATTAATTGATTACTGAATTTGTCAATTTCAGGCGCCAATACCTAAGCAATGCAGTTCTACAGGCCAAGAATGCTAGCAATACTGATAGTCTGGCAGGCTCTGCCAAGGGTGCTCTTGACCGTGGATTGTTAGATTTACTTGAAGGCAAGCTCGCAGTTCTCCAGTTCCAGATAAAAATAAAAGAGGAGCTGGAGGCTATAGCTTCCAGAATGGAATTGTCTGCTGGTGCATCAGAATCTGTTGAAAATGGATCTGTCCCTAATACAAGTGTTACTGCCGATGCAAGTCTTGTGAAGGCTGCAGAAGAGAAGGCTAAAGAGCTATCTTTGGATCTAAAAAGCATAACTCAACTGTATAATGAATATGCCGTCCCCTTCGAACTTTGGGAGGTATTCTCTTACTTCTTGTTTTCTGCTCAAAATATTGGAGTTACTTTTGTAGTTCACTTATTTGGAAAAAAAAATGAAATGTTGAGTTTAACGTGTATGTTCAATCCTGATTGGATGCCCAACCTTCAAATCAATTATCAAGCTTTGGATAGATGGTCAACTATAGCAATAAATGGATCAATGGTAAGGAAGGGTGGAGATTCCAAAGTTTGATCCTAGGCCTGAAAGTCTATTACCAAAGTTAAACAATTTGGCTGAATGGTTATCTATCCCAGTTAATGGATAAGCTTTGGAAGATGGTTAACTATGCAATAAGTGGCTCAGTAATTTTTATTGCACATGTGTCCTCTTGTCTCTTGATCTTTGAAAAGGAAAATAAAGGATAAAGATGTTATGGTTCTTTTGTTTTTCTCTTGGGCTGTTCATCAGGTGTTCAATGTGGGGAATTTGCCCTCTCTTAATTCCTCTATTTTTGGCTCTTTCACATTTTCAGTTTCCTTCCATTCATTAAAGAAATTAGACCCCAAGTTCATCCATTGTATGTGTTTTCACAGTCACGATTATATATATGAAATGATCTTTACTTTATGCTATTCTTCTGTGAGAGAAATGAGCCAAAGAAAGATAATTTTCCTTAGTAAAATTGATGCAAATAAAAGGTTATTTCCATCAAAATGATTATCCTTTTGTTTTGTTGCTTAGCTGAATCTTGCCATCTTTCTTTTTGTGATGGTACTTTGTTTTACTTTGTTGTCACCTGAGCTCTTGTTTTGCTTGTTTGTAGGGTTTAATTTTCCCATTTTTACCAATATAATTTTTCCTTCATTATGAAAAAAACCAATGACATTTTTCTCTTTGCATCTTTTCTTTCAGATTTGTCTGGAAATGTTATACTTTGCAAACTATTCTGGTGATGCTGACAGCAGCATCGTAAGAGAAACATGGGCAAGACTTATGGATCAAGCTCTTTCAAGAGGTGGGATTGCTGAAGCTTGTTCAGTTCTAAAGAGGGTTGGTTCCCGCATATATCCTGGAGATGGAGCTATTTTGCCGCTGGATACTTTATGTCTTCAACTTGAGAAGTCTGCTATGGTATATTTTCATCTGATTAAATTTATTAAGTGGGCTATTGACTATATCTAAGAAAAAAATTGCTGATTAGGAACACATATTTCTACTAATGAATGGAACGTATACTGGCTGAACGAAGGATAATATTTCTTGTGAAGTGATGCATTTATTTATTGCTTGACTCTCTTGCTCTTTCTTCATCATCTTTTGGTAGGAGAGACTGGATTCAGGAGTTGAATCTGTTGGGGATGAAGATGTAGCGAGAGCTCTTCTTGCTGCTTGCAAGGGTGCAGCTGAACCTGTGTTGAACACTTATGATCACTTATTATCAAATGGAGCTATATTGCTGTCACCCAACCTCAAATTACGCTTCCTTAGATCAGTGCTAGTGGTACTTCGTGAGTGGACTATGTCAGTGTTTGCACAAAGAATGGGTACAAGTACAACAGGGGCTTCTCTAATATTAGGTGGCACATTTTCGGCGGAGCCGACAACAGTAGCTAACAAAGGGATACGAGATAGGATCACAAGTGCAGCTAACAGGCAATTTCTTTATACCTCTTCACTCCTAATGAAATGTGTTATTGTACACAAATACACACACTATCTCTTTCCCTTGTGATGATACGTAGCAAATGGTGAATCATCTTCTTGCCCTACTTGTCCTTTTATCTAATGCTACAGACTATAAGAAGACTATATTTCCATTTTAAGTAATGGAATCATCTTCTTAAATTGTTTGATCCATTTAAGAACCAAACAATTTAGGTTTGCTTTGACATAAATTGTTTGGTTCTTAAATGGATCAAACTTTTTAAGAAGGAACTGTTATCCTGTTTAAACAGAATAGACAAAACCAGCTTAATGGTTAGTATTTGATTAAATCCATCATCCTATAAACATAAATATGTTTAAAGGAACCAATCTTGCAATACATAGTTACTTTTCTAAAAATGTTGATTTAACAAAAGTTTTAATATGGTGATAAAATAATTAACAACTTATGGAACCAGATTGATTTTTTAATCCTTTGTAAATGTACTTGTGTGGCACCCCTTTCAGCGCCTCGTAATGATACTTCTGCTCTGAAAAATTAATGTTATGATATTTTATTTAGTTAGTTTTGTGTTCATATTATTGTTTGATGCTTGTATTTTTTGTGATTATTTTACGCTTATACTATCTTATAGTTTTAGCTTTTTTAAACAAACAACAGATTTGAAATGTCAGCTATGGTTAGAATTGATTAAAAGAGTTTTTGTTACTTTATAAATAGATTAAACATATTAAATCAGTTTTCAATTCATTAATGTGTTATTTATCTTGTTAGATAATTGAGTCTAAACAGTTAAACATGCGAGCATATTTGTGAGCATGTTGAATTTGCATTTCAAAATAATGACAAAATTATTAAATAGGTTGGGTTTGTGTTTGGGATAGAACTCTAATTTTTGTCCTGGTTTTAAAGATTAAGACTGAAATGTTATCCTTCAGGTTTTCATGCAAATTTCATGTAAAAAAGTTGCTCAAAACTCAACTCTAAATTATAAAGTTAGCAGATTTTCTTCCAGGCTGGGTTTGCTAGGAAATTAAAAAATTCCAATATTTCATGTTTCACTATTGTGGCACTCAATTAAAATGTGTGTATTAACAGTCATTATATGGCCGACCCCCAAAACCAGAGGATTATATGGCTGATTTTCAATGTGGAGTTTCCTTTTGCTGCAGATATTCTTTTTAGTTTTCAGGCCCATACTTAATTTTTGAGAGTGTGAAACTTCCTGGACATTTAGTATTTCTCATGTCAAATATGTCATGATTGTTCTCCCTTTGGTGGTATGATGATTATGAGCTGCCACTGAAAACAAAAGAAACTGAAGGCATGCAGTTTTCTGGTGTTCCAATTTTCTTGGATCGGTGGTGTTATTTGATATTTTCTTCTTGTTCTTATTGTTTTTGTACCGTGAATTAATTTCCTTCTCTTCAATTTTGGGAAAGCAGGTATATGACTGAGGTGCGGAGGTTAACCCTGCCACAAAGTTTGACGGACACTGTTTACCGTGGATTCCGAGAACTTGAAGAGTCTCTAATGAGTCCTTTTTCTTATGACCGGTTTTGATTGTATTCTCATTGTATGTTGTATGGGGTATTTTATAGTTCTATGTAGCCCTTGAAAATAATTTCAACACGAATTCTTTATGTAACATTATGAGTGATAATTCTTTTAGTATAATACCATGAGTATTTGAAATCTCATGCATATTTCCTCTTTAACATCAACGGTATCTTCTATCAGCTTATTATCTGCAACAACAAATATTTAATAATTGTCATTCCATCTTCTATGAGCCTGTATTCAAGAATTACGACAACAATTTAGCCAACATTTTGAAGTGAAAAATCTCTAGTGCTTACTTGTTTTGGGTCTTGAATTCTCTTTCTTTACTTCTTTTTTTCTTGTGTTAATATCACCGGGTAATATTTATGTCAAATGGATTCTTCTTTATGATCTTTATTTTTTTTTTTTTACTAATTTTTCTATATGATCCGCATGGAAAAAACATGCGTTGATGATTTATCAAAAAATGTCAGATGTTAAAAAATTTGAAGTTGAAAGTGTTAAATTTTATGACGTACAGAATTAATATACATATTAATTTAAAAATATAGAATTAGATTTAACACAAAATTGATACAGGTACTAAATGGAAGAAAAGTAGACTCAATTTGTACTTATAGGTTGAAAGTTTTCTTCTCGGAGTCAGAAAGGTTACTCACGGATGCCGCGCATTCAATGACTGTCTCCAACGCTGCTAACGCTCTCATATCTTCGTCTTTAGTCTCTTGGAAACTTGTAATCTCTCTCTCTCTCTCTCTCTCTCTCTCTCACACACACACACACAAGTTCAACTAAGAATTAACTATGGGAGCTAAATTCATGGAAGCTTCACTTTCACTCTCGTTCATTCTTTTCTTAAACCTTTAACTATAAGCTGGTCTCTCAATCCATCTGTCTCAATCTCTGTAAGTTGTAACACGCTTTTATGACCCTAACAGTATAATCAGATTATCTAATATAAGTATGTGCATCCCATTCCTTATTTTGTAACAGACTGGTGGATTTCAACAAACTCTAGCGGGATGTATTCAGCGGATCGGGAAGACACTGCACTCCGGCAAGGATTCAATGGTGAAACTATGGCCGGAACTTGCTGGGAAAGGAAGGTACTTCGATTTCAGGTCCAAAATCATTCCAGCGTTCATTGTTTTCGCCGAGAAAGAATCTCCTCTCTGCACCACGCTATGTAAAGAAGGGTGCAAGGTTCGAACTGTTGAGCACTTGCTCTCAGCTCTGGAGGCTAAGGGCGTGGACAATTGCAGGATCGAGATTAAGAATTTGGATTCCGAGGATGCAGAAGTTGAGGTTTTTCCCGGAAGCTAATAGTGGTTTCTTAAGATCTTGGCTTATCAGTGAATTTTGTGCAAGATATTCTGATACGTGATTTTAATTACTAAGTTCTGTCACTGACTCACTAGACTTAATTGTATAGCCATTAAATCCAGATAGATTCCAAAATGTTGCATTTGTTATATGGTTCTGCCGAATCATGCTGAGCATTGTGTTGTGTGCATTAAGATGAATTTTCATGTCTAGGGGATTCATGCTCTCTTATCACTTTACAAAAGTTACTTGGGAAAACGACCAAGTCAAAATGTTGAACCCTACTGCAAATACAACATAGGGAGTTTGTAACGTTTATGACCATAATGCTGGCTTTGATGTGCATGATTATGTTTCGGGAGCCTTGCATTCTTCTGGATATCATTTACCCCTGTTAAATTTGTTTGGAAAACCAGTGACTAGAATTAACCGATAATCTGATTACAGGTTCCTATTTTTGATGGGTCAGCAAGTGAATGGTTAAATGCAATAGAGGAAGTTGGTGTCACAACGGCCCTGGATGAATGTGGCGGAAGGGTCGGGAAAATGGCACCACATTTAAATGAACCTATACATGTGTGTAAGAATGATTCCTTTTTGGTTGCATTCCCTGCTCCAAAAGTGCACACCACATATGGAATTGACTTTAATCAGGTACACATTCATGAACTAGTAATTTCTTTTTTAACAGCCGGGCGTATGAAATTTTAAATAGTGAAGATTAAAATAATAAAGACAAAGCATTCTATCCTATTTGTTCTGGATCACTTTGAAAGCTGTTTGAAATTTGTTCCTGCTTATTGTTTGACGTGCTTATTAGTCATTCCAGGTTCCTTGGATTCATCAACTCCATCATTTATGTGATACTTTGCATAGCATTTTGTGCTTGAAATTTGTATAAATTGGAATTAGGAGTAACTTTTTCCAAGTTGGTATAAATGCTTCTGCAGTTCAATGTTAGACTGTATTAGTATTCTTGTTTGTTTCAGAAAAATTGTGCTAGATGAGGAGGGGCATAATACATGCAAAAGGCCGAGTGTTCAAACAGAGACAAAAGAGACACCATGGGCCCCGGGCTTTCTGAGGGACAGTAAAAAAAAAAAAAATATAACCTATATGAGGATAACATGTCAGCTTAGACAAGTGAGTATATCAGGAGCCTTTGACGTGTACTGCAGCAATAGAATCAGTAGCAGAAATAGGAATTTAGAGAAGGATAGTCAGAACAAAGGAGATAGAAGAGAGAGAGAAATGAGGAAAGGGAAAGAGTAGAAGAGAGAATTTCTGCCAAATTCACAAGAAATTTTCTGATATAGATTAGATTTGATTCGGAAAATATCATCCTATCTGAAGTTCAGGCTACAATTTTCTTTGTATACCTCCATCAGAAGGAAAACCAAAACAAACCCTAATCAACCTGCAACAGAAACAACCATGACAGATTGGGAATCTAAGAGAAACTAGTTCTAATGCAGGTAACCATTTCTTTCGTCCATCCTCTGTCAAGCCTGAATCACTAGACTTGTCACCATCCTTTAGCTAGATGCTTTTAAACCGATAAGGGCTTGGACCCTCTACTACCATGCTCATCTTTGTCCTCATATTCTCTGGTTATGACAGAGTACTAATTTAAATTCAGCTAGTATTCCATACAAAGTCAGTTGATTTAAGATGGAGATGTTGTAAGGAGAAAATGAAGCCTTTAACAAGCATTGTCGGTTAAACCTCAAAACCAACAAAAAATGTTTTGGTGCTTTTACATGGTTGTATAGAGAATTACCATCTAATCCCACCTCAACTGGATACGCCTCAGAGGTCTCTTCATGACTCAGAAAGGATTTGCAACTTTATCCAGAAATGCGATGGATAACGCCTCCAATCTTACCAAGAAAAAAATCTACAGATGGTGATATACTGCAAATTCTTTAGAAGAAATATGCTACTATATATATCTGAATGTCATGAAAGGATTTGGAAGTTGAACCATATAGTAGATACTATACATATCTAAATGGCATAAAAGGATTGGCAGTACAACCATACGGTTGGAAGAGATTTAAGTTTTAGCTATTTGCTTTAATAGCAAGCTGATCGTGCTGTTTGCAAATATTTGCCAAACTGTAGTTATAGTTTTACAAGCAAATGCTGCCAACTTCTTGCTGCTACTTTTTAGGATTATCCTTAGAATAAAATATTCAAGCTTTGCAGGTTTCTGCATAACATCTTTATCATTGGTAAAAGGAAAAATTGAATTGCTAAAAAGAGAACTCAAATATTCTTCAATTTCATTTTTTTATTTCTGTTCACTTTATTCAACTGTTGCAGGTCTCTGCCATTGGCTGCCAGTGGTTTTCTTCAGCACCTTTGGGTGAATTTTATGCTAACAATATTGCTTCTGCAAGAACCTTTTGTGTCTACGAACAGGTCCCTTCCACCTATCTTCGGCTATCCTCTCTTTGTATGATCTATTAGTTTATCTCTTTACTATTGCATGAAAGTTGAAAGTAGACTTGATAATTCTGAAGCTTCTGTTTTTTAGAAATGTTGCTCCTTGCATCTACTGGAACTCAACTATCTTACACTGGTCAGAGGCAGCTCTAAGAGAAGTTTCCTTTTACTGATAAGTCAGAGGTGTCCTAATGCACCTACTGGCTGAAACTAGTTTATTAAACTGGCAAATTGAGGAATTCCCCACAGAATAATCATTTTAACTTTTATTGATTGACCTTGTAACTTCCCTAAAACAGACGACATCACATAAATGCATCAGGTAACTGGTGCTGAAATCTATTCAGCAGCATATACCACCAGCTCGAAGTTTGAAATTCTGTGTTTATTTAAGTTGTCTTGATGTTCTTGTTCAAGGCAGTTAGTTTCTTTTGTTTCTCTTCATCAGAATTGGGGCATTTTTGAAGTGTTGTTACTCTTCCAAGTAGTATGATTTTTTTTTGTAATGCTTGATGATATTTGACAAATAACATCTAAGGTCAGCTTAACTAAAACTTAACTGTGATATATGTGGTTAGATGTACTTAACTATTTACTATATATTCTTTTGCAATACTTAATCAAGTACCACTCCAAAGAAATACACTGGTTTTCTTTCTCAGAATGGAAGTATACATAGAGCTTATTGCTTATAACTCAGCAAAAAATGGTTAGAAAATGAACTTGCAGAATTTGTTAGTTCTGGTCCTACATGTAAGAGCAGGATGTTACCTTGCTTACATCTTGAACATACTTCTGATTTCTAGTTAATTGAAGGAAGTAAGTCCAGATGACTACATGTTGCTATATCCCATTATGCAGTGCACCTGCTTGTCAGTCTTGCTTGTAATATGTCGGGCAACCCAACCAAGGAATGCCCACTTAATGCTTGTTTAGTTGTTCGTTAGTGCTTCTTGCTGCCAATTCTTAGTTCTAGAGAATCCATGCAGGTGGAGGTTATGCGGAAAGCAGGACTTATTAAAGGGGGCTCAATAAACAATGCTATCATTTGTAGGTGAGGTACTTTTGTTCAGTTATTATAATATATTTGTAAGGAATGCTCTGCCAAAAGTTCTCTATTATTAGAGAAGTGAAAATGTTGAACTCCATTCCCCCTCCCCTCTCTTTCTCCCCTGCGTACAAGGGCGAAGAGCGGGTAGATGTAAAATGTTTCAAAGAATGGTAGTTACCATGCCAATTTAAATTGTTCTAGATGCTAGTACTGTGTTTTACATCTGAAAATGACCATGCATTTAGATTATGCTTAATTAAGTTCAGATGAGTAATTAAAAAATAAAATAAAATCATGAAACTTAGTTCAGTCAAATGTGGAACAAAAGTCCGTCAATTATTTGTTGTTCTCTTCCCGTTACTTTTGTTGGATACTTAAATTTACCTTCTTTCTTCTGCAGTGCTGATAAAGGTTGGTTGAACCCACCTCTTCGTTTTGATGATGAACCCTGTCGACATAAGGTCCTAGATCTTGTCGGCGATCTGTCACTTTTTGCACAATTTGGCAATCAGGGTCTTCCAATGGCCCATATTGTTGCTTTTAAGGTATGACTCTTGTCTTGTCTTCCTTGTTTGGCAATTTTTTAGATGATCTTTAATCCCCATATTTAAAGTACCCTTTGTTGCTCCTAGATATTCTATCTTTTTTTTCATTATTTTAATAGTTCTCTTTCAACCTAACTGGTGGGGATTCCTATAGCCTTTTGTCAACGTCACAATTTTTTAGGTGCCTTATAATCGTCATCTTTGTTTCCTAAATGCTTCGTTAATTGTCTTTCCTTACAAGGTTAAATGGCCTTATATGAAAGGTTAATGAAGAATTACTGTTAACTTTCAACTGAACCAATTAAAAGATTAAGAATTAAGACACATTCATTCCCGGTGCTTACAGTGTCTCCGCTTCTGCAGGGGGGCCATGCATTGCATGCCGATTTTGTGCGCCGCTTAGCAGGAATAGCATAAATGGAAAAGAGCTTCTTTTGTACTCCTCCACAGAGAAAGTTGCACCATACTAATTTAAGTTGCCCGAGGGGCAAAGAGCGTGCTTTTGAATAAATGCCCCTTCTTTTTCTTAAGGAAAAATTAAAAAAAAAAAACATTTTGTTTAGTACATAAATCCCAGTGATAATAGTCTTAAGGAGGAAATTTTTGCCATTTGTTCATGGCTCGCTCTTAAATTATTAGATGTTTGGAAGAAAACTGATAGTAGTGGACCTAGGAATGGCACTATACACTGCATTCATCTTTGTTTTCCCTGTAAAAACCGGCTGTTAATCATGTGCTTGACTTGGGACTCTGGGAGTTCGTTTTTGTAAAACTGATATATACACACACACACACAGATACACACCCAAGCGCTCCCCAGCGCATGCATATTAATTAAAATGCACAAGGATCCATAGCACACAGAATTGAAGGACCTTATGAAAAGAGGAATCAGCTTCTTCATAAGTCCAACATCTTCCAAGGAGCAAAAGAAAGAAAAGAAAAACTGTACTGCATGAACAACCTATAACAAGTTCAAAAGAAAGAAAGAACATATCAGTTTATCATCTCTGATATCCAGGCATGGAAGTGAAGATAAAATACATGAAGTCAGCATTTTCCTTTAAACTGAGTTACTATAGAATAACTACAGGACATTTAAAACTGACTACTGCATTTTTGAATAACTGAAACTGATATGGACACAAAGAATCAAGAACAACTCCAGACGACTACCAACTCATAATAAAAGCTTATGATCCCAAATAGTTTAGCTCATGCCAAATAGGAGCAGGAAATGCTTAATTCTTTTCTTGCCTAAATATATAGACAAAGTGATGGGGGAAACCTGATCATCAGAGGGTGTTGTTCTCTTCGTCACAGGGGTTCATTTCCCTTGAGAATATTGTACTTGCAGAGAGGACATGTTGCATTCATCTTAAGCCATTTCACAATGCATGCAGAATGGTAATGGTGATTGCAGGGGAGAGCATGGAGCTCTGCCCCATCATCGTATGAACTGAGGCATATACAGCATTCCTAGAGAAGAAAAAAAGATACAAATAAAAAAAAAGCATTAAAAGAGAGAACTACCAAATTTCTTTTACTGGAAACTATTTAACAAACAGATGCTAACAAATTGTTGGACTGAATGAAGTGAAGGGAAATCAGGAGGGAAATGCAAGATTCCCAAATGGCTGAAAATAACCTTACAATGCCCTCCAAAGTCTCATTTTTAAATTCCTGCAAATGGGGGCATTCTAAGGTTGATCGGACCTTCATCAGAATCTTCTGTTGTCAGAACTACACCTGTAACAAATTATCTAATGGAGATGTATAAATTATTTAGTGAACAGACATTTGGCAAAATTTCCCTTTCCATTCATTGTGGGCATAGAAGACATGTAAATGGCATTGATAATTTGTGCACATATATGAAAATGAAATAGGAAACTTAACAGGCATTCTGAAAGAAAAAGGTTGCAGTTCTAACCATATACAATAAAATGGAAATAAAAAATTAAAAAAAATCACAAAAGCAAACATGTACATGATTATACAAATACTTACCGCGTCCTCCACAAGAAGAATTCTTTCATTTGCCAAGTACCCGCTAGTTGTTTCTAGGGGAACCATTCTCCCCAATCCCCCATCAGGCTTGTTGTTATTGTTTAAGATTTCAAATCTATACTTTGGAAGGATACTTAGATCTGCTTCGGATGCACCTTCCTAAATTTGACAAGCAAGAAAATGTATCACCAAAATGACACTATAAAGTTGTAAATTCAAGATTTAATAGTGATTTTTTCTTCCTACCTGTCCTGCAACAGCATAAAGAATTGCAATAATGCATGGCAGGCAGCAACACAGAGCAATCCCAATCAGACATGCCAAAACAACACAAAAGATGGCAAAGAACACATCAAATGCCAGAAAAACCACAGCCAACCTGCACATACGAAGAATTAGAGATCCATGCTTTTTCAACTTCAGTTTGGAATATATTTCATGTGCATATACAACCACAATTAAAGGAAAAAGTACGAATATATTTCCGAATAACTAGATATATCATGGGTCAATTAAGGTTGAGACTTCAAGCTCCATTCCTCTCTAATTGAGATTGTAAAAGAAGCTTAGAGAAATAAAAAGTCAACTTTCAGCAAATAGCTAAACAAAGGTTTTATGCCTCTAAAATTAAAATGTAAATTTTTTTAAATGACAAATTGGAACATGAGAATGTTATTTTTAAGGTATAGCCAAGGAAACCAAGAACTAAACCTTAAACTAAATTCTGTATTTACATGAGATTGCTAATCACTGACTTAACAAATTAAAATCCATACTTGATAGAAATTTCTTCAATCCATGGGATTGGCAACTAAAAGTTACATGCAATGACGGAATGTTACATGTACTATTAAACAAATGCCATTTGTTTGAAGATATAAGTTAAGGCCATACCAGTACAAACGTGGAGCATTTTTAAGCAGGACATCGCCACCAGAGACTACCCAATAAAAGCCAACTATCCACCAGAGAAATGATGCCATTGTGTTCACCGACTCACATCGTTTAGTGACACTAAAACATCGATTGGAAAATTATCAGAATAATGACACAACCCTCTATTTCAGTTATCAAAGCTATGACAAGAAAAGTACTTATTGATGTGACTGAAATCACATAGAGGAAGTAGGAAAGAGAAATGATAACATGGTACCATGCATTGCAGTTTGTTAGAAGAACAAGCAAAAACTGTCAAGTGAAAGTCAACCAACACCAGAGAAAAACTTCAAGAGGATTCCCTTAATTTTTTGTCATGGGGTCATCATCTTTGTTCTATGGAGGAAAACGAACCTTGTGGGATAATTTGATTGACATATAAATTTTTATACATGGATAGCACTGTTGGTGCATATAGCAATATACATTCGCACTTTTTATTTCAGAAAAAAAAAAACATCAAGAGGAATTGTATATAAATTTATTTTTGTAAATAAATCTTTTATATCAGTGAGCTTATTTTCAAAGAAACATACTTGTGCCAGTGAGACATAAAGCCAAATCAAGGGATCCACTTTCTCCATTCTCTTCTCTCAGCAGGTTTCTATAGTTCAACAGGTTGTAAACTACCTTTCTGCATCATCTTCTAATTTAATGTGCTTTTTTAGGGAAATTTTTTTATTTGAGACCATTTTTGCGGTAAATATTTTTTTTGAAAGATAATGCTTTTGCTGCAGATTTTAATCATATAAGAAGTTCTTTTCCCAATCTTAACGTGAAAGAGGGTTCATATAAAGAGGCCACTAATATTATGGATGATTCTACAACCAAGAAACATGTAATCAAGGTTGACGAGCAAATATGATTATCATCCCAATCTTTTCCCAACTCAGTAAAGTAAAACTTGGGTTTGTGTGCTGCTGTTATTGTCTTGTTCTTGAAAGATTTTTTCAGCTTCTAGTTGCAAAGCTCTCTGGCCCTTTTTTTTTTATTGAGAAAGATGATACTTTTTTATTGATTGCTTCAGTGTAAGCAAGGGTTTTGCCTTTACCTATTTTGACAGGAAACCACCAATGAATCTTACATGGGTGAAGTGTCTCCGCTACACCCTATATAGGTGAGACTTAGCATCATAAGTTGATCATATACTTGATACTTCGAAAGGGTTTGTCCTTCTAACTTGTGATTTCTTCCCACCCACTCTCCACTTGCCTGAGAAGTGGCAATGCATGCTAAACTATTTTGACATCAAAATTTGAAAGTTCACATAATTCAGTTGCCTGAGAATGTCAAAACTAATAGATAAGATAAAAAAAAATTGCAGGAACCAAACATTTAGTTCCACAATCTCCAGCTCTAGCATCAAATCAAAACAGGGGGAAAAAGAACCAAGTCAAATGCAAACACAATTTGGCTCTAGAACCTAAAATTTTAAATTAGACTCATTCTAACGTCAGAAAAAAACAAGCAAATTTAAGACAAGTTCACATTTAATCAGCTCATATATCAAGATTATCGGAAAATTCAGCTAAAAACCAAACCATAAACAACGACAAACTAACCTTGATCCACTTGAACTTCCAAAACCCCTCTCACTGCTCTCCTCGTCATCATCCTCACTATAGCCAGCCACTTCTCCTCTCTCCGGATCCCTCGCTCTCCTCCTCATGTTCCTCCTCCTGTATTCCAACCATACCAGCACCACATGAACCAAACACTGCAACGCATAACCGCAGATCCACAACCTGATTGGCGTATTAGGCGGCCTCTCATCAGCCGTACAGACGAGCATCACCACGGAGACCACCACAAACGCAGTGTTCCACAACATGTCCAGAGCGACCACGGGCTTCGAGTACCCCCAGTCAGCGCGGCGCTCCTCCAACTCTCGCGCCGCTGTTTCCCTTACCAGCATGGATGGACCACGGCGGCCCGTGGCACGGCCCAGTAGAACCGCCAGGCTAGCATGCCTGGGCGAGGAAGGGTATGTGTTGTTGCCACTCTGACGAGGCCGGAGGAGCGGGGCAACGGATTCAGATGCCGGCACGGCGGCAGTTTCCGATGAAGACATTCTGAGAGATTTCGCAACAAAAAGGAACTAGGCGGAGAAGAAAGGCACCATAATTTGGGGATTGTGTTTGTTTTCACAGACTCTTGGAGGTAAGGAGGGTTTACTGGTTTATCGTTGAATGGTAGATGAGTCCTTCCAGAATAATTTCTTGTACCATCATTTTTCTCGTTCTACATTTCAACGTTGAAATATATATTTGGATATATCTTGTTTTCTACAGTGCACGCGGCGTCTATTGCCGTTAACTCTATCTTGTCAACTCAGGTAGATGAAATGTGTACAACAACGATTACTAGAAAACTAATTTGTGTTTAAGTAAAAAATAATTCGTCATAGTCATTAATAAGTGTAAAAGCAATTCGTTCGATCAGCATAATTTTGCAATCAATAATATTTAATCAGTTTTTATTAATTATTTAATTGTGCTATAATAAATCGGGGTACTATCTAATTTTTTCTTATATTCTGTTAAATGTAAATAAATTGATATCTAAGTTTAATCAAATCAAATAAGAACCCATATTTTAACGCTAATAATTGTAAACATTGGGTTTCAACTCTCCATAAGTCCATGGATTACCCTGGAAAAAGAATCTTAATTTAGTCATTTGCATGTCATGTACACGGTTAATGTTACAAACAGCAAAGCTCTTATGGAATTGAATTTTACCATTGTAAGAATTCAACCTACAAAATCATGCAGGTAGGTCATGAATCCGCACCCTAATGATTGCTGATTCCCTTTTGCAAACATGGCAGCCAAATGATCATATGAGATTTCTCTGGTAAAATTGTTTTTTCAGCACGAAGTCAATGAGTTTGTTGGACTCAGAGCTGCATCCGGGAAGAAGGTCATTTACGTTGTACAGCATAAGTCCAGATTCTTCATAATTGAAATTGTTCTCCAAGCAAGCTTCTCGTCTGCCACTGACCACGTGCAACAAAAGAAAACTGTTCTCGATTCATTTTGAAGTTTATCAGCTATCCGGTATGGGCAAGTTTCCTTCAAACACGGGGAGACTCGGAATGATTCCACTTGAAGATGTTCGCCAAAATCTTGGATGGTCTCTCCAGAAAGTTCAGTTGAAAGTCTCACTAACAACTGCTGAATCAAAAAGCTTTTGTCCTGCAGATCAAGAACAATACCTGTTGATGAAAAATTTATGCTCTCATCTTTTTGCCACCCGTAAACATCGACAGGGCAGCAGTACATGAACTGAGTGACGTGCTCTTTCTCTCCCAACAAGAACAAAAGTTCGTCTTTGTGAACAATCTTTGCCTTCTTACATTTTTCCATAACCAGAATTCCTTCACCAACTCTATCATCAGTTACCTGTAACCTTTGTATATCAGTTCTATTTTCCAAATCGTTCTTAGAGAACTTGAAGTTCGGGTTTGAGCAACTCCTAATGAACATGTCTGAAGCACTTGCTTTCACACAGTGTGTTGATGGAATGCACACAGTTTGTCCATTAGCAGGATCATAACATTGAATTCCCAATTCAGACATAATTTTTCCCTTGAGAGAAGCTATCTTAGGCTTTTCACCATGTACAAGCATCACATGCTTCGGGGAGAGAAATTTGATGAGATCCATAATTCCTTTTGAATCTGTATGAGGGCTGAAAGATAACTGATGAATCTGAAAATATAAAATACAAGTTCAGCAAAACATGCAGGTTAAGTTTCAAGATCAAGAAGAAACAATCACAATTGAAGAACATGGTTAAAATTCTATGACCAAAATGTTTCACACAAACCACCAACAAGAATGAAATACACCAAAAATCTATAAATCCAAACCAACATGAAGTGTCCAACAATATAGAACATTAGTCCACTAGATTCTTTAAGAACTATGACAACTATGAGCCAATACCATGTTTTTGTTAGGCAAACAAGTAGGGAAAAAGATGCGAGAACGGATGATAATATTGAGCAGAAAAAAATTTGTCTCAAAAGCTAAACTCGATTTCAAAGCTCTAAAAGTACAAACAAAACTATGGTTTGTTATAAACCTACAGAAATAAGTTACATCTAAAGAGTGACTATAAACTAAAGAATGGTAGAATCTAAACTAAAATAAGCCCATAAGGGTTTAAAGGAAAGAACTCGCAGTATTTTAGTGAAAAGACATCAATTTTACAATTAAGTATGCATGCATTCAACTGAAGAATTTAGTTGCAAATAGAATGAAATCTTTTGTTTTCTCAATTTAGTTCCAAATGAACGGTAAAAGAAAATACAGTTAGAAGTAATGGTGCTTGTTTCATGTTCACTGACTAGAGGACATAATTTATTGATATAAAAAAAAAAAGTCTTATCTTATAGTACAATGCATATAGAAAACTCAGTATCCAAGGACCTTTTGTTTGTGAAGTGGTTACAACGTTTTCCCTTAAAAACTAATTCTTTGTGGCAAAGTAAGATGAAGAGCAAGTACATACTGCAAAAAGATGGTTGGGATCTAAAATGAGAATTACTATGACCAGTGCTCCTGGAAAGCCATCTCTCACTTCTATGACCTTTTCATTCCTCTTAGGATGATGGCTCCCATACTTTCTTTCAGGATCACACTTGGATTGACAATCTGCTCTTTAGCGGAATCTGTAACAATCAGGAGACATCTGGCGTGATTTCCTTTACTTAACCTTCTTGAACCTTTTATTGCTTTTTCAATTCCTAATAGTTGAGTATGAACTTTGAGTTCTTTGGATGTTTATACCTGTAAATCCTTCTTCACCTGTCTCACCCACCAATCAAAATTTGGTCTTCACCAATCCTTTCCAGAAGGTAATTTCTCCTAAATTTAAAGATTCTGTCTGGATAGTTGTTCTTATTAGGCCCAAGACAAATTATCTGTTTCAACAGCCCCAATCATTTACTTTCCCATATGTGTGTTATGTGCTATAGGAACGCCTGAGTGTCAATTGTTACATTTTCTTTTTGCATTGTGATATGTCTTGGAAGCTCCGAATTAGGTTTCTTGATACTGTTGATGTAGGTTTCTCCCCTTTCTGCTTTATCTCTTCTTTCCTTGAGGATTTGGAAAGGAGGAGGAAAACTAATCGAGCTAAGAACTAAATTTTCTGGTTTATGGGAACTGTGGATCAAAAGAAATGTGAAGCTTTCAAAAAGTAAGTGTTTACTTCTTTCAATTCTCTGGGATTGAATGACCTTTCAGGCATCACCCTGTTAAGTCTCATAGGCATTTTAGATGTTTTCTTTGGCTGTTTCACATTTCTGTATTGATTTTTTTACATTTTACATTTCTCTTTCTTTTTCTCTTTTTCCTTTCTCTCTGCTTTAGGACAATCTCTTGTCCTCAGTTTATGTACTCCTATTCTTTTTCTCTCCAATAATACTTTCTTCATCCAAAAAAAAATGCAGAGGAAAAATGATAATTAGCAAGTGCACCTATAAATAACACATCAAATAATGTTAGAGAAAAACAAAAAGGGTGTAAGAAAAAACCTTGCATCGCACATCAATCTGATTGTCCTTGTCAAGATCAATTTTGGTAGGTTTTCCTGACATTAACTTATGCCCTATGGTTCCAGCCACACAATACCTAGAAAAGATACAAGAGAGTGAATAGAGAAAAAAAGGAAACCATAATAACTGGAACTCAGAACCTATCATATGCATCCATTCTTAAAATTTTCTAGTAATAAAGAATGACGTATTTATAGTACCATAAACATGGGAATCAACTGATTTTGCTTCTAAAAATTAGTGTGAATGTGTACTGTGAAAAGAAAATCAACAAGAAAACAATCACTCTCAGTCTCACAAATCACAATGACATGATGATGCTTGCATATTCCTAAAGAAAATGCTCAGAGATTTGTTTGGAATGGGAAAAATGCTTAGAGTTATACTGTGATTTACAGCAACTCCAGTGCAATCAAGAACTCATTACTCTGATAGGGAGATTTGACAATTACATTCTGTTGTACTAGATATTGTAGAAGAGAAAAATGCTTAGAGTGAAACTGTGGTTTACAGCAACTCCAGTGCAATCAAGAACTCATTACTCTGATAGGGAGATTTGACAATTACATTCTGTTGTACTAGATATCGTAGAAGAGAAAAATGCTTAGAGTGAAACTGTGGTTTACAGCAACTCCTACTTCAAACTAAGAATTCATTACCCTGATAGAGGGATTTGGCAATTACATCATGTAGGACTAGATATATTAGAATGATGCTCCTGTCTAGCACAAACCAATACCAGCCATGCCCATAGAAAAGGAAAATATACTCTTGTTCTTCCAGATCTTCAAATCTTGTGTCTAGGTTGTTCAAGAATTTGATTGAAGCCACTAAGAGACATTTTATCAAAGGATTATTGGAATGTCATCATTTTATAGTTATTTAGGTATTTGATGCTGCTGGTGAACCAATATACATTATGGACGACCCAACTAAACCAAACTATGACAAGCAAACTGATTGAGACCTCTGGAATTTCTGAACTTCTCAAAAAACTAGGAAATATCAAAGTGTGAAATAAAACCAATTCATATATAAAAGCTCTGCAGTAGTATATCTATGACTAATGCATGGTTTGAACCCATGAAATCAATAAAAGATATCAACCTTATGTTCTATGCTTGATCAAAGACAAAATAGTAACAATGACAATACCCAGGCAATGTAACAAGATTCATCTCAGAAGGAGCCCACTGCTTGAAAACCTGAAGTGAAAAACCACCGCTAATCATCCCAGGTGTGGCAAACAGAACACAAGGTCCAGGAGTATTTATTATTGAACGGTCAAAATCACGAACTGGACCATCCAAAAAGAGATTAATTAGAAAACACAATGAATCAGAGTAAAAAAATCATGTCATGAGATAGAATTCCTCAGCAGTTAAATATTCAAGTTACGTTAGAATGCTGCCTCATTTCTATTTCGTAAAAGAAATAAAGTTAGCATCCTACAAAATTGCAGAGGGTTAGCAAGAGACTGCAAAAAAGAACTGTCTCAAAGTGCTATAACTAGCAGAAGTATAGAAAACAAATTAATCATTTTGAAGAATCCTCTGAAACTAGAAGCTTCCTTCCCATTTTGTAAAGAAATACATCCTACAAAACTCCAGAGGGTTAGCAAGAGAATGCAAAAAGATAATTGTCTTAAAGTTCTATGACTAATAGAAGTACAGAAACCAAATTAATCACTTTGAAGAATCCTCTAAAACTAGAAGCTTTATGCAGGAGACAACACAAAGATAAGATCTGCTAAAATAGCTTGCACATGGTAACTTCCCAGAAACATCATTTTATAGTGAAAAATATAACTATCAAAATCTCTTCACCCAAATTTGAAGTTAAGCAGAAAATCATAATGTTCCATGTTTCCCAAATCATATACGCTTTGAAGGTGTAAAATGGATGATTATATTTTAATTTTCATATGTTGTATGCAGTATTCTGGATTGGGAAACAAACTTCATTGATGTAATGTGGAAGACAATCCAAAACATGCACAGCCGTAGGAGAGAGAAAACTTCCACCAAAAAGCAGAAGGATCAGTGTAAGGTATGCTCAAAGAAATATATATGGATGACAGAAACAATAACGCTTACAAGATTCAGTTTCTTTAAGTGGATTGTAGAGGATTCATATCCAGAGCAAATAAGTATTCATTCAATGTCCTCTACGATTATTTCTTTTTCCCATTTGGAAGAGATTTCAATTTTCAATCTCCTAATAAACGTAAACAGAATATTCCACAGGTCATGACTAGGAAATGATCTAGCAATTCTATCATATGACTAACTAATAAAATGTATCATGAAACTAAAGTTCAGACTAAACATGCTGACCAATTTGACATTCCCAGAGAATTATCCTATTTTGACATTCTAGGAATAGAAAAGAAAAGAGAAAGAAGTTAAGCAGCTTTATCTCACATATATTAAACTGATGAGAAATATAAATACCATTTTTAAAATCAAATGCATGACGTCCAGATGATGTCTCTTTAACATTCTGACTTGTCCAACTAATAAGCATTTTATAGTACATATTGGCTTGGATTGTCAAACCTGGAAAATGAGAATCTACATCATTAGAAAGAATAAGGAGAAATGAAGTGAAACTAAGATAATCTTCTCAGGAATCAATTAACAATCACTGTCCATGACAACAGTTCACCAATAATGGAACAGCAGTTCCTGATTATTTAAGGTGAGAAGCATGGAGTTCTTCTCAGATTTTTTTTTTTTGGGAGGTGGCATGGGGAGTAAAAAATCAGCCCTTGGGATTTCAACATAAACTTTTAGCTTGTTTTTTATTCAATTCTTACGTCGATTCCCAAATCGCAATTCTCATATTAGTTCTAATATTCACCACCATCACTTTGAATTCAGATTGAAAGTTGAATTCCCACCATCAGAGCATTTAAGGTAGGAGTTGATCCCTCACTATCAAAAAATTCGAAGTGGTGGTGGTGGTAACTTGACCACAATAAACTGCGTTCTAATTATATATAATAAGACTAATATGAAAATATAATTACGAACTAAATTGGAACTGAACCAAACACAGCATAATAGAAATAATTTTCTAGAGTGATATGCCAAAGGATGAAAGAAAATGAAAAAGGAAAATGATAGATCAGTCTAGGCAGGATGCTAGCTCAAGATAATATTCTTAACATCTACAATTTATAAATTGACCTTAATGCTTCTACATAACTGTCTTTTTATATTCGCGAAAACAAGTATTCTTCATTTCTTACAAATGTATGAGACACTATTTAGATCTTAATACTTGTCACTCATAATCCATATGTAGTAGTAAATTATCCCAAAAAAATTCAGCACTTTATTAACCATATTAATTATAAAAATAGTGCAAATGATTAAGAGATGAACAAAACGGCGGAGAGGCAAACCTGCTGAGAAGTAAATAGGAACCTGTAGATTCATGCGCTCCCAGTAATCATCCAACAACATACAGAGTTCCTGCACAAGGACTAATGAATTGTTAACAAAGTGCCAAGCAAGGATTACAGAGACCTTCCACGGTATTGGAAATTAGTTAACAATTAGGTAATAATTGTTCAACAAGGGAAACCAAGTGACTCATAGCCAACCAAGCAAAACAAGCACTGCCCTCTGGGATCAAAATCCAACCCAGTATAATTGCAGCCAGGTAAATGATAGCCAATCAAATTAAAAAAGCAAGCATTTCCCT
>NW_019014690.1:2631538-2644916 GCF_000150535.2 Carica papaya | reverse complement strand
GAAAATTAAATGAGCATTCTCAGCTTACTTGAAACTATCTTCATTTGCTTCCCCCTCATATGTTAATTTCTTTCTTATGGAGCACCCATATGCTAAATTCAACCAATCTTCAGTTGGCTAAAATATTTTATTGATACTTCCAATCCAATGTCCTCTTAATTGCCCTTCCAAATTCCAAATTCCAAATTCCAAAATTCAATAGTTTAATTTTTTTGAGAAGTTTTGTTACGGCTGTCAAGGAAGGCCAGTTCACCAATCTGGTTTATCAGAAGGAAGCACGGCAAGGATAAAACCAACGTAAATGCATTTATCTTTTCCTATCCATGCTTTTTCTTTTTGTTTTTGCTTATTCCTTTATTTTAAGTCCAAAATTATCATGTGAAAATTTTAAAAGATTCAATTATTTAAGTAAGTTCGTAGATCAGCTATTCAACTCCTCCAAATTCTCCAAATACTCACCCAGAAACGCACCACATCAGAAGCAACTTATGTTCCTTACTCTTCATACAAACCTCGTGTATGCTAAGAAAAACATCTCAAGAATGGGAGGACACCCAAAACCAACAAAAAAGAGCAAACAGCGTACTTGAACGTTACACTACTTTTTCCATCTGTATTATAATCCGGGGAGAAGCGTTCCAAGACACCTTCTTTATCTTTTTCCTTGATAACCAGTAAGTCAATCCTAGAATCAGTTGCTAGCCTAACATAAAAGAATCACTTGAGCAACAGCATCTATGTCATGCAGATGATAATACTATAAAGGAGTTGTATTTCTATTTTACCCAACTTGAATACTAAAATTTCAAGAATATTCAAAGGAACATATCCAATATCTTTAAAAAAAAAAGGAGAACTACTACTTCAAAAGAGGGGAAATTTGTATGACTCATTTTTTTAAAGGTGGATACTGAGGCTGTCGTAGGACTAAATGTTTTTTAAAAATAGAAGTAAGCACATAAAAGGACATTGTAGTAACCCACAATTCCAAGATACTAGCAGTCTGAAAACCCAATACAGAATTTTTAGTGGAGAAGCACTCCTTTTTACGAATCTAAAGAACTATACTTTTTTTGACACATAGAATAGCATTGGTATATTTGATAATCTTAGAGATCAACCAACTAAATCGGAGAAGTGATTCAAAACAAACAATTATAGTGAACCACAAGAAGCTAACATGATGAAAAGACCTGAGCTCTTCCAAGAGCAAATGTAGGTATAAGCACCTTTCCTCCACCAGCAACACATTTATGAACCTACATGTTATTTCCAAAAAGATGTCAGCAGTAATAAAATTTATAAAAGAAATACCTTCAGTAACAGAGAAGACGATACATTTTAACATGATGGAACAAGAAACAACACAAACAACGAAACTCATATAACAAAAGACTGTAAGGATTTCTAAAATAATAGGAGCATTTTCTTGCAGAGAGAGAGAAAGTGAGGGAAGGAGAGAGAATGATATTTCAGCTTGATTTGCTTTTCTAAAGGATTAAGACTGTGTTAAGCAAAATGAAAGACAAAAATTAGAGTTCCAAATTTCTAGATTATCTCCTCAATAGCATTTAAAGTTACTAATCTGAAACACATACAGAAGAGACCAAGTCAAACTATTTAGCCCCCTTAGGTTCTTTGTGCTTTTGCTTTTTGCCTAATGTTACATCACTAGGACTTAAAGGATTTAATTGTTTGCAAATTTAGCATTCAAGGATCTTTACTTTTCCTTGCTGAAACAATAATCTCTGTCAGGAAAAATAAATTTCATAAGAGAGCTTCAATAACTTATGAACAGACATTTGAAACAAAAAAGAAAGAAAATAAATCACAACTACAGAGACGTATGAAATTTAAAATTTTGATAGTGTTGTTGACATACAGCCTTAAGAAATTCTCTCTCCCGGGCATATTTTGAATCTCGTATTGTTGTTGCATATGTGGACCTGCCGTAGGATTTGATTGGAAGATTATCAGAATATCCTCACGATAAGCAAAGTCGACATTTCACAAGTTTTGGTATTTGGAAATACTTAATGGACAGATGCAATCATAAGACATTTGGATGTTTGAAGACTCTGAAACTATTTACTTTTCAAACAAAAAAAAAACAATTATGAGATTAAAACTTGAAAAAGAAACTGCTGTATATTTACTAAACAATAAACAAACCACATTTTTCAATAAGAATAAACAAAAGATATTAGACAGAATAACATAATTCTAATAGAAGCTCATCCACATACAAAATGTGATGATACAGCAAAATTCAAACCAAATGATTATATTTTTAAGGCATGAAATGATGGCATTCTTTTGATAAAAGATAAACCACTTCCAAAATCTAAATTGACATTTTTTCCACTGATCTTGGGCATACGTCCTACTCCCTAATCTTATGCAAAGTGGCCAGTCCCCATGCACAAACATGGATGCTTCTCATCTTCTGTATTTTTAATAAAATCATCCATTCAACAGTTACTTCTACTATTTTGAAACATGAAGTTCAATGAACAAATAAAAACAAAAAATGTTAAAACTTCAAAAGATCTAAACTGGAATTTTATTTAAAAAAACTCTCAGAATCAATGAGCTTATGATTCGTTAAAGGAATGAATACTCAAAAAAGAGGGCCTAAATTACCTCAGATGTCGAAAATATAAGGTAAACAATTCTTATAACAATATATATAGGTAGAAAGGCATCTGAAATTCATGAAACAAGCTATGCGAATCTGGGCGGTGGAAGGGTGACTACCGATGGCCATGCCCCACCCCAGCCCACCTCTGTATACATTTTTTGAAATAAACTTCTGTATACATATATATGCTATAATATTCATTTTAGGCCCCTACCCAAAAATTTTATAAAATAATATATAACTCCATCGAAAGTTCATAAAAATACATCTGAAACACTTGAAAATATACATAAATATTAATATGTGTATCCTATTTAGTTATTGCATATATTTTCTAAAAACATATAAAGTAACATTATGGAAGTTAAATTTAAATAATATAAAATTAAAATAGGACAATAAAAAAAATATTATATTAAGCATTACATTTTTAAATCTAGTATAAGCGTATATAAATTTATTATTATGGGTGAGATAAATAACTCAATAAGAAATGAAAAACATATTTAAATAAATTAATTTAAGTAATATAAGGTGTAATTTTAGTTTACCATATGAGATTTTATATATAAAATAAAAAATAATAAATAATAATTAAAATTTACCAGTACCAAGGAGCTACACCTCTGCATCCCTTTCATTTCTAACAATATTATTACTTTGCCTCCTAATAAATTTTGGTTCCACCACAGGTTGCAACTTTGTTTGATTCCTCTCTTCCATAATACCTTTTTTCTTATTAAAAAACATTACTATTGTGGAAAACAATGTGGCCGGTGAATATAGACAATTCAGGAATTTTAAGTTGTGCGAAAAAAGAGGAAAGAATGTTACAACCTAGTTTAGGATTTAGGAGATCTATATTCTATAAAACCATTTTTCTAATCTATAACAAGACCCTTTACCATTATTTAAAAAAAAAAACAAGACCCTTCATCATGCATACAAAGTTAAAGTAGAAACCAATTACAAGAATAAACTAATTGAGAAGCTTGATCTAGCTAAATTATCACCATAACCGAGGTAAAAGATGCTCTATCTCCATTTCAAAAAGACATAACAGATTCACCAGTACAATCTTCTAAATACTACACAGCACAATTAGATACTCCAGACAAACAATAGTTTCCATACTCTGAAATAAGAAGGTCGAGCTGAAGTCGATCAATTTGAGCTGCCCCCAGATGTCTGTCTGGTGTCATATTATAATCTCCTGTGTACACCATAGATGCGTCCCCAACCTTTGCATAAAACATTGCAGCCCCAAGAACCTTGCCAAAACAAGGACAACTTATATTAACAAGCATGGAATGAACCCACTATACTAATAAGAGGACTGGATTATATGTCTAAATTTAATTATTCATAGTGATAGAATAGTCATAGTTAGGGATGGAAAACATTTCAGAAAAAAAGAAATACAGACACTGAACTAGGCTAAGCAGCTTCTTGAAAGGCAATGTATTGGAACTTCAAAATTTAGGTTCCATATTGGGCAAAAATATGTGTTAGTCATACCCACCTGATGACCTTCAAAATATATTCTTCCATGTTGGGGAAAGATATGTGTTCATCATACCCATCATCCGATGTTCTAATATGCGTGATCAACAAAGAGGAGATTTCCCAGTAATCACCATAAATATGCAACAAATATGCCATTCTTTAGCAGGATATTCACTAAAAAAGCCTCTCTTTACACCTTCAGTTTTACTTTTGAACTTTTCCAACATGAATATTACGAATATGCTAAAAACTGCTCATGACTTCTAGGGGGTTCTATGTATAAGACATGAACTTATACAACAGGTAAGAACCATTGTCGGACACAGCTCTACCAAGTTGACCCATATTCTTACAAAGTCCCTGTTCTTGAAATTCTCCATGCCATCTAAGATTTTCCAATAGCAGCTACCTTCAAATGGATCCACATACAAGAAAGCAACAATTCCTCTTTTATGCTGTGGTTACTTCCAGCAAACACCTCTCTATATCTATATATCCATACATCATGGCAAGAGGAGCACTCCAACCAGAAAACTATCATGTAACTGCACCATCCTTGCGATTAGGAAATTAACTATTCAATCAGTGATTGTCAAACTAACTACCTAGATCTATGAGGGATAGACCAGCTTGAGTAAGCCAGTGCTCTCAAGGACAGACTCAAGTCTTCATTTCCACAAACACACAGCACGGAGCTGCCATGGACTAACTACATGAAACCAGCATGATGAATAGATGTCACCTAAGAGCATCTTATCGATCCATAGCCCTCTAGTACAAAATTAAAAAATGTGTACAAGTGGATAAGTTTGAAAGAAGAGTGCTGGATATGCTAATTTCTTCATCTTCCCTGCTGATAAGGCTGCCAAGAGAATACATGTTCAATAGCAGAAGTTCAAATATCTTACATGGCCTGCATAGTAGGCACGAATTTGAAGATCTTTATCAACCTGCACAGTCTGCTTCACATCTACAGCTATAACTGCAATTTGAAACCAATTGGAAACAACAAAATTCAGGCTACAGAAATAACAGTTACCCAGAAATCTGGAATGAACAACAGCATTATCTAATTATATGGTTGTAAGCAAAAAGCAGAAATTCTAGGAGCAAAAAGACCTTCGCCAGATTATATGGATATTTTCTATGACAGAGATCATAAAAGGTCCGATGAACTGTTGTCCTCCTGCCAAAAGCAACTATCATCACCTTTGGCTTCTATAGAATTGCATGTTCAGTTACCACATCTGCAACTTCGTACTTAGGTAAAGAATATTTACGAGACAAAATCAGCCAGAGCAGAACTCCAGCCAACCAATTAGGCCAAGCCAGTTTAATATACACAACCCTTCAATAGGCATTTCACAAACCAAAAAAAAATACTGGACACGTGGAAATACGTTTACCTTTCCTCATACATTCTGCAATATGATCAGAAGTGAATGTTTCCTCCTCACCCCTTCTGTCCACCATTACTTTCCGATAATCCTCCAGCATCAGCGGAGCCAATGCTTTCGTTGGGTACTAAAACGGAAACCATGAAAAGAAAGTTGATAACAAACAGAGTTCTAACAGCAGCTATGAACTTAAAACCCACTAACCACATTCTAACAGCAACCAAGCTCATCCCAAGATATAATTTCTTAGTACACAAACCCGTAGGCCGAACCAGAAGAAAAGAAGAATGAAAAACACTGGCATCAAGATGAAAAGCACAAGCCAGTCATTTTTTCAAGCACCTAACAGAACTTACAGTCATGTAAATCGGACCCCGGTACCCGCAAACTTCAGTGAAGTAAGGAAGCGCTCCAACGTGGTCCAAATGACTGTAAAAGTTTCAACCCAATAAACACAAGAACACCATATCAGATGGAACCCGGGAAAAAAAAAAAAGAAAAAGTAGATTAATTGGAAAAAGAAAGTGAAGCCAAATTAAGGGGTTAGTGGGTGACAGAGTTAAGTACAAGTGAGTGATGATGATGCAAGTAATGGCGTTATCAAAATCACGGGATTTAGAGATGAGGGAAAAATTGGGGTATCGACGTTTATCGTCGTAGCCCATGTGCATGCCGCAGTCAAACATAATCTTCTTGCCATTGATAGTCACCACCACGCAGCTCTTCCCTACTTCTTGCCCAGCACCTGATATGTATGCATGTTTGTTAGCACATATGAACATATGTATATGGGATATTGGGTGCGCCAGAAATGAAATTGAAGATGACTTATTACCCAGAACGAGACACTCAATCGCCATGCTTGGTTTTTGCCTGAGGACTCTACTTACGTAAGTGGCTCTTCCTCCAGTATTGTGTTGTTTGTAAGCGGCGCCTGCTATGTTTGATCTTTTTCTTCTTTCAGGGAGTCGTTTGAGCGGGTGCCTGGTCGATGATTATTTTCAGTTTTCTTTTGAGCTTTTTTTTTTTTTTTTTCTTTTTTCCTAAGAAAAAGAAATTCTAATTTAGGTAACTTGTAAATTTTTAATAAGTTATTTATGTAATAGAAAATTCTTTCAGCAAATTATAACTTATTTAAGATAAATTAAATGTTAATTTGTACATACATCGGTTGATATTGATCAATTAAAGAAATAATATCACTCTTAAATTGAACATATTAATATTCAAAATATTTTTATTATTTTAAATTTTATTTAAATGAAATAATAATATATATATTACATTTTAATTAAAAAATTTCAATTATTTGATGGTATAAATTTCTGTAATTTTAAATTGATAAACCGTTCATGCACTTTTCTATCAGCACACTCTTGAGGATCTGGTTTTACCCTCCAACTGAAATTAAAGTTTTTCTAAACGTAGTAAAAGATCAACTGAAATTTATGAATCTTTTTTCATGAATTTACCAGAGAATGCCAAACCAGCTGTTGAATCTTTGGTTCAATAGAGTGAATTTGCATTACATAAAGGATTATAATCTGAAACAATGGCCATTACACCCTGTAAAATGGGTAGTGTACTTTCATAATTCTGTGACTAAAATACTAATCTACAAGTATACAGTGAAAAAATTACAGATGCCATCTCCCAGCAATATGCTCGACAGGCAGAGAGACATGTCCATTCACCTTGCTTGTCATTTCCCCAACAATTTTCCAAAACATTTTACCCTGCTTATTTTGTCTTATGATACCCCCAAAAGCTTCATCATATGGCTCAATAGTACCAACATCATCTTCTTCCTGTATTTTCTTAAAAAGGTACACATTGAAAAAAGTGAATTAACTGTCTGGTGTATATGTATGCACAACCTCATGCATCTTTCATTCCTTCTTAGGAAAGTTCTAATCACCTAAAAATGCCAAGAAATGGGGACAGCAAATCAATTTGTCCAACAAATTATTCAGGGCAATAGACTGAGGTCAGCTGCATCACCTCTACTTTGCTTCCCATGAAAATGGAATTACAGTAATCTGACCCTTTTAACCTTGACTAGTCGCAAGATCTTCTGCATCAGACATGCATCCAGTATATTTTTCTACACATTGCAGCCGCAAGCAACCAGTGCCCAGTAAGGGACAAGATCATTGCAACCGAAGCGGACTTTATCGGGAGGCTTCGAGCCTTGTGTGTCAGTGCCAACCCAAATACATAACTTTTTGGTTCTCCCAAAGGCTCTTTCAGTTATTACCTTCGTTTCCAAGTAATCCGCTAACTGCAGTTATGAGTCTTCTCTTTCTCATTTCCTTGAGCAAATCGGAAACAGCTAGTGTGTTACTCTCCTTGAGATATCCTCTAATCAGAATATCAAAAACTGCAGAATCTGGAGTCAATCCCTTCTTCAAAATAACATCAAAAACATGTTTTGCTTCAATCATTAAACCTTTAGAAACTAAACCAAAAATCAGTGAGCTGTAAGTTAACAGATCTGGTTCCAGACCTTCTTGAACCATTTTATTCTTCAACTTAAATGCATCTGCCAAATTCCCTTGCTTACATAGACCGGCAATCCAAGAAGTATATACATACTTGTCTGGGGTAAATCCTGCCTCTGACATCTCTCTGACAACCTTCTCAACTTCACTTAACTCTCCTGCCTTGCACATCCCATCAATTAGTACAGTATATGAAATTTTGTTAGATTTTTCTTTGCAGAAATAACCTTTAGCCTCACAAAGATGTCCATGTTTGCAGAGACCATCCATCAAGCTTGAAAGAGTCACGACATCAGGCTCAAAACCCTTATGCAGCAACATCTTATACACATCTAATGCCCCCTTCAAGTTCCCAGACTTAAAATATGCATCCATTATTGTTGTTAACACCATCCCATCAGGAACCAGTCCGCTCTGTACCATATCTTCCAGGAACTCAATTGCTTTATGTAGCTTACCATTAATGCAAAGACCTGCTACAACAGCACCATATGCTGGCATATCAAGAGGTATATCCTTATCAGACATTTCACTCAAGCACTTCATGGCATCATTGACATCACCTTTCTTAAAGTATCCACCAATCATGGAAGTATAAACAACAGAATTGAATTCAACTCCATCTTTTAACATTTTTGAGAACACACACTCCGCTTTTTCCATCATACCTTGTTTGCATAGACCATCAATCAAAGCTGTATAAGTAACAACATTTGGCAAAAAAGAAGCCTTTATCATTTCTTCATATAATCTAAATGCAACTTCCAAATTACCAATCTTGCAATAGCCATCAATCAAACAAGTATATGAAACCAAATTTGGCAAAACCCCAGCTCTCCTCATATCTTTAAACACATTAAACCCCATACACAAATCTCCCCATTTACAGAACATATCAATCCAAGTGCTGTAGGTAACTACATTCGGAAGATAACACTTCAACATCAAACTCATATACACAAACACTTCATACCTCATTTTCAGCTTACAGAACCCATTAAATAATATGTTAAACGTAACTAAATCCGGCTTAAACATAAATTGATCACTCGCCCTAATCGTATCCATCAAAATACAAGCACTCCTAACATCATCTCGCCGACAATAGCCATCAATCAGCGAGTTGTACGTTACGATATCAGGCAGAGACCCATATACCGGCATTAAACTTACAAGATTTTGAGCATAGTTAACGTGTCCTAATTTGCACAGAAAGGAGATAACTGAGTTAAAAGAAGAAGCGTGAGGATTGTAACCTTTGTGGAGAAAATAAGAGAGGATTTTTAGGGATAGAGCACCGCAGCTTGCTTTAGCGAGGTTATGGAGATGATAGTTGCAGGCAACGGGACTTGGCGACTGCGAGGTTTTTTGCAAGATAGAGAAGAATTTAAGGGTTTCTTTGATCATTCATGGATGGGAGGAGACTGGTGTGCTTCTGGCTTGAGCCAACAAGAAATTTCACCCTTAAAAATAGAGAAATTCAGATGGAGTAGTAAGCTTAAACCCTGCACGAGTTCATAACCTTAAACCCTAGAAAATTTAAAAATGCCAAAGCAGAGCCAGGGGCTTAAAACCCCGGGGACAAGGATTACCTTTAATGAAAAAATTAATTGCCTGGTTAACAGTTGGATTAGCTTGAAATTACATGCTTTTAAAATATCATTTTTAAAATTATTCATTAATAAAATATACTAATTTCTATTTTAAAAAATCAATAATATTAATGAATTAATTAACATAAAATTTAAATATTTAGTGAAATAAAATAAAATATAAAATACTATCTTTAAAAAAAATAAATTAAATTAAATTAACTGTCCTATTAATATAATTACTTATTCCTCAAATAGCCATGATTATTCGGCCCCATTCTTTTCACGACCAATCAAAACAGAGGCTTTAAAATTGGGATCAATTAAGAGTTACACTGTACAAAACCCAAAGTCATCTTTGACAATTGATGGTTTAATTGGACTGTTGGAAAACGAATAATTAATAGTTAGCTTTTTGCTAATTATTAATTTTCAAATTTAATTTAATTTAATTATTTTTTTAATTAAATCTTATTACATAGAGGATGCATTTCAGGGTTTTTATATCCTTAATCTTTTAAATATAGATAAAATAATTCATCATTTGCCTAAAATCTATATGTATTTAATTAAATAATTTATGTTGAAAAAAATTTCGGTACATATATTTATATTGTTGTCTTAAAAAGTACAATTAATTTAATTAATAATTTAATAAAATTGATAATTAATTTTAAAATATTAAATTATCATAAATTTAATACGTAAAGATAAAATTATTTTTTTTATTTAATAAAAAGTTAAATTATACATAATAAAAATATGTACTTTTTTTAATGTGTTATGATCTCCAATTTAAATAATTAAGAAATTTTTATTCCTCAATTCAACATAAAATCTCACATATTCTAAAATTATTGTAAATTATAATAATCAAACTATAACTATCAAGAATAATAAATTTCACAATGAATTAATGCATGTTTTTGCAAAAAAAATTATTTTATTTTAATATGAAACGTAATTTTACGTTTTAAATATTTATTTAAATTTAATTATTTAATTATAATTTAATATTCGTATATATGTCTTTTCAAGCTAATAACAATACTAATTCTTTTAATCTCGAATATTAAAATTATAATCATAAATACCTTAAAAGTGTAAAGCACAAATAAAATCCTCCATTGTCCCCACTTATCCTAAAACAATCCTTATACACTCAAAATCATTCTAATGAATTATCCTAAAAATCTTATATTAAAAATTACTTTTACATTTCACTACATAAGAAAAATATCGTCACTATTTTTTAATGGAGTTTAACTATTTGATTTTAAGAGTGGGTGGGTTGGTTAAAAAATGACTTTTTAAATATTAAAGTATTTTAAGTTACTTTGAAATATATAATTTAAGTTTTAAAAATAGATAGTTACGTGCTTATTATAAAAAGAAAATAATTAATTTTATAAAAAAAATGAAAATATATAAATTTATCTTAAATTAAGATTTTTTTTTTAAGAAATAGAAACGTAGTTGTTAGAGTGATTTTAAAAATCTAACAAACACTATTTATTAAAACAAAATATTTATAATGATTTTTTAGCGTAAAATAAATAACTTAGGAATGTTTTTTCAATTGCAATTCTAATTTAATTTCAGAAAATATGAAAATTTAAAAATATATATATTTTTTAATATAGTTGATGTAAAAATCTTATAAAATATCAATTCATTAAAATACAAGCATAAAGATCTTCTTCCCAAAAGAGCTAAAAACCAAACTTATTGGGGCATACATTTCTGACCTTCCTGTAAAAAAGAAAAATCTTCTTTTACCATTTAAGCTACCACTGTAATGGGATTAGTGTTTTATATCAGTAAAACAAGCAGGAGCATGAACAGGTAGGCTTCAAATTAAGCAAGGCAGATGGGAGAGGAAGAATAAAAAAGATTTTCATGTTGGATAAAAGTGAAAATAAAAATAATAATTATAAGTAAGAATGTGAATATATATATATATATATAAAATAAAAAATAAGAAAGCAAAGGAGAAGAGCAGGTCAAATGTCAACATCAAAATGCCATTTGAATATCAAACGTCTCCATTTGTTTGTCTCTGATATCAACAGATATTTTATTTTATTTTAATTTTTTTAAAAAAAAAATTTTAAATCACTGTTGAGGGAAAAAAGAGGAAAACACAGTTTAGGAAACAAAAACCCTTTTAATTTCCTCTTCTTAACCCAGCAAATAATCCTTTATCAAACAACCCCAGGACCAGCCCCTCTTTTTTTTTTTTGTTTCTTTTGAAGTATTGAACACACACCCTCTCTCTCTTTCTCTCTCTCTCTCTATATATATATATATGTATGTATATACACATTCTCTGTCTCTCTCTCTATATATATATATACACACACATAGATATATATATATTGATTCTTGAAGGGATAGCAACGTTATGAAAAGGCCAATTTTGCAGCCTTTGCTTTTCTCCTTTGATGTTTCTTTATTTTATCTTCTTAGAAACTGCGAGAGAAGTTTCATTTGAACCAACCGGGTGTTATTTGGTTCAATTTAAAAATTAATATGATCTGCAAATTTAAAATTTTCAAAATTTTCAAAATATTTTTCTTTTATTTCAAAATAATAATTTACTCACTTTCATGAGAAAATTATATATTTTCTACTACTTTGCATGTAACGGCCCCGAAAATTTAAAATGGAATGTATATTAAAAATATCAAATGCGGAAGCGAAGTTAAAAATTCGATTAACATCCCTTACACTAAAACCAAAAACGTGCTCACAATATAAAAGATCAAACTACCTAAAGTAGAAACTTGAAAGTAAAAATTACAAATATGACTATGGAGTCTTTAGGCGTCCCCTTCGTCGTCCTCCTGCGGAACCGACTCGGGAACAATGTCTTCCTGATATGAAATGATTAAATAAGGAATGAGCTACACTATCCCAGTAAAGACATCACGATATCTCACCGTCACGGAGGTAAAGGTGGGTAGAAAACACAAAAAGACCAATGGAGCATAATTAACAACAAAACCTTTTATCAATAATAAAACTTTTACCATTCACTTACCTTGGTGAAATTCATAAGACAATATACGAAAACAATAACATCATCATCATCATGAAATCATATATAAACTGTATAACGTAATACTTATCAAGCATTTCGTAATTCAATCGTTACACAATGTATTTTCCTCATTTACCAGCCCACTAGTATCCATGGGGATCTATAGGGGTCCCGCTACCCGTTAACCCTTAACACTTGAAATCATATTCCAGGGTCGTCCCCATACCCCGTCCGGTATGGGCGCCAAAACACATAAGATCTCTATACCCCGTCCGGTATGGGAGACCACAATCCCGGTAGGGTTCCCTACGGACCCGGTCCGTCCACCATCTCCTAGGATATCTAGTCAGACTGACCACATTATACAATTACTCATTTACATAATTTTTTATTCTCCTTTCCCTCAGTCAGCATTATCAATCCACATACAAACAAGCAAAATGGTAATTTATGCCAAACAGACAACATACAGCATCAATATCCCAGTTATTCAATCCATAATCAGTAAAACAGTAAAATATGCACACGAAACTATAAAATGAAAACATCAAACCTCATACTGCATTTAAAACTGTAAAACATGCCAAATAACAGTTAACCGACAAACACACTAGACTCGGGCTCCATTAGCGACCTTAAACAATTTCACACATTCGTTGGTTCATGAAATACCGTTTTATCATTTATTGAACTTTAAT
>NW_019014690.1:2607326-2619326 GCF_000150535.2 Carica papaya | reverse complement strand
TGTTTCATACCGAACGGGGTATGGAGACCTGATAATTTGGTCTCCATGCCAGACGGGGTATGGGGACGACCTGCTTCACCCTCATACCGGACGAGGTTTTGAGATTTAATGATTTGATATTCATACCGGATGGGGTATGAGGATGGCTCTGTAATTGGGATTATTATAGAAAATGGTTTACGTGTAGTGGAAACATCCCTATGAACCCCCATAGATACTAACAAACTGGTAAAAAGAAAAACAATTATGGTTTGATTTATGTTAATGGATATGGATTTATAATATGTTCTATGTCGCTGATTGTTTGTTAAATTATGATATGTATGATATTATTATTTTTTATAGGTTGTTTTCATAAATTCCACTATGATAAGTGAACGAGAAATAATTTCATGATTGATAAATGAATTTACTAAATTTAATGCTCAATTAGTGGTTTTCGATTTTATACTAACATTTACTTCTGTACCGGTGATATAGTGTGATATCCTTACTGGGCTAGTGTAGCTCCTCTTTTATTTAATTATCTAAGATCAAGAAGACCGTGTTCTAGAGCCCGATTTGCAAGAAGATTGAGAGTATATGCTATATATTTTCTATTTTCTATTGGTTTCCTTATTTCTTGTGTTTCTTTCAAATAATTAATTCTGTAATACTATTCAGTACTTTTAAGTTATTGTGTAAAAAAGGTAAACCTTAATCTTTTATTTCACTTGCACTTAAATTATTATATATTTTCTTTTGAATTTTAAAGGTCGTTACACATAAACTCTCGCCTCCTACACTATTATGTCTTTTTTTCCTCATATTATCTGTTTTATCTCATCTATTTGAGAAATCAATAATTTTGTTGTCTTAAAGTCATTTATGTAAAATTATCTTTCATAACTTACATATTCTTACAAGTGACCATTTTTTTCCGGTACTTTCTTATCACTTTTTTCTCTCTGTATTTCTTGCATCCTTTATATTGTAGTAACTTAAGGTCTCGAAGTACAAGCAAAAGTCTTTGGTAATCTTTCTATATAAGCTTGTAAATAATTGGTTTTATTTACCTTTCATTGTTATCAACATGGTTTGATTGTTAAGCCGAATTCGTCTTATAGCTCCGCTTATTTACTTAGAATAATAGATAACAAAATAAGGGTTAGCATGGAGTATGGTTTATTCCCTTATGCTACTTGGGTATTTGGCCCACTTTTGATAGTTTTTGATAAATTATGTATAAGATTTAGTCATAATAATTGCTATATATATGAGTAATTAGTTTTTTTAGAGAATAATTATCACTAGATTGTAAATTTTCTAAGATTTTAAGTTACGATTTTGATACAAATGTTTCTTACAATGATAAGTATCTCACATTTTCAAAACTTAATAAAATATTTTATTATAATGTATCATGTTCATTATTGTATTATTAGTTTATCTTGTACATTGATTTATGATTCTACTTTTCACTGAGAAAATTTTATGTTTGTGTTTTTTTATTTTGAATTTTTAAAATATTATTAAAATTATTATTAATTAGAAATATTTTTACTTAAAAATTATTTAATATTTAATAAAAATAGTTAAAAAATACTATCATATTAAAAAATATAAACTATACATTTAGTGAAAATAAATTTTAAAAGGTTAAATATAAATTTGTATTAAAAGTTAAAATTATTTTTTAAAATTTATAAATTATAATTTTTATATTTAAAATTTATAAAAAACACATTTTGTCGTAGACTAATTTAAAATTTAATATTTTTATTTTTTTGCAAAACTATGAAACTCATTTTTGAATCAAAATGCTTTCGTAAGTGTATTTAAAATATTTAAATTAGATAAAAATTAAAAACGAATTTAATTATTTTGAAAAAAAAAAGTTATTGAAATACTTTTTTGTTATTTTATTAATGCTCTTTAATACAATAATTTAATTAAAATTCACAAAGATTTATATAATCTATTTCACTTTTTAGAATACTATCGTTAGTTTAATGCTAATTTAGATTGAATTTTAAAAAAATAAGTTTAACTAATTAAATATACAAAAACCTCAAGATTAACATCAATAATGCATCTCAAATCTCAATTATTAATAATAATTAAAACTGAGTTATAAATAATCTCAACAAATTAATACAGTAATGCATCTAAATAATTCAATAGTTAATAATCATTAGTGTTGATATAAAAACGATATTAATGGGAAGAAGGATTTTTTTTTTTTTTTTAAAGAGTCTGTAGCATGTAACAGAAAATTGATATGTAGACTTATTGTAATCATTTTCCACCACAGCGTTAAAGATGATGTAAGGATTAAACCAGACCCGGCCACGGTTGCTAGAATGCGAAGGGGAGCGCAACGCGCACCCTTTCTCTGTTAAGCACATAGTGTGCGCAATACGCATCCGGCTTATCCTAAGACCAAAACCTAGTGAGCAAAAAGAAGAGAGAGAAATGGAGAGTAAGATAAGCTGGGATTAGAATTAGATTACTGTGACGTAACCCAAAATAAACACGCTCTCATCCTCCTCCTCTCGCGCTCTGTGTCTGCTTAACAGCAGAGCCTCTCTTGCCGAACAGCTAAAACCTGTATTTTCGCTCTTCATTATTGTTATTATTATTATTATTATTATTTTTAAAAACACACTGTGGATATTAATATAATCCTCTCTCTCTCTCTCTCTCTCTCTCTCTAAGGAACACTTACTGTCACTCTAGTGGAGAGAGAAACAACACTATAACCAGAGACATAAACCAGATTTAAATCACAATCTCTCTCAAACCAAAAAGTGCTTGGTTTCCTCACTCTAGCTTCAAGCTTTGAACAAACTCTACGCTTTCTCCTTTTCTCTCTCTCTCTCTCTCTCTCTCTGTATAGATATATATATCCTCATATCGTTTGGTATCTGATTTGAAACCCTAGCATTTGGATCCCGAGAAGTGTAAGCCATTGTTGGATGTGATAGCTTTTTTTCTCTCTCTTGAAAACCAGCATTTCTTTACATCAGTTTAATATCTTTGTGTCTATTTTCGTACATCTATATATCTTCGTTATCTGTGTGGATGAGCCTGTCGCTGATTGAGGCCGTCGCATTTGGATCCTGAAGCATTTGGATGTTAGAGAAGGAGAAGAAGAGTGAGTGAGGGATCAGATCGGAGATGGCGGAGGTTTCCGGCGAGGGAGGAGCCGCGGTGGATGTGAGCAATGGACGGCCGGCGGTCAGTGAATCGACCACACCAACGCAGCCGGGGTTGTTAACGGTGTCGGCGTCGTTCAAGGAAGGAGGAGGAAGTAAAGGTTCGTCGCGAAGGAGAGCGGCTGTGAGGCCGAGCTTCGACGCTGACAATGAGTTCATCACGCTGCTCCACGGCTCGGATCCGGTGAAAGTGGAGCTTAATCGGCTCGAGAACGAAGTTAGAGGTGTGAAATGCGGCTCGATCTAGTGGTTTTCGGGTCGATTCGTGCTTGTTTATGCCAGTTTGATAGCGGATTTAGGTTTTTTAATTTCTGATGCTGATTGCTTTTTGTCTGTGTATTTCATTTTTGTCTCCTCCTTTTTATTGGGAGCGTAGATAAGGACCGGGAGTTAGGGGAAGCACAAGCAGAGATCAAAGCGTTGAAGCTTTCTGAGCGGCTTAGAGAGAAGGCCGTCGAAGAGGTCAGTTTAAATTTTTATTTTCAGTATTGGATCATTTGAGTATGTCTCGATGTTTTTTGGGGATTGATTTTAGTGTTTACTATCATACCTGGTGGTAGTTTTGTTCTTTATTTATCATTTTTTTATGGTCCTTAACGTCTACCTTGACGGGGTAAACTTTGTAGAGGTTGGCATCTCCATTCATGATAAGCAGCACTGTTTATCGTTGCAGTTCATCTTATTACCTGTTGGGGCAAATAGATGCTAGAAATAGAAAACGAAGTGTCAATTTCGTCTATTGAAGATTGACAAATAGTAAAGACTATAGTTTATGTGGATTAATAGGAGAAGGCTTTTCTTCGATATTTAATATTTTATTTGTGGGAATGCAAGATAAGCACTAATTCCATCAAAATGCATTTGTTTAGTTCTCTTTGGTATGCTTACTAATCTCAGAATGTCAATCCTGAAATGTCTATGTAACAGTGTGAATACAATCCCCTACTTCCTTTTTTATGACTTTCCCCCTGGTGCTTGTTGATCTTTGGTATTTGAAATTTATATAATGGAAAATGAAAAGAATGTTCTGGGCATGACAAGATCACACTGCTGTTAACTCCACTTTCAGAAAAGAAGGTTAAACTAGTTCCTGTTTATTTTCTCCTGTTGCAACTCTTCTTGTTGTCTTTTTTGTCCTTGTTCTTGTTGGGATGCACTGTAAAAGCTGTCACTGACTTAGGATTAAGAGAAGGAAACCTACTGCAGGCTTATTTTCTTCCTTTAGCTGTCAGAAGAATAAACAAACAAATAAATCAGTTACCAAGAGGTGTGAGAGATGGAAAGAAACCCACTGCAGTGCATGCACTTATTCTAGAGCTTCAGGATTGAGATGGATTTTATTGTTAGAGATTTGAAGTGTGTAATGGTTTCTGCATTTGTTGGTTGTTTTTGTATGAAGCTTTGAACATGTTGAATTGGTCCTTTACCTTGTTTCTATTAATATGCTTACTGTGGTATAGATATTTGCTTCTTCATGTTTTATGAAGAAGGCTGATGTGATTTCATCAGCCATTTTATACAAGTTTGAATGATTTGCTGTGGACTTTGCATCTTGGTTTTGGTTTACATTTGCTTATTCAATGTTTCTCTTCTGTGTGACAGCTCACTGAAGAACTTGCCAAGGTGGAGGAGAAACTCAAGTTAACTGAATCTCTTCTTGAAAGCAAAGTATTAGTTGGAACCTCTCTGAGAACCTATTTATGATTTTTCTCTATAGTGTTTTATATTTAAATAATCTTAATATGTATTGCAGAATCTTGAAATCAAGAAAATCAATGATGAGAAGAAGGCGTCAATGGCTGCTCAGTTTGCAGCTGAAGCCACTCTTCGAAGGGTTCATGCCGCTCAGAAGGATGATGATATGCCTCCAATTGAGGCCATTCTTGCACCCTTGGAGGCTGAACTTAAGCTTGCTCGACAGGAGGTATTTCCCTTGCATTTGAACATAAAACATTGGTTCTTTCCTGAAATGCGGTATATTTTATGAATAATAATTATTAGTGGCCTTGAATTCTTTGTAGATTGCAAAACTTCAAGATGATAACAAAGCACTAGATCGTCTTACCAAATCAAAAGAGGCAGCTTTATTAGAAGCTGAAAGGACTGTAGAGATTGCATTGGCAAAGGCTTCTATGGTGGATGATCTTCAAAATAAGAACCAAGAATTAATGAAACAAATAGAAATTTGCCAGGTATGACAAATATATATATATATATATATTTTTGTCTCTCCTTGCTTCAGGTGAATCAGAATGTGATAATGTGCTTTTTGTGTTCTGATTATATGTCTACTGGTTGTTTATACTAGGAAGAAAATAAAATTTTGGACAAAATGCATCGTCAAAAAGTTGCAGAGGTTGAAAAGCTTACTCAGACTGTACGTGAGCTGGAAGAGGCTGTTCTTGCTGGCGGTGCTGCTGCAAATGCTGTGAGGCATTACCAACGGAAAGTTCAGGAAATGAATGTAATGCATCATACATATATCTGCATGGAATATCGATTTTTTTTTTTGTTCATAAACCATTTAATCATTTATAAATCTGGTCTATTTTTCTTTCTGTAACTAATAGGAGGAAAGAAAAACTCTTGACCGAGAGCTGGCCCGTGCAAAGGTAACAGCAAACAGAGTGGCCACAGTGGTCGCAAATGAATGGAAGGATGCTAATGACAAAGTTATGCCTGTAAGACAATGGCTTGAAGATAGGAGGTTCTTGCAGGTAATTGTTGTTTATTGTCACTTTTCCCTTTCAGTTTTTTGGTTTGTTCTTGCTGTTTATGTTTTTGAAAAGAGCTGCTGCGCTCAACTTCTGTTCTCTTCATTCATTTTCATCTCTGCTGTGCCAGGGAGAAATGCAGCAACTACGTGACAAACTTGCTATAACTGAGCGAACTGCAAAGTCTGAAGCACAGTTAAAAGTAATAGTCTGTTTTTGCATGCTTTAATGACTTTTATTATTGTTTCTTTGATTTTAAAAATTGACATTTCACTTGCATTTCCCAGGAAAAGTACCATTTGCGGCTTAAAGTGCTGGAAGAGAGTCTGAGAGGCTCTTCTAACAGTAGTAACCGTAGTACACCTGATGGAAGAAGCATGAGCAATGGGCCTTCTCGTCGGCAATCGCTAGGTGGAGCTGATAACTTCTCAAAGCTTACTTCCAATGGCTTTTTATCCAAAAGAACACCAACCTCGCAGTTAAGATCTTCTCTGTCTTCTAGTACCAGTTCTGTATTAAAGCATGCTAAAGGGACATCAAAATCATTTGATGGAGGCATGAGATCTTTAGACCGGGGCAAAGTGCTTTTAAATGGAATGGGCCCAAATTATTCTTTCAACCAATCCTCTGAGGGTACCAAGGAAGGGGATTCACCTAATGCTTGGAAAGGAAATTCAGATGATAAGCCTAATGAGTTCCCAGCAGCAGATACAGAGGATAGTGTCCCAGGGGTCTTGTATGATTTGCTGCAAAAAGAAGTTATAGCTTTGAGGAAAGCGGGACATGAGAAAGATCAAAGCCTCAAAGATAAGGATGATGCGATTGAGGTCAGTATCCTGTTACCTCCACATCAATAATCTTAATGTCTAAATCAAAATTTAAGTTGAGGTTGTTGTTCTTCAGATGCTTGCAAAGAAAGTAGAAACATTGACAAAGGCAATGGAGGTTGAGGCTAAGAAGATGAGAAGAGAAGTAGCTGCCATGGAGAAAGAGGTTGCTGCCATGCGTGTGGAGAAAGAACATGAAAATAGGGCCAAGAGGTTTTCTAATTTGAAAGGCCCTTCTAATACTGCTCAGTTGCTTTCTGGCAGGTAGATGATTTGCAATTCTTTTTTTTTTCCCCCTTTCAGGTCATGCCTCAGAGTAGATTATAGATATTCCATACAGTTAAATATTTTTGATTGCTTGCTTATTCTTCTAGTGACAACACCTCAATATGACAACCATTTTAAAAATGATATATCTCATACTTTTTATTTCAAAAAAAAAAAAATTCTAGTGACGACAGGTTTATCACCTAAGGCTTTGAAAGGAAATAGATAGTTTCCAATTGAAGTAGACTGGAGTTCTTTGTTATTGGAGACAAGTCGTGCACTCATACGTTCTTCCTTCCAGTCTCCTCTCCAGACAAAACTTCCTTTTCTCAGTCATTAATTGTTTATTAGTTTGTTAAAACAAATAGATGATGAATGGCTTTGAAAGGAAATAGATAGTTTGCAATTGAAGTAGACTGGAGTTCTTTGTTATTGGAGACAAGTAGTGCACTCATACGTTCTTCCTTCCAGTCTCCTCTCAGACAAAACTTCCTTTTCTCAGTCATTAATTGTTTATTAGTTTGTTAAAACAAATAGATGATGAATGGCTTTGAAAGGAAATAGATAGTTTCCAATTGAAGTAGACTGGAGTTCTTTGTTATTGGAGACAAGTCCTGCACTCATACGTTTTTCCTTCCAGTCTCCTCTCAGACAAAATTTCCTTTTCTCAGTCATTAATTGTTTATTAGTTTGTTAAAACAAATAGATGATGAATCTCTGAACTTGTTGTTAGTCTAGTTTTCTTTTATTGGAGACCCTAGTGTGGAATTTGGATTACAAAGAATCGACTATCATTGTTCTGGTTTATGATTCATGAAATGCTAACACATGGAGGTAGAGGTTCTGGACAAACAATCGAGTATCAAAGAATCAAGTATCATTGTCTAGTTTTCTTTTATTGGAGACCCTAGTGTGGAATTTGGATTACAAAGAATCTGAGTATCATTGTTCTGTTTTATGATTCAGGAAATGCTAACACATGGAGGTAGAGGTTCTGGACAATGCAGTGGGCAGAGGGTTTTAGTTCTCATATTATCATGGTGTCCCTGAAATTGGAAGATCCAATTATAAACAGGAAGAAGACTAATTTAATTAAGGAGAAAGAAGACTAATTTAATTAAGGAGAAAGAAGAGTAATTTAATTAAGGAGGAAAGGGACTGAATAATTGTCATGGTACCATGCAAGGATTAGTGGGGTATACGTGGCAGGAATACCTTTAAAACTGGTAAAATAGCTATAGCCACTAACTGCCTGTTTTGTGGGGTTTGTGAGCTCATGGTGGAATAGGTTGTGATCAAGCTTGGGTTGCCAGTTGGGCACATAACAAGCGGAAATGCATAAGTGGCCAAGTTCTTTTGTCATGCGCAAAATGACATACTAGTAGTCCCTTTTACAAATTCTTTTCTAATATTATCTTAGTTCCGTCGCTTAATCAATTACTGATATAGTCCAAAGCTTAACATTACTTGATCATGGCATGTAACACTACGTCAAAGTGATTGCACTACATATTGATTTATGCTAGGAATTTAACTTTATCTACTAATAGATGCCTGTCAGAGTAGAAAGGCTTACCTCTTGAAAGGAATTATTTCAAATTTGGTACATGTTTTATTTATTTTCCCTTTAAGGTGATTATAAAATAAAAAAAAAACATTAATGAATTTCTATGGTGGATTTGACACACAAGTTAGAATTTCAATCATCTTTTTGAGATGCTTCTAGGATATTATTTATTTATACTGGAAGGATAAAGAATTGATTATCATTGCCTATGGAGATGTTTCTATTTATGAATAATGATATCATTTTTTGGAAGAACTGGAGTGGTCTCTATATTAGTCAGGAGCTGTCATATAAAGCAAATAGGAATTATGCATTATGTGAGGCCACATGATTTAACTATTTACTTTGCCTATATAGATGTTTCTATTTACAAATAATGATCTCTAATTTTCCTTTAAAGAATGATCTGTAATCTTTTTGAGGAACAATGGTAACGATATCTAAATTAGTTAAGACTATCTTCTAAAGAAGAGGTTAAGAACTAAGCATTATTGGATGCCATCCCCTGCGCAAGGATGATACACACAAATCAAGAAATGGTCCAAATTTTTATCTCAAAAAAAGCATTATCAGGTGCCATAAGATTAATGTGACTTCCTAACCATTTAGCATTCATTTGGTTTTGTAACTGTTTGGTATAGAACTGCCTTCAAGTTTGGTCAATGTCAGTTCTAGAATAACATCCACACCAGAAAAAAAGTAGAAATAAAAATGTTGCTCAGACAGTTTAATAAGATGACTAGGAAATTTTTTATTTGGTCTGGTTGCATTGTATTATTGCTATTTGTTTCTCCTCTTTTTACTGTGGCTGCCTCATGTGTGAGAGCATAATACTTGTTGAACCATTTTTTACAGAAACTTTAGGATCAGCAAAGTGACAAGGAAAATAACCTGCATCTAAACTAATTGATATAAATTAGTTCTTCAAGAGCTTGCTTGACTGAAAAATTAAGAATTGTGTTTATAAATTCTTTTTGTCTAGTATCCAAAGTGACGTTAATTGTCATTATTGTTAAGTTGATAAGTGTTGTTGATGCAGAAATGTAACACGAAGTGGGATGACAAGGAGCACTCAATGACGACGAAGTCCCTATCACAAGTGAAGTTGAGTACACCATTATAGGCCTTGTTCTTCCATCTCTCATATCACCTTTTTTATTGTTTTGATTTGCAATTGATTATAAGATTGTAACTTGCATGCTGACAATCCTGTACCCTCTGGAATTACCAAAGGAAAAAAAAGTCCAAGAGAAGAAAATCAGGAGGAGAATCGGTGTGCTTCTGACATAGACTGTTATTACTCTGCTTATTAGTGATCAGGGAACAAGATAATGGGAGATATTGACTTTGGGCTAACCTTTTGTCAGGTTTTCGAGTGACCAGTGGTTGTGTGGTTGTATAGGTGCTTATTGGCTTTTTTTTTCGTCTACTACCCTATCCCTTTTCTCTCCCTTTTTTTTTTTTCCCTCCTTTTGCAGTTTATATTTGTAATTTGCAGTTAGTGTGATTGTTGTCTTTCAGGTTTGTTAATATTCTTGTAATCAGATGAAGATGTTTATGGTTGTGTTATTCATTAAATAGTTACTTGGTTATAAATCCATGGTGGAATGACAAATTTGTTCTTGTTTTTGCTTTGTACCCAAACTTGTGGCGATTGTTTGAGGCAAGATGGCCCCGTCTTGTTGTACCCACCTAAAACCAGAGGTTATTCTCTGCTTGCTCGGTTCTAATTGATGCCAATCTCAATCCCTGTAGGTTATTGACTTGGATTAATTGTGTTCTCCTAATTCTGCCCCCGGTATTTTTTAAAATCCCATTCGAACTAGTTGCAAACAAATAAAGATGACGCAAGCTAAATGCTTTCTCCAAGTAGAGTGGGTTGAGAGTTAACAGTCTTACTGGTTTAAATAATGGTGGAAAAATAACTTGTTTTCTGTAGCCAGCCAACGAAGTAATATAACGATTGATAAGGGCTCATGCATCAGTGTTAGAACTTTGGGAGTATAATTTAAGCAGGAAAGAAAAATTGGCTTTGTCAGTTGCTTTGAAAAATTTAGGGATATTTCAGTTCTATTTATTATTCTCTCTATCCAAATAAAACAAAGGTATCTAAAGGAGGAGAAATACAAAAAGGTAGAGGGATAGGGATAATCAAAATTCGGAAGTTGGGTAAAAATTCCTCTGAAATGTGAAAATGAGAATAAATTCCGGCGTTTTGGATGTTTGGGTTTTTGAGCATGCGGCTGTGTCCAGCTGAGTCTAACATTAGACCTGACTGTTGCCTTCTATGACAGACACAGACAGCTTCCATTTTTTATATAGGGGTAGGTCTAGGGGTAGAAAACGACCGACGAACTAGACTCTAAACACAGTATATATCATGATCGACGAGCAATCTTTACTTTCTTTTTTAATCTAAGAAACTTTTCAAGAGGAAATAGCAAATTTGAAAAAAAAAAAAAAACATTTTAGAATTTATTTTGGAATTTATTGCACTACCATTCATTAATAATTGATGTTCCATTATTAGCTCCATTTATTCATTTTATGCGCATTATGCACACTAATTATAGTAAAATTTATGATTTTTAACTAATAATAAATCATAAATAAACTAAATGTGTGTCACAATATTACCGACGATTATGGGATAAAAATATTTGAATTTAATATACAAAATTATATGCACACAAAGAGGTAGATAACAAATATGTTACTCTATGAAAACTTACATACACATAAAAAAAAAAAAAATGGGAACCAACTGAATTAATAAGACTAAAGCCTTGAACTCCGTAAATTGGTGTTGTCCTACTCCTTTTTATAAGTTAAAACATTAGAGAAAGTTGGTTAATGAAAATAAATTCTCAAAACCAAATATTGAAGTAAACAAACAAAGTTTTGTTTTACATTATGTTGGAATAACCATTTTTTTTATAAAAAAAATAATAAAAATTCGAATCATATAAAATTTTATGTGAAAAGAAAACAATAAATTTCAAATTTTATTAAATTAAAATTTTATACGCTTTAATATTTTTCTGAGTACAAATTTTATTTTCTTATGACAAAATTAAATATAATTTCAAAATGATTTTTATTAAATTTATATTTTTCTTCCCAATATGGCCTTTTGTAACGGCCCCGGAAAATATTAAAATGAAATGAGTATTTAAATATATCGAATGCGGAAACGAGATCAAAATTTCAGTTAACATCCCTTACACGAAAAACCAAATAAACGTACTTAAAATATAAAAGGTTAAACTAACTAAGAAAGAAAACTCGAAAATAAACTATGCATATGACTACAGAGTCTCTAGGCATCCCCTTCGTCGTCCTCCTGCGGAACGGGCTCGGGAACCATGTCTTCCTGATCTGAAATGGTTAATTAAGGAGTGAGCTACACTAGCCCAGTAAGAACATCA
>NW_019014690.1:2556982-2574313 GCF_000150535.2 Carica papaya | reverse complement strand
AGCTTATTGAAAATTTAAATTGATGTTTGAATTATAAAATCTTAGCCTAACCCAATAAAATTATTGCGAGTCCCGAATCTATGCCAAATTTTATTTATTCTAATGATTTTTAGAGATTTGAATTTTTTGAAGAAGACTAAATTAGTCTAATGTAGTGATTAGATTTTTTAAAAAGAAAAAATAAATAAAAAATACAAAAGGTTGAAAGAAGATTTCTCATTTGATTTTCAACATTTACAACAAGCAAACAATCTAATATATGTAGGATTTTGGATAAAAATGGTATGTGTTTTTACTTCTAATTATGTCGATAATAGGATAAGAAGCGATTCTCTCTAGTGCATTCAAAACAAATCCAAAATTCAGTAACTAAATTCTTATATAAATATTTTAAGAATAATTCAAAATATAAAATAATTTTACGATTAAAATATGTGATGGACAATAGTTAGAGAATTAAAATGATAATATGTCCTTTATTGTGACTTTTTAACGTAAAAGATTTGGTTCATGCAAATATTTATTTATATTTTTAGTACATAAGTCCAAATAATGAGAAAAATATATTGAAAATAGTAACAAAACAACCATCAACCATAAAACAATAAAACAAGAAGAAAGATATTAAGATAAGTCAAACTTGAAGTATAAACTTAAACAAATTAACGAATTGATATTAAAAAAGTAAAGATTTCATAAAAAAAAAAACTTGAATAAACCAAAATAAATAAAAAAACAAACCTACAAAAGAAATTCATAATGTAATGAAAGAAATAGTAATAATAAAAAACTGACAAAATAAAAAAAATAACAATAATTAAAAAAATTAGATGATAAAAGATCATGAATAGAATATGGTAGTATAAGTAATAATAAGAAAAAAGAGAGTCAATAAAGTGAATATTAGTAATAAAAAAATATTGAAGAAGTAAAATACAAACTGCTAAAATTTGTTGTTGATTTAAATTTTTTAGAGAATTTTCTAGATTGCTAAACATACTTCAAAAATTTATTTATAATTCAGACTCTTTATGTAATCACTTTAATATACTTTTGTAATGTTATTGGGATTACAATAATTAGTTTAGGTAAAATTTGATACATAAGATTTTAATTGTTATTAATGTCTCAAAAAAATAAGAAGAGGTTGAGAAGGGTGAACTCATGTTGCCTTGTCCTTTCATTTATAAGGAAGTTGTTTAAGCATTTTATTTGATATCAAAAGAACTTATGACATAATATCAATTTGTTTTGCATGATGAAATTTTTTAAAAAATTTAAATTATGATGTTTAAATTTTAATACTGATATTGCGTCAAAAACCTGATTGATTAAAGAATTTTGATCAAACTGAAAGAACACTACCCACTTTACTATTTTTTTAGTCTATAATAAAGCATATTGAAAATTTAAATTGATGTTTGAAGAGTCAATCAGTTTTAAATTGATCAAAATTTATTTTGTTTTATTAAATAGTAATATCAAATGTTACATAGTGTTAGGTGTACATAAATTAGTTAAATAGTTCATACACCTTAATAAGACAAAGACTTTTAAGATTAAATGAATTTAGATGCCAACCATGATGTTACACAAATTATAAATGTACTAGATGATTAATCACGTGACAAATATTTAAATTTATTGTTTAAAAATTATTATAAATTTTATAAAATTAAGATATTAATTATTATTCTATATAAATTTAAAACTAAACGTTTAAAGTATCTTTTATAAATAAAAAGTCGAAAGGTTGTTTACACACTTAATAATAAAACTCGAAATGAAAGATTTAAAATGAATATAATAAGATTGAATAGATATAACCATGTCATCAAATTATAATGACATAAATGCAATGTGGTATTATTGTAGAAAGTATATCAATTACAAATGTATTAGAATAGAAATAATTAATTATAAATTTATTAAGATGTTAATTCATGAACCCAGAGATTTCAAAGTTCAAGGTCAAAGTACAAAGAATCTGAATGGTCTAAGGACCAAAAATAGAATTAAGTGTTTTTAATATATATATATATGTATATAACTTGAACTTTGAAAATTGGTAATAGGGGCTAAGTTTCAACGATCTTATATCGTAATACATGTTATATTCTCACATCGTTTTCATTTTGTTTTTGATTGCCTCATTTTATTTTTATTTGATAAAATTAATTACGCTTTTTGTATAAAATTGTTATTAGATCTTACATCGTATATAAAAGAATATATTAACATATTTATCTACTACTTATTTAAATAAATAAAAAATTTATATTTAAAATAAACTATCGACGAATTAGATAATTTTATATTACTATTTTAACGTTTATTTCATGCAATATTTCCTTATTTTATTTTAGTTATTCGTAATTTTTCTAAATTTTGAACATAAAATTTACGCTATTTGGAATAAAATAGATTAAAAATTCACATGTGGCACATTAATTTATTGATAAAAAAAAAATCTTGTACTAATCTGCACTTATAAATGTCATTATAAATTTATAGTATGATATCTGTACAAATTAAATATAACTTTACTTGTATGAAATATAATTAAAAAATTATAATGAGCATCCCTAATTTATTGGTGTAAGAAGAGAAAAACAAATTAAATGGCAAGAAATCTCCATAAAGATCATAAGACTATGGATTTAGAGGAGCGGACGAAATCGCTGCTGTGTTCTTTTCCTGTTTTAAGGACTCTCTTCGTGTATTTATTCATCCTGTGATCTTCCCCTTCCCTGTGTCCTAAGTAACAGGGACTAGAGGCTTCAATCAATCATCTAAAAGAAGCTCTATATCCCTAGTAATCCTCTCATTTTCCTGTGAGATCAGATACCTTTAGATCACTAAGTTTTCATTTGATCTCTCTTTCTATCCCGTAATCATAGGGTTTTTCTTTACGTTATAAATAGATCTTATCTCCACATTCAACTCATCAATTTTTCTCTTTTCTGCAGACACACAGGCTATTGAGGAACAGAGACATAGACTATACAGTTTAGTTGTCGGCTGCGAGGAAACAAACCGTTTGCGTGTTAACCTTGTCTTTGCTTATCGAGCCATGGCTGCTTTGCAGATAGTAGATGAGTCGAGCGTCAACGACAACGTTTTCAGTTTTGAATGGTGTAAGGGTACTGAAGTTGTTGTCCCCGACAACTTTCCTGCCGGTTTGAGAGTCCTTGTCGTCGATGATGATATTACGTGCTTGCGTATTACTGAGCAGATTCTTCGCCGTTGCAACTATTGTGGTTAGTCACCGCATCCTAGCCTTTTATTTATTTATCTTTTTTTTTTATCATTAATTCAGTGAGTGTTCCGCCGAAATGGAGCGAACTCCTTGGGATTGAAGTAGTATTTCAGAATGGAGGAATTTTGAATTTTCCAATTAATAAATGACCCTAATTACCATTATTATTGGCGGCTTCGAGTCATGCTGGATTGTTGTTTCATGAGATTTAACTTTTGAGTTCCTATCGACATCCTTTTTCTCCATTCTGCGTTGCATCAGGAGTAATGAACCATTTCTTATTTTTAATTAACCAGACAACGCGTTGACAGTGTTGTATAAAATAATTGTTGTTTGACCATAACATTTAAAAGTATTATTCTGTGGTTAAGAAAAAGGAATAACCTTAAGGATGAGAAGCAAATTCAAGTGGATGGCTTTACTTTCTGTAAGCTTGAATTTGTAATGACCATTTCTTCCAAGTAACTTCGAGGTATTTGATATTTTTTCCCCCACTTTTTCATGAGAGACGAAATATAGGTGCAAAAATGCAGAAGTAATATACAGTGTTCTCCCTGTTGCTCCTACTTATTGACATGGTTGCCTTCATTGGCTGCAGTTACCACCTGCTCACAGGCCGTGGCTGCGTTGACCCTTCTGCGGGAGAAGAAAGGCTGTTTTGATCTGGTTATAAGTGATGTCCATATGCCTGATATGGACGGGTTTAAACTGCTTGAACATGTTGGGCTTGAAATGGACCTTCCTGTTATTAGTGAGTATTATTTTATTTATGATGAGGTTTCCGTCTAATAATGATTTTAAGTTGTTTGCATGAACAAAGATGTTTTGCATGTCCAGTGATGTCTGCTGACGGGATAACAAGTACGGTCATGAGCGGAATTAGACACGGGGCTTGTGATTACTTGCTTAAGCCTATCCGTGAGGAAGAACTTAAACATATATGGCAGCATGTTGTCCGGAAAAAGTTGAACGAAAACAAAGAGCTTGAAAATTCTGGCAACCTGGAAGAGAACGATGGCAATAAGCGAGGAAATGATGACTCTAAATATACTTGTGCCAATGATGGAACAGTTAAAGCTCAGAAAAAAAGGACCAATACTAATGATGAAGGTGATGCTGAAGTGGAGAACAAAGATCCATCCACAGAAAAGAAGCCACGTGTAGTGTGGTCATTGGAACTCCATCAGCAATTTATTAGTGCTGTTGACCAGATTGGGATTGATAGTAAGATCACGACAATTTATTTCTCTTATTTAATTTACATTATGTTGACTTATTACTTTGGCTACAATTGCAGAGGCTGCACCGAAGAAGATTCTTCAAGTGATGAATGTTCCTGGCTTGAGCAGAGAAAATGTTGCAAGTCATTTGCAGGTTTGTACTTTGTGTTAGTCTTGTTTGTTTAAATATGTTACTTTGCTTTAAACCTATTGTCATCAAGAGTGTAAAATCAGTAACCACTAAAATTTATGTATGACTTGGATAGGCGTCAACAATATTTGAGTTAAAATTTATGTAAATGCTGATATTGTTACATAATTTTGCAGAAATATAGATTGTATTTGAAGAGATTGAATGGAGTAGCTGAAGAGGGAGGGATTTCAAGTCCACTTCCTGGTAACATAGAATCCAACGTACAACTTGCTTCTCTGGGAAGATATAACATTCAAGCTTTGGCAGCCTCCGGACAACTTCCTCCACAAACAATAGCTGCACTCCATGCAGAGCTTTTAGGTCGACCAGCAGGTGACCTAGTTTCGGCACTGGGCCAGCCTCCTCTCTTACAAGCATCTCTGCAGGGGCCCGAGAAAAACCCTGAATTATATATTTAAAAGTTACAATAATAAAAACTTAGTTACAGTTGATGTTGAGTGGTGGAATTATTGGATTGAAAAAAGAAATTCAAATTTTCATATGCAGCTTGCAATAGTTTTGGATAAGAAAGATCATAATAAATAGTTCTTCTATTTTGATTTGGAACATAGCCTAGGTTCTTGTAAATTTACAGTTCAATAAAATAATTCGAAAGAAATTACAACTTAAATTATCAGAAAATAGACGCTTAATGCTTTTCTCTAAATAAGAACTCACCTTAAATATAAGCACTTCTACTTCTTGCTCGTCCACAAGTGCTTGAACAATATAATTCCAGCATCGCGATCTCCTCATCGTATCTCACTTTCCTCCTCGCATCGCACGGGCTTCTGCTTGAAAAAGCCTCTTGTTTGCTCAGCTTCATAACTTTCACGGCGGAGATAATGGTGATGTTAGGCAAAATCCTGTCGCGAAGAGACGTCTTCGGCCGTGAGAAAACAGGTTTGGTTGGCTGGTGAGGATAGCGTAGCCCATTTCTCTCCTAACTGGTTCGACGTAAGGCAACAGATTAAAATGCAGAGCAAAGGATACAGCCGAAATGAATGAAGAAGCCGCGCGTTTCTCTCTAAGGGTTTAAACAAATAAATAAATATTATCGAATTTATATATTTGTATATAGAAGCAATATCAAAAAAGGTAAACGTTAATTTTAAAAAAATAAAAAATAAAGATAATATGTTAATTCTAATTCAAATTATATATTAAGATAAAATTCTATACACTATTACTTATTTACTTTTTAAAATATAAAAATAAACTTAATGTAATAATATATATATATATAATAATTATCTATTTAAAATTTTAAATATAAAAATAAAATTTAATTTTTAATTAATTGTAAATTACACACTACATAATATTTAGATATAAAAATAATTTCAGTGATTTATATAATAGTTATTTATTTATTTTTTTAAAAATATAAATAAATGTTTAATTTTAATTAATTATAAATTATGCATTATAAGTTAATTTTTTACATTAAAAAACAATGTGTTACGCGATATAAAAATCTAATTTAAACAAATAAACTATACACAATAATTTTTTTTTATTTAAGAAAAAAAAAATGAAGGAAAAGTACAAAAGGTTGAAAGACTCTCTCATTTTATTTTCAGCATCTACAACAAGTCAACAATCTAAAAGACTACAACATAGTGAAACATGTAGGATGTTGGATAAAAATGGTATATAATTCTATCCATAATAGGATAAAAAGCGATTCCCTTTAATTTTTGAAATAAAATGAACAAAATATTTATTTCGATATGTATGGAAAAAACTGAACAAGTGCTTTTTTTTTGTTAAAAATTAGATTTAGTCAATGCATTTAAAATGAATCTAAAAATTCGACTACTAAATTTCTATAACAATATTTTTATAATTCAACGACTAAATTTCTATGTAAAACATTTTTACAATTAAAGTATCTAATCGATCATAATTAGAGGATTAAAATGATAACACGTCCTTTAGAGTACATTTTTAACCTAAAAAATTTCGTTCTTGCATGCCTTTCTTTGTACTTTAATAGGTAAATAGAAATTATAGAAAAAATATATAAAAAAATAGTAAAAGGATAACCATCAACCATAACAAACAATGAAAAAAAAAAAAGAAAAAGAATAAAGATGGTAAGATAAGTGAAGCTTGAAGTCTAAGCTTAAACAACTTAATGAATTGGTATGAGAAAAAAAAAATGATTTCTTAAAAATACTTGAATAAATCAAAATAAACAAAAAACAAAAAAAAAAACCTACAAATGAATTCATAAAGTAGTAGAAGAAGCAATAGAAAAAGAAAGTTATGATTAATAATGAAAAATAGATATTAAAAAAATAACGAAAATAGAAAAGTAAGAGGATCAACAAAATAACAACAATTAGATGAACTAGACAATAGCAGTATAAGTAATAACAACAAAAATAGAATCAATGAAGTGAATACTATTGTAACACCTGGAACTGGAATTTGACCTTAGATAATTTTTTTCATTTACAAAATATATATAAATAATTAAAACTTTTTATTTTTATTTAAATTTTTAAAAAAAAATAAATTATGGACGAAATTAAAAATAATTTTGAAAAAAATAGATGAAATTGAGAATAAGATGAGTGTTTTTGAAAGAAAATTTAAAAACAAGATGTAACATCATAAAAATAGAAAGTTTGGCTACGTAGGACGACCTGGTTAGAAGCCATAGCGAACCAGAGCATGCTGCTTGGCAAACACGCTGATATCAGCACCACGCGGGAGGCCATGCAAGCGATCCGTGTGCTTGACGATTTGATGGTCCAGATCACATCTCGTGTGTATAGAGGACTCAGATACATTTTCTCTTCAGGTGTGATCAGACGGATGAGGTTAATTGCGATGGACGGCTCAGATTCGTTCAAGCAATCAGCCTAAATGAAAAATCATCGAACGATCATCCTCACTCCACTTTGATTCAAATGAGCGATCTGGATTGAATGGAGGAGAGTATTTAAACTCCTCTTCGCAGGGAATCAAAACCCTATCTGACAGAGGGGTGACTGGAGAATAAGAAGAAAGGTGGTAAAAAAAAGAACCAGACGCTGGAGAAGGAGGCCGACCACCGTCGCTGCCGCACCGAAGCCACCGTCGAAGCCAAAACAAGTATTTGTTTCCCTTCCCGCTAAGAATTCAATCCCAAGTCTCCCTATACTCATATCAGAGCTAATAGATTGACGGATGAGCTAAAAACTGCGGGTAAAGCCCGATCAAGTCGTTGTGACCAAAATCTAAAATCCTCTCCAATGACCTTTTTCTCGTTTTCCGTTTCACGTAATATTTTGATCACCGTGTTCTCCATCCTTTTCTAGTGCAAGTTAATTGAAGAGGAACCTCAGTCGCTAAAGAGAACCGGTGGAATTATCGCACCCGGATATCCCCCCGCCAGTAGGTTTCAATTTTTATTTTTTTCGGTCAATCGAGGCTTCCTAACCTATTTTTTTCGCAAGTTTAAGCGTAAAATCAGCCAAAACTAGTCGAAACTAGCCAAGCCAAGGAGAACCACCACTATGCCGAATCCTAAAATTTGCTGAAAAAGTTTTTAAATGTCTATTTTGACCTTTTGGGGTATTGTTATATACTTGATGGGTGCTTTTAATTTTACATAAAAAAATCGAAGAAACCCGAAAACTGTCAAGAAACATAGTAGATAGTATAGTATTTCGAACATCGATCTGGGGTAAGAATCTTTTACCATTTTTCTTGTTACGGTAAACTGAGACTTAATAATCAATAATATTATATTTTATAAAATCTAAAATTAATTACAGATTACTAGTGAAGTCAGAACCGATCAGTACATGTTCGTCCTAGTTTTTTGTTTAGTTTCTCTTATACAACATAAAATACTTACTATTATGTTGTGTGTGTTAAATTGCTACTTTCTATTACCTTCTCGGTTATTTAGTTTATTTAACTGCATAACCCCAATTGTTGGTTCGTTTGCAATAAGTGTCTCAATTATGTTATTTTGACTTATGTACAGTCTCTTTGCATAGTTTATTATTGATTGGTAAATATGAGATACTGATATATAATTGAGAATTGGTTGATAATGCAAATCTATATATAAAAGATTACTGGGTATCGTGGAAAAGGATTGATGGACTTGACACATAAAAAAAATTCTACTGTGAACGTTACATCAATCAGACGGGACTGGAAAGTCCTATACCGAAAGAGTTTGAAAAATATAGTTCACTCTCATACCGGACGGGATATTGAGATGATTGTATGTTTGGCGCTCATTACCGAACGAGTTATGAGAACGATCGATTGCTTAACAAATTTGGATATTGAGTTTACATGTAGGGGAGATATCCCTATAGACCCTCAGATGTACCAGTAAGCAGGTAAAAAGAAAAATTATTGTTCTTGCTCACTTATATATGAAATTATAATGTTATTTGAGTTATTGTCCTCATAGGTCAATTTTGAAAGCTCATAACGGTAAATATAGAATAAATGATTTTATGTTAAATGAATTTATTTAAGAAAGTAAATGATTGCATTAGTTATTTTATAATTTTTATCAACATTCAATTTTCCGTGTCAGTGATTAGTGTGATATTCTTACTGAACTAGTGTAGTTCATCCCCCTATTTAACCATTTTAGAGTAAAAAGATTAAGATCTAGATCCTAAATAACATGATGATTACGAGTAAAAGTTACCTTTCGGACCTCGTCAAAGTTGCTAGTAGAGGTTAACTCCATAAAATTTTAGCTTCATTTATGTTTTTATTATTTAACTATTTTTAGGGACATTTTCAAAACTTTATTGGACATCCCAAATTATTGTATAAAGAATGTAAACTCTAATTATTATTTGTTTATACTATTTTAATATATATTTATTTCTTTAATATTTCAGGCTTTTACAACTACTAATGAAAAAGATATCAAAGAAGTAAAAGTAAAATACATATGACCGTAATTTGTTGTGAATTTAAATTTGCTAGAGAATTTTTTATACTACTAAATAAACTTTGAGAACTGATTTCTAATTTAGACTTAATTTGTAGTCACTTTAATGTACTTTTGTAATGTTATTGGAATGATAATAATTAATTTATGTAAAATTTGACATATGAAAATTCTAATGGTTATAGATGTTTAAAAGAAAAAAAAAAGAGTAAGAGATTGAGAAGGACGAATTCATTTTGCCTTGTACTATCATTTACAAGGGAATTGCTTATGTATTTTTATCTGATATTAGAAGAATTTATGGCGTAATATTAATTTGTTTGCATGATGAAACCCTTTAAAAGACTCAAATTATGGTATTTGAGTTTTGGTGTTGATATTGCATCGAAAACCTTGTTGATTAAAGAATTTTGATAAGAATGAATGTATGTTATCTACTTCACTATTTTTTAGTTCCTAATAAAGCATATTGAATATCTAAATTAGTATTTGAAGAGTCAATTAATTTTAAATTAATCAATCTTTATTTTGTTTCACTAAATAGTAATATCAAATGTTACATAGTGCTAGGTGCATATGAATTAGTTAAAAGAGTTCATGAATCTTAATCTAGTTGAATAATTTTAATGTTCAATGAATTTACATGCGAACCATAATATTTGAATTTATTATTTAAAAATTATTATAAATTTTATAAAAATAAAATATTAGTTATTATCTTATATAGATTATAAGATAAATGTTTAAAGTAATTTTTAAAAATAAAAGGGTTGAGAGGTTCTTTACAAACTAAATAATGAAAATCAAAATGAAAAAAAAATTAATATGAGTATAATAATATTGAATAGATATAACCTGGCGCCATGTCATCAAATTGCAAGGACATGAATGTAATGTGGTATTATTGTAGTAAGTATATCATTAAAAATATATTAGAATAGAAATACTTAATTATAAATAAATTAAGATGTCAATTCATGAACCTAAAGATTTCAAAGTTCAAGGTCAAAATAGAAAAGAGTGTGAATAGTCAAAGACCAAAAATGGAATTAAGTTTTTTAATAGTCAAAGACAAAAATGGAATTAAGTGGTTTTTTATAACACATGCATAACTTGAATTTAAAAATTGGCAATCGAGATAAGTTTCAATGATCTTATCTCGTCATGCATGTAATATTCTCACAACGTTCTCATATTATTATTGATTGCGTCATTTTATTTTATTTGAAAAAGTTAATCACGTTGTTTATATGAAATTATTACTAAATTTTATATTATATATAAATAAATATATTGATATATTTATTTTTTATTTTTTTAAATAATAAAAAATTATATTTAAAATAAATAATCGACGAATTAGATAATTTTATATTAATATTTTAACACGTATTTCATGCAATATATTTTTATTTTATTTTAATTATTCATAATTTTTTTAAATTTTAAATAAAAAATTAAATTATTTAAAATAAATCAGCATAAATACTTACATTTAGAAAATTAGTAATAGAGGCAAGTTTCAATGATCTTATTTCGTCATGCATATAATATTATCATAACATTCTCATATTGTTATTGATTGCGTCATTCTATTTCATTTGAAGAAGTTAATTACGTTTTCTATATGAAACTGTTACTAAATTTTATATCATATATAAATAAATATATTAACATGTTTATTTCTTATTATTTAAATAATAAAAAATTATATTTAAATACTTTTATGTGTATTTCATGCAATATTTTCTTATTTTATTTTAGTTACTCGTAATTTTTTTAAATTTTAAATAGAAAAATTTCGCTGTTTGAAATAAAACAGATTAAATATTTACATGTGGCACATTAATTTATTGATAAGAAAAACTTCTTGTACTAATCTGCACTTATAAATGTCTATATAAATTTATAGTATGATATCTGTACTAATTAATATGACTTTACTCTTATGAAATGATAAAAAAAAAATTATTAATTAGCATCCCTAATTTATTGATTTCAAAAGAGAAAAAAAAAAAAGAAATGGTAAGAAATCTCCGTTATAAAGATTATAAGACTGTAGATTTTCAAGAGCGGACGAAATCAATGCTAATGTTTTTTTTCCGCATTTAAGAACTCTCCTCCGTGTATATTTATTCATCCCATGATCTTCACCTTCTCCGTGTCCTAAGTAACAAGGACTAGACGCTCCAGTCAATCATCTATAGAAGCTTTACATCCCAAAATTCAGCATCTATAACCTAGCAATCCTCTCATTTTCCTCGCAGATCAGATCCTTTAAATCACTCAGTTTTCATTTGATTTCTCTCTCTATCCCTTAATCCTAGGGTTTCTCTTTACCTAATAAGTTGACCTTATCTCCATATTCAACATGTCAATTTTCACTTTTATGCAGATACCCGGCTCGGTGAGGCACAGAGACATAGACTATACGGTTTAGTTGTTGACTGCGAGAAAACAAACCGGTTGCGTGTTAACCTTGTCTTTGCTTATTGACTATGGCTGCTTTGCAGAGAGTAGCTGAGTCGAGCGCCAGCGCCAGTGCTCTCAGTTATGGAACGTGTAAAGGTACTGAAGTTGTTGTCCCTGATAAATTTCCTGCTGGTTTGAGAGTCCTTGTCGTAGATGATGATGCTACCTGCTTGCGTATTGTCGAGCAGATGCTTCGCCGTTGCCAGTATTATGGTTAGTCACCGCATTCTCAGCCTTTATTTATTCATCTTTTTTTTTTTCTTATCATTGATACAGTGGGTTTTCCGCCGAAATGGAGTGAACTCCTTGGGGTTGAAGTAGTATTTTCAGAATGGACGAATTATGAATTATCCAATTAATAAAGGGCCCTAATTACTTTTATTATGTGCTTCTTGTGAAGCGTGTGAATTGCGGCAATTGTTAGCAGTGGTCATTTTGAAGGCATAAATCACGTCTTTATATATATTTTTTTGTTTTGTTGGTTGGATTGTGTGTGTTTCGTGTCCGTGAGATGTTCCTAGAAGACCTAGACACCGTTGACTTGTTACCGCTTTCTTTTTAAATTATTAGAAAGAAGTATTATTAACGGCTTCGATTCATACTGGATTGTTGTTCATGAGATTTAGTTTTTAAGTTCCTATCGACATCCTTTTTCTACATTCTGCGTTGCTTCAAGAGTAATGAACCATTTCTTACTTTTAACTAACCAGACAAGGTGTTCAGACAAGGCGTTCACAGTGTTGTGTAAAATAATTGATGTTTAACCTTAACATCCTAAAGTATTATTCTGTGATTAAAAAAAGGAAAAAGCTTAAGGATGAAAAGCAAATTCAAGTGATAGCTTTACTTTCTGAAAGCTTGAATTTGTAATGACTTTTCCTTCCAAGTAACTTGCGTGATATTTGATTTTTTTTCCCTACTTTTGACGAGAGACGAAACATAAGTGTAAAAATGTAAAAGCAATGAGCTTACCTGTTGCTCGTATCTCTTGACATGGTTGCCTTCATTGGCTGCAGTTACCACTAGCTCACAGGCTAAGGTTGCCTTGACCCTTCTGCGGGAGAAGAAAGGCTGTTTTGATGTGGTTCTATGTGATGTTCATATGCCTGATATGGACGGGTTTAAACTGCTTGAACATGTTGGGTTGGAAATGGACCTTCCTGTTATTAGTGAGTATTGTTTTACTTATGATGAGGTTTTCTTCTAATGATAATCTTAAGTTGTTTGCATGACCAAGATATTTCTGTCTCTAGTGATGTCGGATGATGGGAGAACAAGTGCTGTCATGAGGGGAATAAAACATGGGGCTTGTGATTACTTGATTAAGCCTATCCGTGAGGAAGAACTTAAAAATATATGGCAGCATGTTGTCCGGAAAAAGTGGAACGAAAACAAAGAGCTAGAAAATTCTTGCAGCCTGGAAGATAATGATCGGCATAAGCGAGGAAATGATGACTCTGAATATACTTCTTCTGTCAATGATGGAGCAGAAGGAACAGTTAAACCTCAGAAAAAGAGGACAAATGCTAAAGAAGAAGATGATGGTGAACTGGAGAATGAAGATCCGTCCACGGCAAAGAAGCCACGTGTAGTGTGGTCAGTGGAACTCCATCAGCAATTTGTTACTGCTGTTAACCAGCTTGGGATTGATAGTACGCTCACAACAATTTATTCTTTTATTTAATTCTGCATTATGTTGACTGCACATGGGGCTTTGTAATTTGTGACTTATTCTTCCTGATTTCCTCTTTCCATTATTGCTGATTATAACTGTGGCTACAATTGCAGAGGCTGTACCGAAGAGGATTCTTGAATTGATGAATGTTCCTGGCTTGACCAGAGAAAATGTTGCAAGTCATTTGCAGGTTTGTACTTTGTGATAGTCTTGTTTGTTTAAATATGTCTCTCTGCTTTAACCCTATCATCATCAAGAGTATAGAATCAGTGATCACTAAATGAATGACTTGGATAGGCATCAGCAATATTTGGGTTAAATTTATATGAAGAAAAAGTATTTTTTATCATTTCAGTTCCTTGTAATTATATTATGTCTGAAGATCAATGAAGGAAAATGCATGAAGTTGCGTAAGGTTTAGTTAGAAGCATTGAGGAAATAGGATTGCTATGTTTCTAGGTACCCTTATTCTTGAAACTTGGCTGTTGTGTTGGTTCTTTTTTCAAATCATAGTCCATGTCAAAATTGGACTTGTGTTGGACGATGGTCTGAGCCATTTCTGCCTGGCAGTGGCAGCATATCCAACCAACACTACTTCTTCTTGAAAGGAAGCCTGTTGAATGGTTGTATTGTTAGGAATTATTAACATTTTTCTGAAGCTTGGTTGAAAAACAAACTTTACTGTGAAACTGTTCGTTACAATTTTCTTATGAAGAACATTTTAGTTTTGGTTGGCTGGATGCGACCACGGGGATTTTTTTGGATAGTAATGGAGGTCCTTTTTTGGGTAGATCATAACAAGATGCATCAATTAAAGGCAGAAGCTCTTGCCACTTTAAATTTTCACTAGTAGCATGCAATTACTATTTTTGAAAATCAGATGTTTCATTTAAAATTATGATTCTCTGAAATATATTTTACATTTATGTAAATACTGAAATATATTACATAACTTTGCAGAAATTTAGATTATATTTGAAGAGATTGAGTGGAGTGGCCCAACAAGGAGGGATTTCAAGTCCACTTTGTGGTAACATAGAATCCAATGTAAAACTTGCTTCTCTGGGAAGATATGACATTCAAGCTTTGGCTGCCTCTGGGCAAATTCCTCCACAAACATTAGCTGCACTGCATGCAGAGCTTTTAGGTCGACCAGCAGGTAACCTAGTTTCGGCAGTGGACCAACCTCCTCTCTTACAAGCATCTCTGCAGGGGCCCAAGTGCATTCCAGTTGAGCATGGTGTGGCATTCGGTCAGCCCTTAGTGAAATGTCAATCTAACATTCCCAAACATTATCAGCAGTCTATAATGCCTGCTGGGGATGTTCCTCCGGAACTTGGAGCATGGCCATCAAATAATAATCTTGTTGCTGTTGGACATGGAAGCAATCTTGGAGGGTTGAGTTCTCATAACAGTAACATGTTGATGGATGTGTTGGAGCAGCAGCAGCACCTGCAACAACAAAAACAGCAGCAGCAATCTGCATTCCCTGACGCCAATCGCTCTATCAATGTTCAACCATCTTGCCTTGTGATGCCTTCTCAGTCAGCAACCAGTTTTCAGGCAGGAAATAGTCCTGCTTCTGTAAATCCGAATTGTGTGAATAGGACTGCTATTATTGATTACACCCTTCTCTCACCTCAGTCAAGTAATTCATCATTCACTATGGGACAAATCCCAGATGCGGATCTAAGGACCTCTGGTGTTCTTAGCGGGTACTCAGCACCTGGTTCTATTTCTGCTGCAGCATCATCTATTTCAGCATATGCTGAAAATAGCGGCCATCAGCAACTTCGAAACTCAACTATCCCATTTAAAACTTCCAGACAATGCCAGCACTTGTTCCTAATGTCTGTTCCTATGTTGATAAGCCAAATGAAATGATTGATCAAAGATCACTTGGAAATCTTGGATTTGTTGGTAACGGAACTTGCATTCCAAGTCGGTTTGCAGTAGATGAATTTGAATCACCAATGAACAATTTAAGCCATGGAAAAGCTTTTGTGGAGAATAATGGTGTTCGGATGAAGCCAGAACCCAATATGGAATTTGTGGATAATGCAAAAGTGGGCACGGGAGTATTGCAACAATTTCCTTCAACTGATCTCATGAGCGTTTTCACAGAATAGGTACTTTTTATTTGGATTTGACCTAAATCTATTTTGCTTGGGTTTACTTGGTTCTTATGTTAATGTGCTCTTGACTGTTCTCGGGTGCTGTTAAACATTTTGTTGGCATTTAATTTAAGCATAGATCATAAGACATAGAAGCTACTTGATTCATTTTAGTTCATTTTAGCTTTCTGATAAATTTTTCTTGTTTGGTCAGGATATTTCTGTGCCTTGTCCAAACAGAACTAATTTCTCTCTGGGTCTGAAAATTACTTAACTGGTTTTTATAAAATAGCTGAAGTCACCTTTTCAGTTTTAGGGTATGTTCACAATAAATGGACTTTTTTTTGGAATTCATTTGAAAAATATATTTTTAGTTTAACTTTTGGAGGATGAAAATTTAGCTTTAAATGAATTTTCAAGTGTTTGGAATTGGAAATGATGGTTCCCTTTCCACTTGAAAGAAAGATGGTTAATTTGTTTTGAACAGAGACTTAGTTTCACATCTCTTTGAAGTTTTTATTATATTTTTAATTATATCTGTATACTTGATCTGGTAAAAAGGGAGTGTTTAATTATATGATTTACTCACAGCAGGTTTGTCTTATGTGCTTGGCCAATATGTACAAAGGGTAAGGATTTTTTGGTACCATCAGGTGTTGCAAAGGGATTCAAGTTGAAGTCTATCATTTTTACTGCAGACTTAATTTCCAGTGGCTGCATCAGAGTCAGGTGTGCTATGGAGTCAGGATCACTGCAAGTGTGAAAACTAGAACAGTGGAACTTTATTTTATCTTCTGAAGGTTAAACAGTCCTGAGTACATGCATCCAGTTGAAGTATGATTTCATTAGTCTGTAGGAAAATAAGTTTTTAGACTCCAACAGGTTAAATTCATGTCCAAGATGATGGCATCGTGCCTACATAGTTATGCAGTTAGGTGGATTTAATTATGTTGGAAAACTCATTTTTTATTGTTCAGATTAATCAAATTGAAGTCCTTCTATGTTTGGCATCTTTTGTGGTTTGGAGGATGGTAAAATTGAACATACAGGGTGGTCAATATAACTGTCAAATAGGATGTAGTGGATAATTTTCGGCAGGTACTTATTTTCTTGCTGAAGAAATTTGACAGGTACTTTAAGCAGGGAAACTGTTGATAACTTCCCTGACCCCTTGCCTGATTAGGGCTTTGAATATGTGTGCTATTCCGGAGTTTTACTCTATTCCCCTCCAACGGGACTGCTTTGCTTTCACTATTTTATATGATTATCTCGCATAGGGTGATCATCAATTAGGAATCAGACTAAATTACATCTGGTTGGACGGAATCGGATAAGTTAGAATAGACTAAATTAGATTGAATTACCGAATTAAAAGGGATATTAGAATCAAAGATCAGACCTGTTTTATCCAGTTCGGTTGGAATGGACTGAAATAGACAATTATTTTTGTATATATGTATTTATGTATATAGTG